>OY856412.1:556441793-557041793 GCA_963693085.1 Alisma plantago-aquatica
GATAGACTTTAGATCAGGGTACCATTAGTTGAGGATCAAGGAGGACGACATTCCAAATTCAGCTTTTAGGATGAGGTGTGGTCATTACGAGTTCATGGTTATGTGATTTGGGCTGACCAATGCATCAACATCATTCATGGATTTGATGAATAGGGTGTTCTAACCATTCTTTGATTAGTTTTTGGTTGGTCTTCTGACACGCTTTTTATGTGCGTAGAAACGCAAGTGTACGCGTCAATGTAATATAGGCCTTTATGAGGCCCGAGTCGAACTCAGGGATACGTGAATTGTCAGAGACTACTACTAACTACTCGCAATCAGCTAGACCGATTAAAGAGTTGGAAGTTGTTGTTAAAATTAAAAGAAAATGAAATAAAACAAAACAAAGCAATCGATTAAATGTTTGGTTTAATCAATTCAAGATGAGATCTTTAGGATTGCGGTTTCACCGCGGGTTTTCATTGTATTAAATTCTATTTGGTCATTCAAATTTATCTCTCTATTCAGGTAGTGGCCTGAAATCAGAATTGCCCACTGTCGTGGTACAATTCACTACCTATGTCTAGGTCGGTTCCACCGTCGTAGTAACCTATACCCTAAACTAGGTGCATTAAAATCGATCTCTCGGTATCCACCATTAACCTTACACCACCTTGTTCAAGGGATTTGTCAATTAACGTGAATTTCGTCTCTTTTCAACCGTTAATTCTTCTTTCAAAGTAATTAAGGGCATTAGATTATTATTATGGTGATCAAGCATAACAATATAATTGAGAAAACAAAATTATACCACGGATTTAAGAGATAAATGATGAATTACTATGATAAAATCGTCATACAATGATTCCCGGGCTACTCCCAGTCCTAAAGATAGGGTATTAGCCCCACATGTTTATCTCAAAATAAAACATGGTAGAGAAAAGTGGAAACATGGAGAAAAACGTGATTGAGTGGTGAAACCCCTGAACGGAGAAGATCCAATCGCTCCTTGGCATAGAATATGCGTTCTCCCGCCTTTCGGTGGTGGAAATCGTCTTCTTCAGTGTCCAAATCGACTGGGGCGTGCTTCTGGGCTCCGTTCTTCTCTCCACACCTTCTCGGGACGTGTGCATTGGCTAATGACGTGATACATTGCTCTTGGCCGCCGTCATTAGGTATAATCATTGAGTTAGGTTACCAAAATATCACAGATGTCGGATTTAGATCAATCTGAAGCAAACATGTATCTAACGGTGTCGATACCATCGACGCGGGTCGATGGTATCGACCCTACACTGTATCAGTTGGATTTCTTTTCTTTGTCGCAACTGATGCCACCTCGATACCATCGACGCGGGTCGATGGTATCGACATTCATAGGTGTCGGTTTTGTCCTTTTACCGTCGTTGTAGCTCCACTAGTCAATGGTATCGACTGATGTGTCGATAGTATAAACTCACTCTTCGCCAACAACCTGATGTTATCTCAATACCATCGACTCTCATGTCGATAGTATCGAGATTTTACTGCTCCTTGCTGCTGGCTGCCTGTGGTCCGGTCGATGGTATTGACCACTGTCGATGGTATCGACAACAACAGATACTTGTTTTTCCTGAAATTTCAACATGAAACCACATAAGCCGAAACAAAACATATTCTTATGATAATTTATGCTCAAAATACTGGAATAAGGGAGATTTGACATAGAGAATGATCATAGACCAAAGTAAATGAATTATGCAATATTAACCACCAAAATGACTAATAAATGCATAAAACACAAGTAAAAAATGTCTCTAAATGCGACTCAAAATCATCACATCAAACTCCCCTAAGCTTGAACATTGCTCGCCCTCAAGCAACTAAACCTTAGAATAGAATTGCCAGAGTCAACTAAAGAACAAATCATCACAACAAACATCCCATGTGATCCCCACCGGACATTCACATTCCTACCCTCACTAACCACAGAATGATAATTACCCTAAAGGCGACAGTAATCATCCATAAAAGATTTCTACCTCAAAACTGATGAGCACTATCACATAAGGCAGTTAACATAATAAAAATTTGCCAGTTCAGACTCAGTGCATCTTGTGATCTCCTATACTACGTTGCTCGCCCTAACTGCCATCTACATGGAAGAAGCTCTCCTGATATTCACAAGTGAGGAGAAAATCACGGTGGCCTACCAATCCGATCAATGTGTGGATGAAATGGGTGGCTCATGGAAGAAGTGGAAGCATTATACGGTTTCAACATGCATAAAACAAAAATGCCCTAAATGATGCATTTGCACATGAACATGCCCTAATGTCTAAGATTGGGTGGAATGATGCATGCACTAACATCCCGTCTCAAAATGAGATGGATATCTAACTGAGCTACATCATGTACTTACTCATCTTAAGATACATGTGAGATTATGTTCCTTTCTCCCTCTAATTCTACTTGCTTCTTAATAACTTTCTTTTTCTTTTTCATTTTTTTTAAAAAAAAATCTTTTTTTTTTCAGGCCCTTATATCCACAAATGACAATGAATAATTTATTGAGCTTGCTTTTTCTGCATAACTCAAATATTTGAACTATTTAGAAGGTATGGAACAATTTTAATTCACCATTAATGAAGAAATGAGGTACATGATGTACTCTATGCATAAACATTATGAATGCAACTAAATGACATGCACCTAAGGATAATGTGCATGTATCACTATTCTAATTTTTTGTTTTTGATGCAAAACATATGAAAGTGGTTACAATGCAAAACCTATCTACATGATATGCAATCAAAAAGGTTAAATCCGTAAAGTACTTCCAATTCTTATGGTGGATTGTGAAAAACAATTGGGTGGAAATATCACAAGACTAATTAACTGAACCTTTGAAAAGTATTATGTGTCCCTCCTTACTGACCTGTGTAGTAGTTAAAAGGTTTCTCTCTCTTACTTCAAATTAGAGTCTCATTATCATTTGGTCAGTTTAGGCTCAAACAACGAATTTCGTCCACTTTTCATGAATCATTAGGAATGTACAGTTGTGATTTTATGTTTTAAAGTTGACAAAACCAATCATTTTCTTAAGTTATGTGCTCAAAGTTTAACAACACTCAAGCTTGCGAACACTCAAATTTTTTTTAATTTTCCCTTAATTCCCATGCACAAGCAAGTGAGATGACACATGACTTAAGACATCCACAATTATACTAGATAGAACGTGGATCCTACAAACAAACTAAGATTGCAAGAAATAAATGACAAGAACAAAATAAAACTAAAAATAGAGAAAATAAAAGATAGAGTTGTTCCAACTACCCCTCCTAAGCTTGAATTTGACTATGGCCTCATAGTCAAAAAATAATCTTAAAGGTTGGAACAAAGATATCGATTTACTCTTCTGGCGGAGGCGGGTATTGTGGGGCCATGGGGTCCCAGGATGGGTACTGCCCCTGAAAGCTGGGATCATACTGGGGCATGGGTGGAGGTTGTGGATACCCCCCAAAGTAGTTCTGGATCCAATAATGATCATAAAAAGGTTGCTGCTGCATCTCCATCCTATGCAACCTGTCATGAATCTGCTGTTAGTTGTCGAGGAGGAGGCGCTCATTTGCGAAGATAGCCCTCTGATTGTCAAGTAACCGGTTTGTCGTCTCCTGAACACCGATGTACACTGTTGTATGGTGCTGTTGCATTTGTTGGATATCCTGCAGCATGGCATACATTCCTTGCATGGAATAGACATCCTCACTGGACTACGAGGGCGGTGGTGGTGGCGGAGGCTACAAAGATGAAGACGCACCCGGATGCATGCGAGGACGCTTGCTAGGTGCCACTCATGCCCAAAGAGGAGTGTAGGCCTCCTCTTCCTCTTCAGCCTCATCGTCAATATTGTTGTCGTCGTCATTGCCGCCGTCTTCATCGGAGTCAGCAATGGCTATGATGGGCCATCAGAAATGTTGAGCACCCTCGATATTGAAGACAGGATCGGGAAGTGAACATTCTTGGTATGCGTGGTTTACATGGCAATGAGTATAAGGTAAACCATTCTGAAGCAAGATGAGGTTTGATCGGTGAAGATGTTGCAAATTGACCTTGCTTCTATTGGAGAGCGGAGTCAAGGTTGCGAAGTTCAGTCCAAGGTAGTGTGCCAGCAGAGTGATGAGTCCTCCAAAGTGAATTGGAGCCTTCCGCGTACTCCGCTTTACCGCCAACACTCGCTGCAGAAAGAAAGCTCCCCTGCTGCATTCTTGGCGCTTGAGTAGTTTGTAAAAGAAGAACAGGTCTGTCTCCTGGAATTTGCTAAGAGACAGATCACCCTAGCAAACAGGGTAGAACACAACATCCGGTAGAGAACCCATATGAACGGATGCTCGAAGTCAGCTACCGCTGCATTGTGGTAGCTCACCGATTTGCTCGGCGGCACCGTCACAAGCTCGGCGAAGATCGCGTCGTAATCGGTACGGTTGTCCAGCCGCCGGTAGTCACTTGGCGAATGATTCTAGTTGTAAATTGCATTGAACTGACGGAGTGTAAGATTGTAGTCATTTTTGTACAGCCGGAAAGACACCCGACCCTTGATCCACTCGCGGTCTGTGGCAATGATGTCATTTGGCACGACACAGACGTGTAGCGACGCCATGAATTCAGCCACCAGCTCCTTGTATGTCGGCCAGTCACCGAAGAATGGCTGGCCATTGACATGGTACTCCATCTCGTTGGGCATCCTGCTCGTGTGTCTCTCCTGCCCTTTGAAGACGTAGGCGAGATTAGCGTCGAACCCCAAGTTGCGGATCGTCTCCCGCTCAACATAGCGGGTCGGCTCAATTTTCCTCTTCATGATCTCCTCGTAGATCTTCTTGACCTCTGTAGACAGATGGACAATCCGTGGGTGTGAGATCGATGCAATCGGTGGAGGAACAAACTCTGGAATGTCCATCGGATTGGTGCGTGAAGAACATGCACCAGCAACATGCACCATGGTTGCGGAAGAAGGAGGAGTAGAGAAAGAGCTCGGTGAAGATCGGAGAAGAAAATCTCCACTCGATGAAGAACGTGCTCCTGGATGCTTGTCGTCGGGCTCAGATTGCTCTGGAAGACGCTCGACGCAAGTGGAGAAGAATTGCTCTGGGGTGTGACGTCATATGACG
The DNA here is from genome assembly GCA_963693085.1 of Alisma plantago-aquatica. Lineage (NCBI taxonomy): Eukaryota > Viridiplantae > Streptophyta > Magnoliopsida > Alismatales > Alismataceae > Alisma > Alisma plantago-aquatica. The sequence continues at coordinate 556,446,920 of OY856412.1, forward strand.
ACAATCCTTCTCATATATAGCTGACGTCGGCGCTGCTGTGTGCCCGTCGATACCATTGACACGGGTCGATGGTATCGACACGTGTAGCACAATCCGTACTGCCACTAGTATCGACGGTCATCGATGGCTGGATCTGCGGGGCCCAGATCGCTGATGTGTCGATACTATCGACAGGTGTCGATGGTATTGACCCATCCCACAGATCGACTTTCTTGTTGCAGTGATCGCCGTTGCTCTCCTCTCGTAGATCGATGACGTGGCACGTCGATACTATCGACGCAAGTCGATAGTATCGACTCTCTGATTAGGGCAACTCCCTCGCGAGGCTGGCCGCCGCCTTCTGTATATGAATGTGTCGATACCATCGACAGGCCCGTCGATGGTCTCGACTTTACTGAGATGATTTCTTATGAATATCTCCAGAGATCTCGTGAGTATCGACACCCGTGTAGATCCTATCGACCTCTGCTTGCAATTTGCCTGTTGGTATGTCGATACCATCGACGAGGCCGTCGATAGTATCGACGCAGTGTGATTTCTGCAGTCGCCAACCTGTACCACAGTCGATACCATCGACGCTAGGGTCGATGGTATCGACTCTGCCTCAGTCCTGCACAATGAGCAAACGATCACGGTATCTTTTTTACACTAAAAACAAAGTCAAAACAAATCAAACTACGAATGTAAAAGAAACTAAACTAAAGTACCGATGGCTGGGTTGCCTCCCAACAAGCGCCCTTATTTAACGTCTTAGGCTAGACGACTTGAAGCTTCTCATGCATCTGGAAGTACAATGAGTTTGACTTCATTCACTTTCCTTGTGAAATCTTCACCAAAATACAATTTCAATCTTTATCCATTAACCAGGAATGTGGTCTCGCCATCACGCACCAGGATCGCGCCATGTGGTTTGACCTCCTCTACTGTGAATGGTCCACTCCATCGGGATTTCAACTTCCCGGGATGCATCTTCAGCCTGGAGTTGAGCAAAAGGACACAATCTCCTTTCTTGAAAATGTGCATCTGAATGTGGCGATCATGAATCAACTTTGTGCGCTCCTTGTATATCCGAGAGTTTTCATATGCATTCATTCGTAGCTCATCAAGTTCATTTAGTTCAAGTAACCTCTTCTTTCCCGCTTCATCATAACTCAGGTTTAGCTTCCTCGGCGCCCAATGTGCTTTATGCTCTAATTCCATCGGTAAGTGACAGGCCCGTCCATAAGCCAACCTAAAAGGCGTGGTGCCTATAGGTGTCTTGTATGCCGTCCTGTATGCCCACAACACATCCGGTAGTAGAGTACTCCAATTCTTCCTTGTGGAAGCCACAGTATGCTCCAAGATCTTCTTAATCTCTTGATTGGAGACCTCCACTTGTCCTTGAGTTTGCGGGTGGTACGAGGTACCAATGTTGTGTTTGACCCCATATTTTCTCAATAGTGCCGAGAACTTTTGATTCCAGAAGTGTGTACCCCCATCACTAATGATCATTCGGGGCACACCGAACCTGTAGAAAATGTATTCCTTAACAAACCTGCACACTATAGTGGAATCATTAGTCCTTGTGGGTATTGCCTCTACCCACTTCGACACATAATCAATAGCCAAAAGGATATACAAATTAGAATTTGAGGACACAATGGGTCCCATAAAATTTATACCCCATAAGTCAAATACCTCAACCTCCTGGAATACATTAAGGGGCATCTCTTGTCTCTTCGAAATGTTTTTCCACCCTTTGGCAGGAATCACATTGCCGCACAAACTCATAAGCGTACCTAAACAAGGTAGGCCAGTATAGGCCACTTTCCAGTATTTTGGCTGTCGTACGAGAGCTTGCATGGTGTCCTCCTGTCGGTAGTGTGTGGCAATGACGAAGAACACTCTCGTATTCCACCTCAAGTACACACCTGCGTAAGACACCATCCCTGCATTGATTCAAGAGAATAGGGTCATCCCAAAAATAATATCATAGAGAATGGAAAATTTTCTTCTTCTCTTGATATGTCCAATCATCCGAGATGATTTTGCAGGCAAGATAGTTCACAATATAAGAAAACCACGGATCTTTAGATTTCACTTTCAAAAGCTGTTCGTCCGGAAATGTCTCGGTAATGGGTATGTGTAAATCTTTTTCATCTACCCTCTCTAACCTAGACAAATGGTCCACGACCACATTTTCAATCCCCACCTTGTCTTTGATTTCGATATCAAATTCCTGTAAAAGCAAGATCCACCTAATCAATCTAGGTTTGGCATCTTTTTTCTCCATCAAATACTTAATGGCGGCATGGTCCGTCCAAACCACGACTTTCGATCCAACTAGTTATTGCCAAAATTTTTCAAAAGCGAAAACAACAGCAAGCAATTCTTTTTCGGTAGTTGTGTAATTGAGTTGGGTGTCATTCAAAGTTTTAGATGCATAAAAAATCACAGTGGGTTTATTGTCCACCCGCTGTCCCAAAACAGCCCCAACTGCGAAATCGGATGCGTCACACATTACTTCAAACAGCTTGGTCCAATCCGGTGTTTGCACAACCGGTGTGGAAATCAATTTTTCCTTAAGCACGTTGAACGCATGTAGACATTTTTCATTAAAGTCAAAAACAACATCCTTTTCTAAAATCTCAGATAAAGGTTTGGCGATTTTAGAAAAATCTTTTATAAAACGACAATAGAAACTGACGTGACCTAAGAAACTCTGTACCCCTTTTACCGAATTTGGTGGGGGCAATTTGGAAATCACTTCAATTTTTATCGGGTCTACCTCCAAACCTTTGCTAGACACTTTATGTCCTAGCACTATTCCTTCACTCACCATCATGTGGCATTTCTCCCTATTGAGGACCAAATGTGTGTCCTCGCAACATCGTAAAACCTTATACAGATTGTAAAGGCACTCATCAAAAGATGCACCATAAACATAGAAATCATCCATAAAAACCTCTAGACAGCGTTCTACCATATCAGAAAAAATGGCGAGCATACAACACTGAAAGGTCGCCGGTTCATTACATAACCCAAAAGGCATACGGCGGTACGCAAATGTTCCATAAGGACAAGTGAAGGTAGACTTCTCTTGGTCCTTAGGATCAATCAAAATCTGATTGTACCACGAATAACCATCCAGAAAACAAAAATGTGATCGTCCGGCTAAGCGCTCTAAAATTTGATCAATAAACGGAAGAGGAAAGTGATCCTTTAGCGTAGCGGCATTCAATCGTCGGTAATCTATGCAAACACGCCACTCGGTTACCTAGCGGGTGGGGACAAGTTCATTTAAAAGATTATGGGTAACAGTGATTCCCCCCTTTTTAGGGACTACCTGCATAGGACTCACCCATGTCGAGTCAGAAATAGCATAGATGATACCTGCAGAAAGAAGCTTAATCACCTCCTTCTTAACAACCTCCATCATGCTCGGATTTAGTCGACGTTGCGGTTGAATCACCGGCTTGGCTCCCTCCTCGAGCCGAATCTTGTGCTGGCACAAAGTAGGGGAGATCCCCTTGATATCTACAACAGACCACCCAAATGCTCCCCGGTGGTTCTTCAACACTATCAACAACTGGTCCTCCTCCTCAGAACTCAGATAAGCAGATATAATCACAGGAAACTTTTCTTCCTCAGCTAGAAATGCATACTTGAGGTGCGGTGGCAACGGCTTCAACTCCAATTCTGGCGGGCTGATTAAGGATGATTGAAGCAGTGGTGGGAGTTTGCCTAAATATTCATAGTACCTCGCATAGAAGCACGACAACATCTGAAGCATCTTGGCGCACTCCTACAGTGATTTGCTTCTCATCCAATCATGAGTGATATTGACTAAGCAGGCCTCAAGTGGTAATTCTGGATATGCGTCAAAAACCGAATTTGCTATAGCCTCATCTTCAGTAGAGGGAGGAATGTCCTCCTCCTCATCGTTCCGAAAACCTACAGCCTTGCTAAGGGATACCACCTTGGTCTGCTCCATGATGTCCACAGCCAAAGTCCCTTTTTCCACCTTGGTCATTACATGAGCCATATCTAAAAATGGTTTCCCTAGACAAAGTGAGACATTGTGATCAAAATGTTTTACCATGTAGCATTGCTCCTTGGCTTTAGGTGAAGTGGCGCTAGAAGGCATGACCATCTCGAATCGATCATCGTCTATACCTAAGGTCAAACAACCTCTCCCCATCTCAAGTATCATGTCAGCTGTAGATTAGAAAGGTCGTCTGAGTAGTAGCTCATTGCCTTGTTCATCTTGCATCTCCATGATGACAAAATCTGCTGGAAATACAAATCGATCTACTTTCACTAGCACGTCTTCACAAATACTGTATGGCTTTACCACATAATTGTCCGCCAATTGGATTGTCATGTTGCTCAGCCGTGACTCTTTTAATCCTAGCTTCTTGAATGTAGAGAGAGGCATCAAGTTTATGCTCGCCCCGGAGTCACATAGCGCTTCACCAAACTTCACTTTCCCAATGTAACATGAGATGTTGAAGCAGCCTGGATCCTGTCTCTTTGGCGGCAATGTACCCATGATGAAGGCACTCACCTGCTCCTTAAGCACAACAACCTCTATGTCTGGGATTTTTCTCTTCTTTGTAATGATGTCTTTCAGAAATTTTCCGTAAGAAGGGATTTGCTCAATTGCTTCCAATAATGGGATGTTGACTGAAAGATTTCTGAAACTGTCTAGAAACTTTTTAAATTGGGCATCCACTTTCCTTGCCTTTGCATTGTTCAGATATGGGACCGGGACAGCCTGTGCCCTTTGATGCGGTGGCACATAAGGTGTCCTTTTTTGTGTCTCCTCTTCATCTGCAATAGGAACTTCAATAGCATCCACTACTATATCCGTAATTGGTTCTGTGACCGGTATGGGCAGCTCCTCAGTTGCCTCACCTTCAATTTCTGCTTGGGGTTTGCTTGGTTCATCAGCTCTGGGGTTTAAAAGCTTCTTGCCACTCCTTAGCAAGATGGCCTTCGCCTGTTGGTTTCCTCCTGGAATATTAGTGTTACCCGGAAAACCTTGGTGCGCTGGCTTCTTAAAATTGGCTATCTCCACTGCCATTTGCGCCATGGACGTCTCTATTGTCCTCATTTGAGCCCCATGGCTCTGCAGTGTCTGCCTGAACTGGTTCATAAACTTCCATTGTTGCTTTATATGCTGGCCAAAAGTAGTCATTAATTCTTGATTTTGCTTTATCACTTGATTGAGCAAATCTATGCTCTTATCCTCTGCTACTGGCTGGGGTTTTGCATCTGGATCCTGAAAGAAGTTTTTTGGATCCTTCCAGGAGAACTTCTTGTCCTTCCTCCATGAATAATCATTATTTCTGTAGCATTGTTGCTGCCTCATGAATTTAACTTGAGCCTCATCCTCAGACTAAGTATCCTCCTTTGCAAGCAGTTTCTTCGCGAGAAGATCCATCTTCTCATTCAGCTCCTTGATTGATTTAGATTCCCCTTCTACTCGAACATGCTCCACGGCGTCTCTATCGCCCCACGATTTCTTCTTGGCCATGTTCTTAAGGATTTCACAACACCTCGTGTCGGTATTGTTAAAAAAGAATCATGAGCCTGCTGAATCAAGGTTACTTCTATCATGCTCGGAGAGAGCAAAATAGAAGATCTTGACCTGTGTCTCCTTATCAAGCCCATGATGCGGGCACCGCCTAAGCATGATCTGAAACCTTTCCCAGGTCTCAGAGTAGGTCTCTCCTGCTTTCTGGGTGAAGTTGTGGATCTTCCTGATCATGTCATTGGTCTTCTCGGGAAGGAAGAACCTTTCAAAGAAAACCTCCACCATGTGGTCCCAGGATTCCACATATTCATCGTCCAGGTTGTGCAACCACTCTCCTGTGTTTCCCGCTAGAGAACTCAGGAAGAGCTTCAAGTAGAGAGCATCTTGTGGAAATCTGTCTATTTTTATCATATCATAATTCTCCACAAATTGACTTATATGCGCGACTGGGTCTTCATTCTTGAGCCCATGGAATGCATTCGACTTCACCAAGTTGATTAATGCAGGATCAATCTTGTATGTCAGAATATTAACCGCCTGCTTCTTGATCGGCCCATTGGAAGCGGATGAAGAAGAAGCCTTGATCTTCTCCCATATTGTCTGTGGCTCTGCCATCTCTTCCTGCTCGGATTCTGAGTTTATTTCTTCTAAGTGGTCTTGATTGTGTTCCTCCTCGTCTTCCAGTCCTGGAAATGTAACCTCTGGTGCGTTCCGCGTGTAGTCTGTGCTACGCATCTGCACCATGCACAGTACCTACATAAACAAAAATTTAAGTTCAGTACAGTGCTTGACGAGTACAAAAATTTAGAAAATAGACTATGAATTTTTGAAATGATTTCAAACTAATAAAAAAATAATAAAAAGTGGCCTAGAGTGGCCACTTGCAGCACTCGTAGTGCCGACAATTTGCTGTATCCCCGGAAACGGTGCCAAAAACTTGACACGCTTTTTACGTGCGTAGAAACGCAAGTGTACGCGTCAATGTAATATAGGCCTTTGTGACGCCCGAGTCGAACTCAGGGATACGTGAATTGTCGGAGACTACTACTAACTACTAGCAATCAGCTAGACCGATTAAAGAGTTGGAAGTTGTTGTTAAAATTAAAAGAAAATGATATAAAACAAAACAAAGCAATCGATTAAATGTTTGGTTTAATCAATTCAAGATAAGATCATTAGGATTGCGGTTTCACCACGGGTTTTCATTGTATTAAATTCTATTTGGTCATTCAAATTTATCTCTCTATCCGGGTAGTGGCCTGAAATTAGAATTGCCCACTGTCGTGGTACAATTCACTACCTATGTCTAGGTCGGTTCCACCATCGTAGTAACCTATACCCTAAACTAGGTGCATTAAAACCGATCTCTCGGTATCCACCATTAACCTTACACCACCTTGTTTAAGGGATTTGTCAATTAACGTGAATTTCGTCGCTTTTCAACCGTTAATTCTTCTTTCAAAGTAATTAACGACATTAGATTATTATTATGGTGATCAAGCATAACAATATAATTGAGAAAACAAAATTATACCACGGATTTAAGAGATAAATGATGAATTACTATGATAAAATCGTCATACAATGATTCCCGGGCTACTCCTGGTCCTAAAGACAAAGGGGATTAGCCCTGCATGTTCATCTCAAAGAAAAACATGGTAGAGAAAAGGGGAAACATGGAGAAAAATGTGATTGAGTGGTGAAACCCCTGAACGGAGAAGATCCAATCGCTCCTTGGCGTAGAATACACGTTCTCCCACCTTTTCAGTGGTGGAAATCATCTTCTTCGGCGTCCGGATCGACTGAGGCGTGCTTCTGGGCTCCATTCTTCTCTCTACACCTTCTCGGGATGTGTGTAGCGGCTAATGACGTGATACATTGCTCTTGGCCGCCATCATTAGGTATAATCACCGAGTTAGGTTGCCAAAATATCACAGTCGTCAGATTTAGATGAATCTGAAGCAAACATGTATCTAACGGTGTCGATACCATCGACGGGGGTCGATGGTATTGACCTTGCACTGTATCGGCTGGATTTCTTTTCTTTATCGCAACTGATGCCACCTCGATACCATCGACGCGGGTCGATGGTATCGACATTCATAGGCATCAGTTTTGTCCTTTTACCGTTGTTGTAGCTCCACTAGTCAATGGTATCGACTGATGTGTCGATAGTATCGACTCACTCTTCGCCAGCAACCTGATGTTATCTCGATACCATCAACTCTCATGTCGATAGTATTGAGATTTTACTACTCCTTGCTGCTGGCTTCCTGTGGTCCGGTCGATGGTATCGACAGCAACAGATACTTGTTTTTCCTGAAATTTCAACATGAAACCACATAAGCCGAAACAAAACATATTCTTATGATAATTTATGCTCAAAATACTGAAATAAGGGAGATTTGACATAGAGAATGATCATAGACCAAAGTAAATTAATTATGCAATATTAACCACCAAAATGACTAATAAATGCATAAAACACAAGTAAAAAATGTCTCTAAATGCGACTCAAAATCATCGCATCACCTTCCTAGAACAGCTAAAGGTTACAATTCAATTTGGGTGATCATTGACATGTTGACCAAGTTAGTGCATTTCCTTCCAGTAAAGACAACGTTCAAAGTAGAGAAGCTTGCACAAATCTATGTGGATGAGATAGTGTATTTTCACAGTGTTACAACTACTATCATATCTGATATTGGTCCTCAAGTCACAAGTAAACTTTTGGAGTGACTACACACAACTTTGGGTACACAGTTGAAGTTCAGTACTGCTTTCTACTTGTAGATAGATGATAGATTTGAAAGGACCACTCAGACGTTGGAGGATTTGTTGAGGTCATGTGTTCTTTAGTTTTCTAGAAATTGGGATGTACATCTCAGTTTGATAGAGTTTGCCTACAACAACAGCTGTCACAGTAGTATTGACATGGAACCATATGAGGAGTTGTATGGGAGACGTTGTAGATCTCTATTGTGTTGGTACAAGATAGGTGAGTATCAGCTTCTTGGTCCTGAGCTTGTGTAGTAGATGACAGAGAAGATCAAAGTGATACAACAACAGTTGAATGCATCACATGATAGATAGAAGTCATATGCAGACAATTGTCGTAGACCCTTGGAGTTTTAAGTGGGAGACATGGTATTTTTGAAGGTCTCTCCTTGGAAGGGTATTATGAAGTTTGGGAAGAAGGGTATGTTAGATCCCAGGAATATGGGACCTTACCCAGTGATCGCACGTGCTGGAAAGGTGGCTTACCAGTTGGAGTTTCCACCTGAGTTGCACATGTTGCATCCACTGGAGCTTGATGAGGATGTGACCTATGTAGAAGTTCCAATGTTGATCCTTGTCTAGAGGGTGAAGAATTCAAAGCGAAAGGTCATTGTTCTTGTGAAGGTTCTTTGGCATCATCATGGTGTTGAGGAAGCCATGTGGGAGCTCAAGGACGAGATGAGGAGGAAGTACCCCTCCCTTTTCTCTTAGGATTTCGGGGGTGAAATTCCTATTTGGCATTTATGGCTTGTAAGGAACCTGATCCACATTTTGGGATAACCCTATTTGTTTTGCTTAAGTATGTTGCATAGATCATCTAAGATGTAATTAGGGCATGTTGGAAGCTTTAGTTCCTTTTTTGAGCTTGTTTGGTTGATGCTTGTGTTTTGTGGAGAGGTTTTGGTGCAAATTGCAATTTACCCAGGATAGGGTTGATGTGCAAGTTTTCCACCTCTAGAGTGTTCCTTCTCTCTCTTGGCATCATCTATAGGAGTGAGAGAGATGGGCACCTTGGTTGATCCTTGGTTGAGTGGTGACAACCTTGGTGATGTTTTGCATTCATGTTTGGGGTGTGCCTTACACCTAGAGGTGTTGTCTCAATCTTAAGACTCTTAGAGAGGCCTTGTATCCATTTCTGGATGTCTTGAGGGATATCCTATCATTTTGTGGTGACTAGTGATGCACCATATCAGTTTGTGGAACCTAGGGTTTACCCAAAGGTAGAGATGTGTATCGACCTTTACCTAGGAAGGTGGCCTAGTGGGCGAGACATAGCTCTTATCACCTTGTTGCATGGTGTTGCATGTGCCACTTTCTATGTGTAAAAGTGTCATCTAGAGTTCTAAGGTGGTGACTCCTTCCCCTTCCTCTCTCTCTTTCATCTCTCTTGTATATATATCTCTTTTTCCCAATGCAAGAGAACCCTTTTGGCTATCCTTGCATTCTCTCCTTGGTGATCAATCTTGAGCTTGAGGAGTACTCACCCTTAGAGCTTGGTGGATGAATCTAAGTTTGTGGTGTTCTCTTTTCATCTTCTTCCTTGGAAAGCCATGATCCTTAGTTTCCTTTATCTATTTCTTTCTTCTTCTCGGCCATGTACCCTGTTTACTTCTTTTCACTCTCATGATCTCTTAACCTTGGTTCCCATCTTCTCTCTTAGAGGTGTAGTGGTGATCGAGCTTGGAGGATATTCTTCTACCTTGAGCTTGTGAAGCTTGGAGCTTGACCTTAGATCTTAAATCTTGGTGGTGATCCTTGAGATGGGTTATATAACTCTAAAGCCTCTTTATTATCGTCACCTCTTTACTTTCTATCTTTTCTCTTTATCTTTGGCTCATTGTATCTCACATGTTAATAGCTCTTCTTGTTAGTTTTGAGTGTTGTTTTAAAGAATAGGAACCTTGCTTAGTTGCTTCTCTTGATTGCCTTGCTTGTAACGCCATCATAAGGTAGGATACAATGAGGCCGATACACTTGTGTAGGCCGATATGTATGTTGAGGCTGACACATAGGTTAGGTTGTTAGTCTTTGGGTGGCTGCCATGACCTATGATGCCCCTGACTGTCCCCCTTTGTGATAGGTCATCACGATCTTTGGGAGACTTAGCCCGACATGCTTTGTTGATGGTTGCCCTTGCTTGGAAACTCCTAGAATGATAGATGATGGATGCTGCTACAGGTTGGTCATCACAACCTTGGTTAGGTCTAAATCGACTAGTTCTGATGCTATTAGATTGTCATGCCTTCGGAATGAGTAGGTCGATATTATATGAGGGTGTTAGTTTGATGTTGGCTATTGAACTGATGTGGTGTTGTACTGTGATACGAAGGAGTGCTGGCTGATATGGCCTTGGTCGTCACACTTTGGGGGTGTTGCTTCTCGACACATCTACGACCGTCATGACTTGGCATTGTGGTCGTGGTCGCGTTGCTTGAAGCATTGATGAACCCTAAGTGAATTGTCACCTTGCTATGTCGATACCCTAGGGCGTTGTCTATTACCCTTGATGCCCGTCACACCTGTGTTTCCATTGCTAATAGGAGATGTTGGATGACACACCTTGTTCTTGACATCTGTGTGTTGCTCGTCAGTGCTCTAGCTATCATGGCTTGGAGGAGGGTTGATGCCCGATGCCCCTGATAGCCCGTCATGATTAAGATGTTGCTGAAACCCTAGATAATCATCACCCTTGAGATGTGATGCCCGATACCCTATGTTGCCAAACCGATACACCATCCTAGTGGTAGGTCGATACCTTGGTTGTCCATCCAATATTTGCTTAACTGATAACCCTCTTGGAGTGGTTGTTCGACACACTTAAGGTTAACCAATACCATATGTGGAAACCCTAATCAGTGCCTTGTGGTGGTGTTTGTGATACACCATGTTGATGTTAGGGTCACATGATAACATGTGATACCCTATGGGGTGGTCGTGTGTATGATGATAAGGGCCATGTTCCTATAACCTCTATCTTATAACTTGTGTCATAATGATAAGGAAAGTGATGACCTAAGGGTGGTTGTTGATCCAACCTTGTAAACCCTAATCGGTTAAAGTGAAACCCTAATTGTAATAATGTGAAATGTATGGCATGAATCCTATGAGATATTAGTGTTGATGATGTATTGCTTTCTTGTTATCAATTTCTAACCATGCATGCAACACTAGTTGATGTAGATAGTCAGGTATGAGATATGGTTTCTATGATCTATTTGAATAAGCCTTGTGAGGCACATGTGATATAGTGATACCAAAGGATAAGGTAAAGGGTTTTATGATCTAATAATGGCTTGATTCTGTGCATTAGATGTTTTACTCAATCAATGAAGTGATTGGTTGTTACCCCAAAATATGTAATCCTTGTGATGGCACATGTTGAAGTATAAAAATAAATTCATGAGACCATACCTCATATGTTTCAGTTTGTTCTGGTGATGTGTCAAGCCCTTATTTATGTAAATTTTTTTCAGAGGTTGTATGTTGTAACTTGATTGATGCTTAAAGGTGTTTAAATTGGTCTAATTAATCAAGTAGAATCTAATAATGTAGTTTTACATGTGCCATAGATCCATTCAGTGTCAACATTTGCTGCATGGTGAAATGATTTTAACTCAGAATGTATATTGTTGAATATGCAGGGGGCTAGTTGAGGTATCTTCTTGTGTCATGAATGTATATATATCACGGGATTGGCTGCATGCCATACTAGGAAGAGTGCAACATTAGACTGTAGCTCCATAATCTATATCACGAGATTGGCTACATGCCATACCTGGAAGAGTGCATCTTTAGACTGTAGATCCATAATCTATATTACAGGATTGGCTGTAAGCCATATCGTGGAAGAGTGTGGCTATGGTTGTAACTCATTAGCGTCGTGCCCTGTACCAAGAAGGGATAAATCTGCATAGTTATACTATACGTCACTAGAAGCAGTTGACCCATGATGTCATTACATATTCACTCGTACTGACCGAGGAAGGTGAGGTCATGGATTCCCGCTCTTCCATTAGACCTTGTATGGCACCAACTTCAATTTATCAAGTGGTTAGTTGGATATGGGTGGTATGACTCAAATCCTCAGGGCATAATAAAATACGTAATCGGCCATGTAGTATACTTGTATAGGATCAAAATACGAAAAACATTAGATGAGGCCTTGCTTGATCTTTATGCAATGTTGTTGATAGGAAATATACTTGTTCTTCATATTCCTTATAAATTATTTAGATGTTCCATAAATTAGACACTAAATGCATTTCCTATTAATAATCATTACATGCTTCACATAATTGTAATTATATTGCTTCTTAGTTTATCTTATTTGTGATAATAATAGAGTTGGTGGTGAGTTATATCTCCCGCGGAGATTTGGAATCGCACCCCATGGGTTTACCACACCCTTTTTAGGTGGACATGAATGAAGAGGTAGAGATCGTGTAGAGGAGGTTGAGTAGCAACCAGAGGAGCAGTAGATGATAAGGTTGGAAATGCTATTGACTGCCTTTTGTTAATAGAGTCCTAGAGTCGTCCCTATACACTCGGGTCTTTGGGAACATTTTGTAGATGTTTCATGAAAGAGCTTTATTTATATGGTTGGCTTGTATACCTATGATGTACAGTTGTGGTGGAATCATGTATATATGATTTGGAATAGTGCCTTGTTACAGGTTAATAACATGCCTTGTATATTCTTTGAGGCATGAAAGGACTCATATGTGAGGGGTCTTGTTGTTGGGTAGTTTTAAGAAAATGGTTTTATTTTTTAGTGTTTTCCAGTAATCTGTTCATTAATATTTCTTCCGCGGTTATGTTTTGAGTAATCTCTCTTTGTGTGGCGTGGGGCGTCACAGTCACCATTCTTTATTTATGTACAAAAACTCTCTTTTCTCGAGTATTCTACACAATTTTCACATATCAATTGTCTATTACTTCTAGAAATCTCTTTATGATTAGATTTTCCACTTTTTATTTTTTCAATATCTACTATTGGATTAAAAGTAATAAACTGCATGAGATCTATTCCATATGGACTATTTGCACCATAATTCCTAAACAAGAGACATAGGAAACCATCTTTGTAATGTATCTTCTTATTATATTATTATAAAATATGGGCAAAACCAAGTTATAACACTTTCCCTTGGGAGCCTCTTCAAAAGTATGTCCACATTTGCTTGACAAGCTACAGAAGGGATACAAGAAAAGAACTATTTACCTTCATTATTATTAACGATGAGGAGTATAATATGATTTATGAAGTTTTTCCTAATTCTTTCTCAACCTACAGTCAATTGTGACATCCGAACAAGTATTGCAACAACCGAATTACAAACTAGGGAGGAAACACAAAAGGAGATAAAGTGATGAGCAAAGATCATTAGGAAACTTAGAATGTAAGACAATGTCAAACGCCAAAAGGAAGGAGAAACACTTGAAAAGGACCCAAGAACCAAACCAAGTTGGATAAGCAAACTAATATACCAAATCAAGGAATATATTGGCAAAGCTAGTCTCAAAGGAAGCAACTGAAGTCAATAATGAAGAGGATATTGAGAAAGAAGGTAATATTGAATGTAAGGAAGACAACATGTAGAAAAGCAACATTTGGTAGGAAAAGAATAACCTACAAAAGGAAGTGCAGATACAAAATGACAAAATTACAGTCTTAAAATATATATTGAACATGAATAATGATGAAATTAAGGATAAAGGGGAAGGAAATGTTGAGGAGAATGTGCCATGTCGAAAACCCAAAACAAAATCTATTTCCAATGATGAGGAGGTTGTGGAAGTCCACGTGATGGTTTATCCTGAGGTTAACTAGGTTATTGTTGGATCTGACAACTCAAAAGAGAAAATCATTGAAAACTATATTCACATGAAAATTTTAGAAGTTCCTACAACTAGATCTCAAGTGACTATAATAGTATGTAATGCTCTCCCACATACAAGCTGCACAATCTAGAGAATCAAAGCAAATATGTAGAGTTAACCCAACATAGAACCTCATAGGAGGAGTTTGAAGTTAGTCTAAGAAGTAGACATAGCGAAGGAAGTGTAGTCCCAAGAGAACATGGATTCAAGTAGATCTACTAAAGGTCCTATTTCCCTACCCCTTAATATTTCTCTTAAGATGGATCCGATTTTTCCTCATTATAAAGGAATCAACGATGATACATATCATATTCTGAAAGAGTATATGACTTTTAATTATCATACAATTATAGATATTGTGGAGCACCACATTAGTGGTAGCTGTGCTCTAAACACTATCAATGTTCTAGGCTTCTCGAATTCATATAGAGGTACAACTAAGGGATTTGCAGACATAATTTTGATTTCTTGTAATGTACCTAGATGTAACATATAAATTGTTAATACCCATAATAGAATGAATCAAAATAGTCAAATCACTTTTTTCTATGTTATTCCTCACATTACTGTCATGAAGCTACTATAGAAGCACTTAGTGGAGTCCAAAAACTAGTTCAACGAACCATAGCCAGTCCTTGGTAATCTCAACATGACCATGAGTACTAAAGCAAAAATGGTAGAAACAACTAAAATTATGCCAAATCCAAGTTATTTTGTGACTCTTTTCTTGATGGTGAATTATTTGACATTGGACTCTAGGGCATGAAGCTCACATATAATCATGCAGTGTTACAAGAACACATTGGGAGGGAAGTAGTTAACAATGAACTCATCAGAAAATAGGTAGAGTATGCTTTTGTACATCCTCCTAATCTGTAATGAGACCATTAACCACTTCTAGTGAATGCAAAGATTAAATAGTTTGGAAATATAATATTTGTTGTGAAGTCTGCCTGGACTAGAAGCAATGAGTTTTCTGCAATGTTACATGCACATTAGGATAACAATCTCAATTTAATAGTGCGCTCACCCTTTCTCACAAACAACACTAGTTGGGACATCAACAATACAAAGATGAGAAGAAAGACCAAGTATCATCTGTTTGGAAATATTAATACTATCCAAACCCATCTTGCTAAGTGTTATTACGATATATTCAATAACTTGTGTAATGATATGTAGATAGAACTTGACTAAATCTTATGTGACGAGGAGGAGAAGATGAAAAGCCATGTAAACTAGCTAAAAAAGGGTGACAACAACTCCAAGTTTTATGAGGCATATGTGAATAAAAGAAACAAGGCACTACAATTGGGATATTGAAGAACA
Organism: Alisma plantago-aquatica; assembly: GCA_963693085.1. Lineage (NCBI taxonomy): Eukaryota > Viridiplantae > Streptophyta > Magnoliopsida > Alismatales > Alismataceae > Alisma > Alisma plantago-aquatica. Next base: position 556,462,425 of record OY856412.1, read on the forward strand.
ATGAAGGGAATTGGGTAAGTGTTGAAAGCACATTACAAGAGATAGTTGTTAGCAATTTCAAGAATATATCTAGCACAATTGGATTGTACATAGAAAAATATTGATATCTCCCATCTATGTGCCCAAAGTTGAGTGAAGATTAGGAAAAAAACATTGCAGCAAAAACCTACCCTCAATTGAATTCATTCCATCTATAATCCATGAATCCCTATACAAAGACTGGACTTGACAACATGAATGCTCCTTTATGCTCAAGAACTAAGAGGTGCTTAAATTATCTATTTTGAAAACTATACAACAAGCTCTAAGAGGTAGCCCTATAGAAAATGATTATGAAACTCAACAATGGTCCTAATCCTAAAGATTTCCAAAGCAAAACTTTGTGAAATTCATGTTGATATCTCTTAATAATTTGGGCATGAAGCTGAGCTCCAAGATTGTGGTGGAAAGATTCAAGGAAATTATCACACTCTAGATATCTCTTAAACAAAGTAGATTATGTGCTAGAGAGAAGGATATCTAATAACATTATAGTGGTCTTGGAGGTGGTCCACTTCATGAAAATGAAAAATTTAACCAAGACTATGATAATAAAAGTAGATCTGACGAAGGCATATGATTTTATGTCTGGGAATTTCAATGCAGGCACTATTAACAAAGACAATCCTAGAAACATCATAAAGTCCATCATGTACTCGATCACTACATGAAACACAAACATTCTATGGAATGCTAAGTTTTACCCTCAATTCAAGGCTTCTAGAGGACTAAGACAAGGAGATCCATTATCTTCATACATATTTGTTCTATTCATTAACATATTGAGCCAAATGATGGAAGACAAAGTAAGCTCTAGTCTTTGGAAACCTATAAAGCTATTAAATAAAGGACAAAGGCTAGCCGACGTGTATTTTGTGGATGATTTTATTTTTTTTCCAACATGATCAAGAAAGTCATGCATGTTATCAAGGACTTTTTTGCAGAGTTTGTATGTCTAGTTAGGATGTGTCCATCTAGAAAAGTTGCATTTTCTTTGCTTAGAGTGTCATCGGACAATCTATATGCAAAATACACATAGTCTGTATCTTCTTAGTGACCAAAAATCTTGGGAAGTATCTTGGTGTACCTATTTGATGTGTCATCATCAACAAACAACTTCACCAGAGAAAAACTATCCCTGGAGTTTACCCTTAGATTTCTAACCAATCCACTTGTAAATAAATGTGTTGATGTAGTACTTAAGGTATCGATCCTCTAGGATGAAATGTTGAGAATTAAATCAAGTAAAACTTGCAATTAACAATATTTAAATCAAAAGGTGGAGAATGAAAAATCTAAAATGAGAAATTAAATTTCATAATGAAAAGTGTTGAATTGAAATGCAAAATTGAAAGGATCAAAAGTAAAGTGCAACAATTGAAAAGAATAGAATTGAAAGTAAGTTATCAACAAGGTGAAAATGAAGAATGCAAGGAGTAGAAGGAATCAAACATTTAAGATCAATTCAGATTATGAGTTGTTAGAAGTTTGGAATCACCAACACAAATCCATGGTCAACTTAAACTCTTTTAGGTTCCTTTTAGGTATATTAAGATTAGGACCATGGCATTAAATACCATGGACTAAACTTTCTATTATCTCATGGTCATCAGTGATCTATAGGTCCTTGTTCAAGAATGGGTCTCTTCAAGGAACACATGGGTTCCAACTGTCATTCTGGCCCATAAGTCCAAGGTTATTTTTTCATGGGTCATAACTGTCATGGAGAACAACGAATAAAGTCACATTCTAGGTTGTCAAATGGATAGAGACACATCTTTTATATCTTAAAGGAGTTTTATAAGTTTCTAAGATGAGATATGGAGATCATGGGGCTACTCCCCATGTCCCAACAAGAGGGAACAACTCAGACATAATGCGATTGGAAAAAGGCTAGAGTATGAAAAGTTGGATCCTTGATCCAGAGATGCGGAGATCTGAAGATGCTTTTTCTTTGTATTCCCCATCCTATTATAGGGGAGAGGAGCAGAGAAAATCCTTGAGATAAGGCTTGGTGGAAGCTACGACTTCCTATCTCATGTTCAGAGTTGATCAACTTGGGAATGTGAGTCGCTCGACTGGTGTTGCTTTTTTACTTCAGCTTGAAGTCTCTTGGTCAAACTTTGATCTCTTTAATTGACTCTCTTAACTGGGTTGGGGGTGCAGGTCGAGTGACTGGAAGACATGAGTCACTTGACTGGTGTCAAATATGTGCCTCACTCTAGCCAGTGTGGTTGAGGGAGTGAGACTTCTTAGAGTTTCCACTATCATTCAGTCGAGGGACAGGATGAAACGGGTCACTCGACTGGCATTCTAGGAATAGAATATGTTGTAGTTGAATTGTTCGACTAGGAGATGGGAGTTTGGGATTTGAATATATATGAGCTTGGGCCTTTTGGGGCTTTGAATGTGATGAAAAGAACCTTTCATTTTCAAGTATCTTTGAGAGGATGGAGTGATCTTGGGCTTTGATCCAATAAATGAAAAAGACATAAAATCCTACAAAATAAGACAAAAATAATGATAATTTTATTAAAAAGGAGAAAAATTAAGGAATTGCAATTAAGTCATAAAAATGAATTAAAAGACATATAATATTCTAAATAAATGATCTCAATAATGCAATAAAAGGTGATGAATATGCATTCATTGCTATTCTACATTAAAAAGTTAGCAAGAACACTTATTCTTAGGTGTGAGACAAGGTGTCATTGAGGATCTATCATGGAACTGTTTAATACCCAAATCCTAAATCTAAATGACTATAAAGTCAATTGTGACAAAACCTAGGCATCCGTCCCTAGCATGATATTAACAAAGTGCAAATATGCAAGCATAAAATCTTAACATACATGAATATATAACAAATAAATGCACCAATCCTAATCTCAACATTCAACAAGTATTATTAAGTACCATCCTTTTATTGCAAGATTGCAATTACAATTTGAGATCAAATATACACAAGTCTGCTCATATACACAAGGGATCTTACAACAAGTACACCTGACATAGCTGACCAAGCCCATCAACTTCTAGCCATGTTTGAACCTATAAAATATGTGAAATAATGCAGGTCAACACTCAAGGTGGTGAGTACAAGGCTGAACGATACATACACACCCTCCCCCCATATATATGTGTGTGTGTGTATATATATATATATATGTATATATAGTCAGGCTAGAATACACTCGAGTGTATTCAGAGCAGAATACACTCAAGTAGTTTTTCATGATGCAATATTTTTTTCAAAAATCTAATCTGTTCATCTTCTTAATCATCTTGTGAATAACTCATATACAAAATTGAGCACATTTGTACATTTATAGGTCATGTTATAAACACCACAAAAATTATACATTTCAAATTAGTTTTGTGCATCAATTTTGTTACCCTTGGATGAGTGACTTACAAATCATCCAAATGGGCTCAAAATTTGTATGTAACCTAATTACAGTATGACAATGAAGATTAATGGTTTACATTTTGTAAAAAAATATTCTTGATATGCAAACACACTTAAGTTTATCTGTGTGATCTGTACACTCGACTGTATTCTAGCCTAACTCATATATATATATATATATATATATATATATATATAAGCTTTGCATAATTTGAAAAGAGTTGCAGAAGTAACAAACAAGAATAAACAAGCATACATATGTATCGCATTTCGAGCAAGAAAGCCAGTCATATAATTGTTAAAGCCCATACCTAATTCAGAGATTCTTAAACTAACTTATTCTTGATCATCTAGACACAAGACACACCTGATTTAGAACAAGATTACATACATGTATTAGATTCTCATCATTAACCCTAACTAGGTCCATTTTTAGGGATTTGACTAGGTTAGGTTTCAAGTTGGTTAATTACACGTGATAATCTTTTACTGAATTAGAAATTATGAGGAGGTGTGGTCCAAGTTTCAAATCATTTTGATGTTCCATTCACATTATGTCAATATTTCAAGTTTCATGTAACTTATGTACATTATAAGGTTCAAACATTTATAATAAAGCTAAAGGTCATGATTCAACAAGTCAAGGGATCCAGCATAAAAGGTGATTTAGATCAGCAACATAGGGACATAGGAAGCACATTCAAGATTAGATGATGTCCCTTAGAATCCAGGTATCAAATAACCAACATTGGTATCAACATATTCAATATACATGCTAATATCCACATTGTTCATCATCATTAGGGGTCAACATAATGCATTAGGTGGGGCATACATATCAAGGTGATAATAACTGAGGATATTTCCTAATTTAGAAGGGAAAGACAAGATATTAAAATCCATATCACTGTTGGGGCACAAAATAGACAAGCAAGCCATGAATATCACCCTAGGTCATCACTAGTAGACTTAGAATTTCAATCATCAACATGGGGCAAGGGGTTGATCATAGACATTAAAGTAAGCAAAAATCATGAGATTACATATTTTAGAGATCTAAAAGAGTTGTATGCATATTTGACCAAGACTTCACCATTGATTAGAGTATCCTCATGCATAACCTCAAATGTGTCATTTTCATGCATTAGGTGTCATATGAGGTGAACAAGCAAGTAGTAGTGTGACCTTGGACATGCATGTTATATAGCATCAAAAGGTTACTGAATTTTGAGATTATAACGAGTTTCATATATCAATGGATCAATATTAGAAAATGGTCAAAATTCTAGGGTTAATGTTCAAATAAATGTCTAATTAGTACAATTAGGGTCATTTATGAACAATGGGGGTGATTAGGACCCTTATATAGATCAAAGGTACACAAATGTTACTGATTATATGAGACAGAGGATAAAAGTGCACTAAAGATTCAAGCTTTATCATAAAGTGCATTAATTGCACTTGAAACACTAAAGTTATCATATTTGAAGAAAATATGGGAAAAATAAAATGAATTAGTGTCTAAGACCATGCCCAATGTGTAGGTCTCATCGACTAGAACCATTTAATATATTTATTTTCCTATTTTGGCTAGGGGATTTGAGATTTATCATATTTTGAAGTTTAAAATTAGAACCTTAGTAAAGTATAACTAGGGCATTACCAAAATATCATGTTCATACCCACAACCATAGATCTCAATACGGTAGCTAGGATCACATGTATAGGGAGGTCCTTGGTGCTCCTATGGCACACTCATCCATGTGTTGCACCACCAGTGGTCATCTCGGTGAGAGGACTGACCCAATCAGTATGAGGGAGGGGAATTGTCTACATCACTCCAGTCGTCGAATATGTCTCCATCATGGACTCACCACGATCAATGGCAATCAACCATCATCCCTTCATCCAGCCTTCAGTCTTGCGTAGTGGCCTGCCATGCTGGTTGGGCTCATCATAGCTCATGGGAGCCTGCGTCCCACCATCTTCCCAACGACCAAAGGGTGCCACTCGAGGTAAAAGGACAACCACAGAGTGCATACTAGGTCAAACATGGTTTCATAGGACCAGGGGTGAAGGTCCCAGGTGGCCAGTTGCGGCGGCGCCCCTCCATGGGAGGAAGAAGGAAGGAGGATAGGGTTTGTGAAAGTGCATGATTAGAGAGGGGAAAGAGAGAGAAGAGAAAAAGAGGAACAATGGTGGCATCAATTGACTAAGAGGATAAGCAGTGGGGGAGTATTGGTGGCACCAAGGGTGAGTATGTGACAACAACACCTCTTGCGCTAGTGTACAATGTCCGAAAAAGATAAAGTGTGAGGTGTTGATCTAGCATGATCCATGGCTGGATGATTGGGAGTTTGAGATTGCATGAGATAGGCCCAAAAGGACCGATTAGTCAAGGATAAAGAGTCGATATTATGGTCTAGACAGGGGGCTCCCACCCAATTGGGCAGCGTGCATCTTTAGTTTGATTTAATTGATCAAAATAAGTAGTTTTGATTGATATTTAAAAGTCCATAACTTGAGACTCGTATATCCAATTGGGATGATTCTTGCATGGTTCTATTTGCACTTCAGTCCACTACAATGTGGTATGCATTATATAGAAATGGAAACACTTCATATAAGTTTAACTTTAATATAAAGAGCATGATGTATTGAAAGCATTGGAACATAGGTCAACATTGATTTGCATGTCATACATGATGAATTGAGCAGTGATGAAAACAAAATGGAGCATCTTAACATTTCAATTGTAGTATTGATATCACATTGACTAATAAAATTATTTGATGAGAGAGAGAGACTACAAAGAGGAGAGACAAAAGTTAGGTTGTCACATGATTACTGCATGGGAGTCTAGGAGTCTATCCCTTGCTGGATGAGTATGCTTAGTGAAAGCAACCTTAACTACTTGACCAATCTATGTATGCAAAAGTCTCTCCTTCCATTAAGTCTATGTGGCTAGATTGATAAAAAATTTGAAGGTTTACTTGGGGAGAAAAAGATAGAAAACAACATGTTTCTATAGTGACCTAGGATAAAGTTAGGAGTGGAGTAATTGTGGGTTGTGCATCAAAATTTCAAAAGACTAGAACCAAGCACTACTTCTAAATAACTCTTGGGAATTCAGAACTAATAGAGACACTATTTGGTGTCTTTTCATGAAAAATAAACACTAGAAGCACACATCTTAAACAACTAATCACTTTTTGAGATTGGGAAGACTGACTATTGAAGAGAACAACTGATCAACATGTAATCATTCACATTGCCAATTATTGGGTTGCATACTAGTGTATGGGATTATATCTAATAGAGAGATTGAGTCAAAATTTGAGATCTGGTCATTAAACACTAACCCCATAACGACTATTCCACCAATAGAATGACCATGTTGATCCCACCAGACACCTCCAAAAATCCAAGTTGTCCCTAATTTTTAGACTCTTGTTATATTATGGTCATTCTCACCAGACCGACTATTCTTTTTTTTTTATCTGGAATGAACATTCTAGTGATACAACAATTGTGATGCCAACCCTATAACACATTCACCATCTAGCCGCTTTCATTGATCCTATAGACCCCAAAACCATTCTCACTGCAACGACTGTGGTGATTCCATTTCCACATGACGACAATGGAGACTTTACAACTATTTTGCCTCCAACCCTTATGATATTTAACACTAAGTTTGCTTACTTATTATCACTTAACACTAGCAACCTTATCACCCTATATAAGCCATAATGGTATCTAGGGGGTAGAGTTTACCACTCCTTACCATTGAAATCTACCACCTACCTCCCACCTACCATTCCCACTTCCATCTATCCCTCCCCCAATTTCTAGGGTTTTGACCATTCTGGACCTTTTTCCATGTTTTTTGACCATGGTGAGGGAAGTGCATGAATTCCCACAATGAGGTGAAGAAGGAGAAGTATTTAGAAGCTCCCATGGCATTTTACCTCTCTACTCCTTCAATTGCATCATGTATAGCTAAGCCTCTTTAGTGGGCTATTTGAGGGAATAAAATGTCACTTTGATACCATGTTGGGGGGAAGTTATTGTTGTGAAAAACTAAAAATTCTCTCTCCTCCAACTATACACACATGCACTGATATGATACTCAATTACACTCAGTAACCTCTTTCATTATTAACTATATGGTTTTGAGTAACATGATGCTCAATTGATAAGTTGCAATTAATCAAATGTCACATTCAGCTCAATTTTTAAAAGTTGAGTGTATTATTACACTTTTGAATATGAAAATCAACTATTGAGACCCCTCAACAACATCATCTTAGATCCAATATTTTTCTTTAAGAATAAGAAAAAAAAGTGAATTGGTGATGAAAATTTCACCTCAATCTAAGCTACGATTTGAAAGTAATATATTTCACAAGATTAACAAAGAAAGACAAATCCGAAATTGTTTCCTAAATCTGACTTAAACAAGTCATCAATCCACCCCCATTCTTTCAACCAATGGGAAGGCTTGTATAAACAAACTATGTATCCTTCCTTGATCCAACAAATTCTGCCTCATCCTTTACCTCTAACCCCTAGGGGCATGGAGGTAAGCATGGGTGCCCATACTGAGCATGCTTGGTCGTTCCTCATGCCAAATTAACCCTCTTAATTGCTTCCTCTCTTCTTCCTCATCTTTTTTCCTCATTTCCTATTTGTATTCATGCTTTGCAATGCCCTCCTCCTCTCCTTTTTCTCCTTCCTTCAACTAGTGCTACTACCTCATGGTGAGTTTTGTAGGGATCTTCCCTAGTCATCCCCACACCCAACCAAGCCCCCACTGGCCATGTGATGCTAGGTGAGGTAAGGTGGCTGGTTTATGGGCCCTGACTCCCTCTCGTTCCATGGATTCCACTTGCGCTGGTAGAAGCTCATCATCATATTCAATGTAGAAGGGATGACACCCATCTTGACTGCAAGAGAGAGGATAAGGTAAGGAGGGATTCACATCCACTGAACTAGAAAGGTTCTTCTCTCCTGGCCGATGACCCAACATAAACCCAAGGTGGGAGCCATGCTATCTAAGGGAAATGTCACAGTGATTTTGTTCTCATTTGAGAACAATCCAACGCTTCACAATTATCTAACTATCATAGTATACTCTCCATCACTCACAAACAATCCTAGAAATTGATCTTGTTAAATTTGTAATAAATGTATCCATTAGACAAAACTAACATATAATATATGAAGTATGATGAGAGAAACATGTTCTATCCAATAAAAATACTTCTGAGACTTAATTCCACTCACAATTCTTCTAAAATGATAAAAATAATTTATTTTTGATCTCTCTTACATGATTAATGATAATGCATTCTCATCCTTGATTTTGTATCTTCCAAAACTTGAAAATATCCTAACATGATTTACTTGTGTCACCTGATGTACCGAGATTCAAAATTTATCCATATATTATCTTAAAATGATCTTATGTCACTTAAAATGTATTAATGTGGACATGTATCTAAAGATCATTAATGTGATGTTCAATCTTGATCAAATATGCCGCAAAACGTTATGTGTTCACTACATTAGTAGACCATGGCATCTTATGAAGTCTTTTCCTGTCATGTTCCTGTCTAGATGTTAATGTCGACTTTGTGACACTAATGTGTCTTAATATGACTTTATGTGATGTTAAATCTTGAACCTTGTACAAATGTTGATAAATAATGTTTAAACCTCTATTTGTGATCCCAAATCAGTAATCTTCGATGCCTTATGACATAAAGATCTCAAATTGATCACTCTTGTACTCAAGTAATAACTATTTTGCATAAAGTGTGACTTCATGCACATATTGATGAAATGAGATCTAATCTTAAACAAAACTATCTCTGATGGTGAGCAACGTGATATTATGCCTTCAAGCCAATAACTTGTTAATATTTATGAAACAAAATTGAAGTGGATCTCATTTATATTCTCGTGATGTTTATGTTGCCTGAGAATGACCCAAAATGACTTAATATGAGTATGTTGATGCCTGATTCATTAATCTTATAGAAATGTTATGATCTCCCTACTTAAATCATGAAATCATAATCTTGAAATCTCTAATCTTGCAAAGATATTTCTCCCTAACCAAGAATGATATGTTTGTAGTATGTACCTTAACAGTGAAAATTGAATGTATATTGAAGTGTTGAAATCAATGTTGTAGAAAATAGTACTTAGATTAGGTGAAACTTGCAACCCTATTGAATAAAATTTATGAGACTAAACCTTCATGATCTTAATGAAATCAAACTTTCTCTAATTTTAGGATCACTTAATGGGATATTTTCAAAGAATGTCCTACATTATAGTTTACACATTTCTAGGTATGCTTTATCCTCCGATTGTCTAGACTAATGGTGTTGAAACTGGTTTGTATATTAACATGTCCAAAAATGCTTGTCTATATGTATTTGTTTGAGCTACATGTTCTGTATGACTACTATTTTTTTATTAATTATATGATGTTGACAAACATGAAAACATAATGAGTGTGTCCATTTTACAACCTTGTGCACCCACCTATATTCTTTGGGTAAGAACACAAGGCTGGATGTACCTACTTGATTTATCAAGAATGATAAGACAATGTTGTAGGGGAGGGGGGTAAGGGAGTAGACCAAGTGGTGCAACTTGGCAATCCCCAATGAAGGGACCCAGGTTTGACTCTAGGCAAAAACCCTCGGGATGCAATTAAGGCCCCACGTTACTGAGCGTGCCGCGGTGCCCCCATGTACGCGACTGGTTTTGGGGTATACCCTTGGCTGGGTGGGGTCCAATAGTCACCGATCACGGGAGGGGTTCCTCATTATAAAAAAAATTGTTGATAAAGGGGTTAGATCTTGGCGATATACTTCAAGTCCCTTACAAAGAGGGTTAACTCTTGATGTTAAGTCATGCAATCCATCATATTGAAATATAGTACATAGCTTTGGCTTGATGTCCCTCACGGACCCCTACATTTGGGAAGGTTTGTGATTTATCAAATTTTGTCTTAATTTCAAAGAAAAAATTTCTTTTAAGGTATTAGGATATGATGGAGTGAAATATTGATATGCTCAGACACTCAATTGTGTAAATACATACATTATATATAGGGTTGAAATGACGTTTGAGATTATATATGAACATATGTGGTGAAGATAACTCCTTGACTTGCTTTATGTGTTTATGGGACTAATTGTGAAGTTAGAGGATTACATGGTTTAATATGATATAAAAGTTCTGGGAAGTGTCTCGTGATCATAATAAAGTATATCGTTTGTTCTGATGAAGTTTGAATATCTTGTGATATGAATATGATGTTTATATATGTAAGTACGTGCAATTCTTGAATGAAATGGTTAGTGAAATAAAAATAGAGGTATTTTGGAGACAAACTTCAATGGAATGTAGCTTGACTGATGATAGAGCTATGTCTAAAGTTTCATGATGCTTCAACATTCCTAAAAGAAGTTATATAAGTTTGAATATTATGCAATTATGTGTATATTGAGGTAGCTTGGTCCAATGTATTAGACTAAGTTTTAATATAAATGTGTCACAAACTTTGACAGAAGAAGCTATGAATCTAGTTGTAGTGCATGCTTCATCTTATCCACACACAAGATCCAAATACCCAACATATGTCTCCTACCTTGTGGTTAGAGTAAGGTGGGGAATCAATTTTTGACGTGGCTTTCCTGACCACTACTTACCAAGATTGTGGAGAAGTGCAAGTTTAGTGGGACGAGTTGGAATTCCCTTACATACATCTTTTTAATGAGCTTTATTTTGGTGAGTATAGGCATGAGTGTAGAGGGAACAATCTGTCCACCTTCATCTTGGTCTCCATCACATCTAGCCGACAGTTTCTAGAGGTATACAATGGAGCTAGAAGGGAGTGTAAAGGAAGAAGTAGGGGGATATGAAGGGTGAGGAAAGAGGAGAAGGATTCAGGTATTTTTAGTGGACTTTGTTGACTTTCCCATGGTCAGACAACTATTTTTAGGTAGAGGAGAAGGACTTTGAAGGTGGTTGTGGGGTGTTTTCCACCACACTTTGGAGAAGAATTGCAATCTATATAGGCTGAACGGTGCTTATAGAACTCTAGATAGGAGTTTCCTAGCACAGGGGATGTTTTCCCTTTTTCTTTGTTGGACTCCTTACTAGTAGTGGCAAGATCCTAGCATCTAGGATATGAAGACACAACTACATACTTGATGACCATTGGAGTGGCATAGACGATCCTATAAGAAGCAAAACATTATGGAGAGGAGAAGCATCTCGCCATTGATTTCTTGTCAGAGGATAGTCGTGTGGTTGTGCTGTCACAAAAAAGAACATACGGGCAATGCATGAATAGCCCATAGAACCATGAGAAATAGAGAGAGGTCAGACCAACCATGAACTAGCCAATTCTACTACGAATTGAACAATCCTAGCATGAACTGCCAGGTCACCCTAATCAAATAAGGAGCCACACCCCTTGAGAAGCCATGTAGTAGCACATGATTGGCCAAGAAAGGTAAATCTAATCGAATACACCATAAACTATGATTTGAATAATTCATAGTAAATAGAACATTTTTAGAATATTATGAATTGTCTATCAAAATTCTCAGGTAAACCAGTAGAATATTATGGAACTATATAGATAGTGTTTTTAACTTATTATAAGATGAATATCATAGGAGTTGTAAAATATCATCTAATATATTATAAATATCAAATGATGTTCACAAATTATGGGAATAAGAAAATAAGTCATAAATCTTGTATAGAATCTACATCATAACATATATGGTGATGCTTATACATGTAATTATATAATATGCTTAATAGGATAATTAGGGATCATATCCCTACATGCAATAAATATGTTTATGCTCAATAAATGTTGGAATTTCTAGAATATGTTCATAACAGTATATGGTAAATGATGTATAACCAATATATTAGTCTTATGCACACAATTCATGTTATACGATGATTAATCATAATATATAGTTTGAAACCCTAATTGGATTCATGTATATAACCTAGGGTTAATATCTACACAAAATGATTATGGAGCATGATGTTCGTATGATTTATCTTAATCCATAATGCAAGACGAGTAACATAATACCAAGCTGACAAGACAAGTAATAATGTGACTAAACTAATGCACTAAGATTAACCCTAAACTGAATAATAATTAGGATTAAGATGATGATAATATGATGATGGTACATGCTGACCTATCTTTATCAGGGTTTGACCAAGGATATAGTTGATATCAAGAATGTGGGATTAATATATCTCCTTAGAAGGTACTCTTTATCTCTTTCTTGGCCTACTACATAGTATGGTTGTATTATATGTGTACAAAATACTTGGCATATGATATTGGTTGAAATAATTTTCTTATATGTTAGATTTTTGATTATATGTATATATAGTTTTGAACACACGAAACATAAGATATTTTATCCATTATACGATAGCACCAAAATCTCTTTGGTAGAATAGTGCATTGATGAAAGTACTAAATCTCTTTGGTAGAATAATACATGTGAGCACTAAGTCTCTTTGACAAAATAGTGCATTTATGAAAGTACTAAATCTCTTTGGTAGAATAGCACATGTGAGTACTAAATATCATTGATAGAGTAGTCCATGTGGTTGATCAACTGTACGTATAATGGAAACTCATGATAAAATGGATGTTCTTGTTTATAAATAAAGATGTTTAGGTTGTATATGTTTTTCTTATATATATTACTGCCAAGTTCTAGGTTTATCTTATTGCCAAGTCATAATATGAAAGAGATATATGAATCTTGTAGTGCACTCAACACAATCATTTAGTATATTTTGCTGATGTTTATCAATCTCTTCTTTAGGTGATGTGGACATTTGATCTGGAAGACGTTGATAGTTGGGAGTTGTTTGGCGAGCAGATGCATAGGCGAACCTATGTTCTATAAGATCATATTATAGTGGTAGTATATGCATATGTAAAATCTTGTTATTAAATGTGTAATATCAAATGTTGTAACAATTAATTTTGTAATTATACATTGAATGGTGAGCTTGTATTGTCATATCTTGTTTAGTGTTCATGTGCATGTGCTACTTTGGTTTCCTTTGGTTCCCTATGATTTTATTCTTCTTGGCATAGCATGTGGTGTTTGAGTTGAAATTCTTGCTGATGTGTGGGTTTCAATTTGAATGGCACACATGTAGTCAATGTATTGAAAATATGGGAGTTTCAAAAAGATGGTCAAATGCTTTATGATATTGTTGGTAAAACCAAAACACACTTAAAATACACTTACTTCTTAAAAAGAAAGTCTTCAATGTTGGTTCGTTCATTGTTACCTATATATTAAGTTTTATCCAAGCAATATATGTTCTCTTATACCACTGATTTTATGTCTTTTATAGCAAACTCAACACAATTATGCTGACATGTACCCATTCTATGATTTTATGTATCAAGTATACTATGATCGTTGCTTCCTCCCCTAATATGTCATCTTTTTCTATACCTATAATGATAATCAAGCCATGTAAATGACATCCATATCATTTGAAATTGAGAAAGGCTATGAACTTGATGTGAGGTATTAACTTTAGTTTCATTTACACAGATACCCTTGTTGTTCATAACTTATGGTTTACAATGTTTTTATTGTTGTTTTATTCATGTATATATTATGTGAATGTATTATTTTATACGGTTGGATACTCAAGTCCATTCAGAACTGACTTTATAGTCATTTGAAGTTTGTATTTGGGAATTAAATGGTTCTATACAACTATAAGCACTATATTTCATTTGGAAATTTTATCTTCATTCTTTCTTCTCATTACTCATCTCTTTCTATAGTGCTTCATGGTTGAAAACACCTAAGTATAGGGAGAATGATGTATATGCGGCTATTTGGGGAAAAGATCTTTATATGAAATAGTTGATCCTTATCCACATACATCTCTTCCCACATATCATTCCACTTCTCTATCACTAAGTGTGAAATCTAAGTGACTAGTTGTGCTTCACTTGATATAATTAGCAAATATCACATCTGGAGTTGGATGGAGTGTTATTGGAGGTGAAATATTCTTATCCTATATTGTATACCACTTTAAACCACTATGTTCATTAGGAGAATAACTACTAGAAACTAAGAGTAGTGTGTTCTTGATTGCATTACACCTATAACCTAGTCAAATAAACCTTGTAAGGTTTGAAAGGGGATGATAGGGACTAATTCCCTTATACACACCTTATTCCACCCATTTATAGGATAATCCATCCTCATATCGCTATGTTGTTTGATTTGATGGTAAGTTTCACTTGTTTTTTATTCATGATATGTAAATCACATCACCCAAAACAAACCATGATTCTAATTACTTGTTTAAACCCTAATATCCTTATGTCTAGCTAGTGATATCTAAACTAGATCACTCTTTTTCTCTCTAGCGTCATTTGAATAGTTAAAGATAAATATCTTGGTTAGGGTTAGTTAGTTCTTGTTAGTGATTTCTTATTTGATTGGGTAGATAATTGCTTAGTGTAGTGTTATCATTCATCTTGGTCAAGTTCTTTTCTTAGTGTTATTTAGGACATCTATTACTTAGTTAGTGTTGATTGCCTTCATTACATAGTTAGTTAAGGATAATTTCTAGATTAATTTAAATTTATTCCTCACCTAGTCCATTTCCTATTCATGAAGTGTAGTTATCCCAAATAAAATTTGAAACCCTAATCTCTACTGCCTTCCCCACTCCTTGTGGATTTGAACCCATACTTACCACTCATATAATACATCTCGAGCCCATGCGCTTGCAGATTGTGTATTGAAGAGTGTTCCTTAGTCGGGTTGTTTGTTAGCTTGGTGTGTCATAGGCCTATCAAAATTTCTAGTATCATTGTTGGGAGTGATGTCTAAGACCTAACGTGTTGTTTATGGTATCCCTTACTATTGATATTTTTTACTATATGTTTGTATTTTGTATTTGTGATTCTTAAGTTTCTTCTCTTATCTTGGTTTTGTCTTGCACAAGTGACTACAAATGTTTGGTCGTCATTTCTTGCCCATTGAATCTTTCTTGGGAGTTCGCAAAATAGGTAGGATAAGGCAAAGAAACCTACATATGTAAGTAGAAGAACCAAGAATGGGGGGCCATGAAGACAATAAGCAAGGTGATCCTCTTATGACTCCACTAAGGCTTTTACATGACTACTTCATGTTGGGAACCTACACCTCACCAATTGTAACAAGAGTTGAGAAGATGTTAGGACAAGTATTCTCTATTCCACCAGCTCTAGTGGGACTCCTTCCTACTTCTAATTAGTTGGAAAATGAGAATCCCTATAAGCACATTGATGCATTATTGGAGGCTTGTTCCACATTCCATACTCCTACTGCAATAGATGACTTCATCTGCCTCACCCTCTTCCCTTTCTCATTGAAACATAAAGACAATAAGTCTTATTCTACTAAACTAAAGTGACAAAATGGGAGTCTATGAATAATGAACTCATTGATTAAATCTTCTAATATCCAAACTTAAGCAAATGAGAAGATGCATTACCTCAGTCAATCATATAGTCTAGAAGTAGTTCTATGAAAGTTGGGAGAAATTTCAAAATTTATTGAGAGACAACACCCACCATAAGTTACCCCTTTGGAAACTTGTGCATTAATTCTATTTTGGACTATATTAATTGATTCAAATAGTGGTAGTTCCTCTTGTGGTGGGTCTTTCATGAACAAACCTCCTGAAGAATCATGGCCTTTGTTTGAGCACTTGACTGAAAATTCAAGGCATAAAAAATCTAATGCATCTCATGAATATGATATAAATCTTGGTGCTTCCCCTTCTATCCCCCCACCTTCTTCTTCAAGTTATGCCAACTAACAAATGATGTAATTCTTTCTAACATGATGAATCTATTGAAGAGTCAAGTGGGAGGCTCTACAAGCAATTATATGTAATTGTTAGTATGTATGCCCATAGAGCAAGTCATATGATGATTGTAATGGGATACTTTGTAAATGATTTGAATAATAATAAAGGCAATTTCTGATCTATATGTTTAAACTGTTTCTGAGATGATGCTGTAACATCATAGATGTCTAAAAGAATGGGTTTACTCAATGACGTATGCTTTTGGTTTGAGGACCTAAACGATGAGATCATACGGATGTTAAGAGTATACATTCTTGTTTAGTCCCTGGTCAGTTGTTATTGTGGAAATAACCATAGACATCAATAAAACTGAAGACTAGATTGTGTGTTGGTTGATGACAGAATCTCATTAGTCATGATATAGTGATATCAAACCAAGCGCGTAGGTACTTGTTAGAGAATAAGGTACCGGACAGACCCACCGTGAGAGTGACACATGGAACCATGACTTGGTAGTCACAGTCAGCTCTCACAGTGATGGTGGTGAGTGTGATTCTTAGACCTGAAATCACTACACTCAACACATGTCGTTGGGTACACTTTGACATCATCAAACGCAGTCCTGAAACATGGGTTGTTATAAAGGTGATGATTGGGTGGCTTTGACACATGGGGCTTTCGAGGGGTGAGTGATAGATATGGGATTTGTCCCTCCTAAGGGAGTTTGATGTCCTTGGCCACTTGATGAGTAGGATTGAGAAAGGCATGCACATGTACGTGTGAATCAATATGTGATATTGATGTCACACACATCTCACCTAGTCTGCTCTGAGATCAAGGAAATGAATGAATGTTGACAGGATGACTGTTCCATGCCTCAAGTTCATTCAGGATATCAATGACAAAGGAATTATACATTCACTGTAACACCATTCACGGATTGTAGGATTGAAAGTTGTTCTCCAACTTTCTATTTCACTTGGGTAGCATTGATGTGTGACTAGGCACTGCTCTTTGCTTGTGAAGACATAAATGTTATGGACTTTCACTGCCAACGTGAAATGGACTTGTAGGGTCACACACATAGGATTTAACCTGGAATAGGAGTTTGTCCACAAACATATTTGGATTGATTACTAAAGGAGTTTAGTAGTTCAATTAAACACTCAATCAATTGATAGCTCAGTATCATAGTGTTCAAGGTGTTGGACTGATTGATTAGAGTATCAGATTGATTGAAATTGCATTGACTGTTTATGCACAATCTGCACTCCCAACCGATAAGCTCATGTGATGAACCGATCGGCTGAGCTTAGTGAACCGATCGGCTCAACTGGTGAGTCGATCGGCTCATGGACAGGGTGAAGTGATTCATTCAAGTGTTGAAACGATCGATTCAAGTCCAACTGGGCAAGTTGGGAAAGTAAGATTGGT
Source organism: Alisma plantago-aquatica (assembly GCA_963693085.1). Taxonomy (NCBI): domain Eukaryota; kingdom Viridiplantae; phylum Streptophyta; class Magnoliopsida; order Alismatales; family Alismataceae; genus Alisma; species Alisma plantago-aquatica. The sequence goes on from OY856412.1 coordinate 556,480,228, forward strand.
GAGAAATTCCCTTTCGTTTCACTTGCCCAATTTGATTGGAACAAGGATTGGTATTTGATACCAATTAGAAACAAAAGAAGAAAAGTCAATTGGGAACTGATCAGAAACACGAACTGACCGGTTCAGAAATGAACCGACCATTTCATGGGTCCCAACCGATCGGTTGAGGTGTCAACCGACTGGCTCAGATCCCCAATCGACCATTTCAGTTGTGAAACGATCGGTTCAGTTTACGCAGTTGGTTGTTTTTATGGAAAATCTCGAACCCTTCTACTCCTGCTTTAGTCCCACATTGCCCGGGATAGAGAACCATGTCCCATGACCCTCCTATATATATAGGGGTATTAGGGGCTTCTCAAAGTACAACTCAGTGAAACCAGTTGCTCTGTGAAGTTGTTGTTCTCTCTGGTTTTGGTAACCGAGAGAGCCCGAGCAAGTGCTACCCGATAAGGGAGGTACAGCAAGGGAAAGACAAATGCAGAAAGCGACTGGTGGTAGGAGAGTGTGTTGGCGACTAGTACGCCGACAGGAGGGTGTGAATCCTTCCGATTCCTTGTGGGACAAGGAGATCAGAGTTCCAGGCAGTCCGTCTGGATGACTACAGAGGCGGGAGACCTCTGCCGCTCAGAGGACAACTGTCAATCCTGACAGTCCCGGTGAGACCAGGAGTCTTCAGTCCCGGTGCGACCAGGAGCTGCACAGACATCATCCAAGACCGGAGGTGAAGAGCGTGCAAGGTGCGAGGTACTATCGCCGAGCAAGCCTCGGGACAAGTTATGCATCCACAAACCATCTTTCCTATTGTATAAACGTTGACACGATTCCTTTTATTCTGGGTTTTGGGAGAAAATTTTTGTTTCTGCTGCTTCTCTGCCTCCCGTAAAACCCAACAGTAATTTATTGGATACCTTAAGAAATGAAGTAAAGTCACTTCAATCTTATGGCAACCTAAACTCCCACGACCATATATCTATAACCTAAATTCCTGAGTGGATAAATCACCCTAACTTCTCATGGTTGAAATAAGGTGAAGAGGGACAAGGGAAGATGAGCTGGCAACAAATCCAAAGGTAAAATTCAAAATTCTAAGATGAAGTTGAGGCTAACAAGTCTTGATGAAGTAAATAAATATGTTCCTCTTAAGTTAAGTATATAAGTATACTTGAGAAAATGTTAGAAAATCTATCATTGTCACTTGCATGCTTTGAGGATGGAAAGCTCCCTTCTGAAACTATTATGGATCCTAACAATGCTAGTAGACATTGGGTGTCTCCAATACACCTATTACCACCAAAATTACAAGTACAAGCTTTGAAAAAATACCAAGGTCATCCTAACCCTTATGCTCCTTCACCTCCACAACCTCCCTACCACTACCAATTCTTTTCAAAACCATAACTACCACCTCACCAATCCCGACAACCCCTTCTAGTTTAACATGTCCAACAACCCTATATCCTCCAAATCTTGTCCAACAACACCAAAATACACCTACTCCTCCTCCATAATAATAGAAGACACCCTTCAAATCATGAGAAAGTGAAAGTTGTTACAGTTATGAGGAGTGGAAGCACTCTTGAGTAGCTAAGAGTCCAAGTGAGTAGTGATATAGTGATACACACTTTAGGTTGATAGTCTAATGTGTGACTAAGTTCCTATTGACAGTGTAAGACCTCTGACCTGGTTTAATGCCTAAACATACATGTTTTATTTAATTGCCTATTTTGTTTTTAATTAAACATTAGTTCATGTTTTTGGATCAGCTGACAAATCTATGTTTCAAATTTGGTCCAAATCGAACTTCATTTGCTCAAGTTTTGCAAATTTATGTACTTGTGTGGACATATATGCAATTTTCCCTTTTATAGGGATCTAATTGCAATTTTAACACATGAATATTTTGCTTCATGGCATCTTTCTAATATGGATAGGTTCCACTTTGTTTGAATGCTTTTAGAACTTGTTACACAAAGATACCAACCCTTGATGTTAGCTTTGTGTGGATATGTTGGGTTTGCCTTCTAGTGGTTAGACTGGGTGTGCCTTGTGATGGTTAGACTGGGTGTGCCTTCCAAATTTCGATGCTTAGATAGGGTGTTTCTTACAATGAGTGTTCTAGGTTTTCCTTGAAATGGGTGTTCTAGTTTACCTTTCAATGGGTATTCTAGGTTTTCTTTCTGATGGGTGTTTTGGGTTTGCCTTTTGATGGGCGTTTTGGGTTTCTTTTGATCGATGTTTTGGGTTTGCCTTTCGATGGAGGTTCTAGTTGTATAAATTGATGGAAGACCTGACCTTTGATCGAAGGAGAGGCAAATTTTGACCTTTGACTTTCTTTCTCTTTCATCCTTTCTATAAACACTCCCCCTATCTTCCCTCAAATGAAACTTTCTACCCCAAATGTTCTTACTACAAGAGAGACCATTGAAAACCACCAGTTGATGAAGGAGGAGATTCTCAATGTCAAATATTTGTAAGATTGTGGATTCATGTGGGTGTAAACCTAGGATCTAGCTATTCTAGGACGGATCAAAGTCTTCTTACTTCATGCCCATTAGATATTCTTCCCTAACCTCTTTTGTTGATATTTTCCTTTTTCTTCCCTTCACCATGGATGGAACCCATGGTGTTCCTTGTTGGAAACTTGAGCATATGGATGAAGAACCCTCTTTCTTCTCTCTTTTTCTCTAGATCTACCCCGTTCTTGAAGTTTGGAGCTATCTTGGAGATTTTGTAGTATAAAGCTCGGGTCTTTCCTTCTTTTCTTCAAGGTTTCTTATTGTTTGGACGTTGTTTTTCACCTTAAGGAGAGTGATATAACATTTAAATGTTTTTCTTGCCTATTCATAACTTGTTTTTTTGTACACCTTGCTCTAGAAAACTCGTAATATGAGAAAAAATGACCTTTTGTGCACTATTTGACATGAGAATGGTGATTATATGAGTTTTTAAGCCTTCCTTAGACCTTATGCACGTTTTTCTTCTCTTAAATGAGCTTATACTTGACCATGCAAGGTCGAAAATTCAAAATATAGGTGTTATGAATCCTAAAAAATGTCATAATGTGTTGTTTTGGTACCCAATGTACATCAGGTTGACCCACACATCAAACCTTACTATATAGTGGTTAACATATGTTGGTTATAATACTTTATTTACTATTGTGGTGCTAAAATGAATATTGGATGAAAATATAATACTGAAAATAGCTCATTCATGCTAGGATTTGAACATATAAATGTCTAATTATTGGGAATACCATAACTTTTATACCCGATGGATTTTTATGCTGCAATTTTGGATGACGTCTTGTCTATTACTTGTTAGGATCTCGAAAAAATTTGAGAGGATACGATGTTCCTACTTGAAGTTACTACTATTTTTTCCTAAATGATATTTTTGGGTCGTTATGCACCCTAGTTGAAATGTAGCCCTTTGTATGGATGAGAATAGATGAATATACCATGATGGAGTAACATGCAACATGTTTCATATGTTTTATATGAAGTTGCAATATCAAATTTATTTTGTAAGCATAATATAGAAGTTTGTATGTAACTTCATTGATGTAGTAAAAATACTGAAATGACGTAATAAATCAAGTGTAATCCTAATCATATAGTGCCCTGAGACTGTAGATCTATCTCATTGTCAGAACTTGCTGGATATTGAATCGAGTAATCTGCAAGGAGCTTGTAAGTCATATATTGTTGAGTATATGTGGGTGTAGGGAAGGTATATCTCTATCATCCATATTCTAAGGTTTTATAGAACAGTCAAGGCCGTGTCGAGTTTATACGCTAGTTTCTAATGTTGTGACCTGTGTACCCAAGGCACACTAGGTAGTTTTAGTAGTTGGCTTGATGTTCCACTACCGTTGTTACTCGTACTGATCAAGGGGAAGAGATCATAGGATTACAGACATTCTAGATCTTATACAGGGCTGATTGCAACTTCGTAGTGATTAGCTATTAGTTTGAGTGGTACACCTCAAACTACCTAAGGCTTAATCAAATATGTAATTTAGTTGTGTAGCAACTATTTAGATTACTTGGCGAATCACATGGAATAATGATCCTTGATTTGTTTCTTTTAATTTGTAGATGGTTTATAATGTTGTAAGAGAAATCAACTATACTTATAACTCTAGCTATGCCAAATCTTTGTGTAAATAAAATAGTTTTTCAACTCTGTCATACTATCTGCCTCAATTTCTTAAATTACTTAACCTTGGTAAAAAATATATTTTATTTTAGAAGTTATATCTCTTGCTGGGACATGGGTCTCACCTTGTGGGTCACCACATCTTTTTAGGTGATCGTCAACAACACAGTTAGACCCGTGATAGCAAAGAGGACCAATTTGGAGATCTGTAGAGGTAGAAGGTTGGTGGGTTGTTTAATGGGCCATAGAGTTGTCCTTCTACTATGTTGTAAATAAGTGAACAATATCGTTTGGATACAGGTTGTGGCCAAGGCCATTGATTTCATGTAAATTTACATGTTAAGAAAATATATGTGAAGTTGGACCTTTTTGCAAATATTACTTTTGAAATGTTTGGAAAATTTTATTCAGTTTTATTTTTACATCTTTTTGATAATGTGATCAATTAGCATTTTATTGATGTTTTGGTTCTGAGTAATCTCATTGCTATGTTGGGTTTCCACATTTGGCGGTATCAAAACCTAGGGTTCCTTTGTTTGACCCTTCAACCATGTCTAATCCAACCTTTCAGTCTATGTTTAAACAACTTATGGCAACAATCACACATCTAGAGGATAGGGTTCCTACACCTCAACCAAGGGCACCTACCGCCAATGTTGAATCTCTGAGTCTAGGAAAGACCTTTTAGAGGTTGAAGCATGTGGGATCCACAATGTATGCAGGTACAACAGACCCGACATATGTGGATATGTGGTTGACGGAGTTAGAGAAGGCATTCAAGATTCTGAACAACTCAGAGGTGGACAAGGTGTACCTTATGAAGGGTAGTACTAGCCATTAGTGGGCCATAGTGAGGAGAAGAGATGAGAGAGATGATCAATTGGGAGGAGTTCTGGCAAGTGTTTGTGACCTGTTACTTCCTGAAGAGGTATCTAGAAGAGAAGATGGCTTAGTTTGAGTGCCTATGCTAGGGATTGTGGTTTTTTAATGACTACGAGGAAAAGTTTATGGAGTTGTTGAGGTTTTGGCATCACATTGGCAGCCACAAAGAAAGAGAGGAGTAGAAGGTTTAAGAATGGCTTGAATGTCGTGTCGGTAAGGATGACATGTGCCTTAGAGGCCTCAGAGAAGTTTTCCACCTTTATGGAGTCTTTGAAAAGGATAGAGAGGATGACACTGGAGTAGTGAGAAGCTAATGCCAGAAAGAGGACAACCTAATTTTAGGGACAATGGTCAGGCATTTTCAAGAAGCTGAGGTTTTTTTCCCCACAGTACCAAAATTCACAAAAGTGAGTTGACTTTTTATGAGCCAAGGATACAAGTATAGTCACAATGGTCTCAAAGACATGGGAGAGGTTGTAGTTTTCCTCTAGCTGGGGTGAACAATTTTGGGTTGGTGTCTGTAACAAGGCTGTCTAGGCCATAGTATTATACAAGGATGTGCTTCAAGTGTGGACAGGTTGGGCATGTGAGATGGACTTGTCCCATGAAGAATCAGGAGGTTACATAGTAGCTGGGGCAGAGCCATAAGAGCTCATAACATCAACAATAGAAATATAGCGTTGCTAGCAGAGGAGGTTGTAGACAGACATAGTGTCTCCAAGACCAGCCAGTAGAGGTCAAGGAAAACAACATCGAATACTACATTCTATTCTATGAGTTAGACAGATGGAGTGGTCAATGTATGGGTCATAACAGGTTAGATGGAACTTTTTCATTCTGACTTATCTGCTTCTTTTGTATCTGTTCTAGTTGACCTGGGTGCGACTCACTCTTTATCACTAGAGAAGTGATAAATAGATATAACTTGCCTATTTGTAGTATAACCGATAGCCTCTTTTAAAAAAAAAACCTTTGGTTGGTTCTATAGTGTTGCGAGAAGTGTATCCATATTGTGTTCTATCTTTCTCGGGGAGTAGAATTCAAGTGGATCTTATGCCACTTGGTATGCATGTATTATGTGTAATCCTAGGGATGGATATCTTAGAGAAGTGCAAGGTTGTTTTGTACTGTAGTTCTAAAGTGGCAACATTCTGTGACAAGGATGCCTCTTGGACCTTTCAAGGAGATAGGAAGGTTCTTCCTACATGTCTTATATCAGTTTTAATAGTAAAGAAGTTGATGAGACCAGGGTGTAAGGAGGAGGGATCACTCCCTTATTGAAAAAAATTGAAGAATTAACATCCATTCCAAACACACTCAAAGGTATGTTGAAATAGGTATAAATTTTCCAAATTTATTTTAATGGTTTGCAAAAGACCAAAGTATAGTAGTGGAATAAAAATAATGACTATATTCAATTTTCATAAAATATTGCAAAAGTACGTCATAATATCCTATAAGGGTTTACATGTATGATACAACATAAGGATCTAAGTAGAGGTAAATCTAAACCATAACTACTTTGTCTCCAAGCTTTAACTTCTTAAGCTAGTCCAAAAATTCATGCCTTATCATCCAAGTCCTTCACCTAGGGTTGGAAGCATACCCCAGCAAAAAGAGAAAATAGATGCATCAGCAAAGGCTGGTATGTACATACTAAATAGGAAATTTAGCAATATATGGAATAAAGGACATCAAAGTGTAAAGGCTTCCCATGATAAAGATAAGGACAACCCAAGTGGGTATCAAGAGAAATGATTTTCAATAAAAAAGAGATACTTTCCATAATTAAAAGAATAAAGTTGTTCCATACTAGCACATGTAAAGAAAGTAGGGTACACATCCTTACAATCATCATCAACCTACATGCATGTAAGATAAGCAGAGCCCTAGAACAATATAAACACAAGGGTAGAAAAGTTTCATAAACTTGAAACCTGATAGAGAAAGGAATACTGTCAATCTCCCAAATATATAAAACATGGGCCAAGAATCACACATCTTGCCCGGGGTATGAGGTTCCTTTCCATACCAAAAGAGACAGAAATATCACATCTGCTCTGAAGGAAATAACACATTTGCCATAAAAAACAATGCAATTACACTACTCTAGTGCTACTGAATCACATAGCTTTCTTAAATGTAGAGGCAAGTAGAAAGTATAGTCAAAATATATAAACTAGTCACCACATAAGTGACCAACATATACATCCACCTCATAAGTGGGAAAAAAGCATCACATGTCATCTTTTAGAATTCCATCATGAACAAATCATAAGATAATAGTTCAAAAGAATATCCATGATCACATGATCAATATCAAATAAGGTAGTTCACATGAACCATTATTTTCAAAAGGAAAGACATTGTGTATAGGCTAATGTCCATAGGACAAAGAGAATGAATAAGAATAGGTGAATTGTTCAACATAGAAGAATATAGGATACACCATACAACAAGATAAAAAAATGGCTAAATATGAATACTCAGGTTCGCAAACATATAATAAGAGAGAGAAATTGCTCAATATGAATAATCATGTATGCAAACATACAATAAGAGAGAGAAATTGCTCAATATGAATAATTGGGGATGCATCATACCTCAACTTCAGAGTCTAAGAAGTCAAGCCAAGGCCTCCAAAGAACCTCTAGGGATGATGGAGGGGTCCAGTAAGTAATGTTCCCAAGCTTAGAGAGATTGGTTTCTCCAACAAAGCTTGTATCTTGAGTAAGAAGCACCTTCTCCACTTTAAACGTGAAAAACCCTAACAAAAGAACATGGAGATGAGGTGTTTATGAGTTCTAGGTGGGGTTTCACGATGGAAGACTAGGGTTATGACCTGGAGGAAGGCATAAGGAAGACTAACAACATGAAAATAGGGAAGGAAATGAGAAAACATACTAGTTTTGGTCAAAATAACCAAGGAGGAGCTTTAGAAACCCTAAATAGAGAAATTTGGAACCCTAGGAGCCTTCTTCACTAAGGTAGGAACCTCCTTTTACCTTGGGATAGCACCTTTGTTCAAAAATAGAGTAGGAATGATGCTCTAAGCTAGAGGAAATAAAGGAGAGCATGAGCTTTCAAATTGGGAGTGGGGAAGGGGTAGATATGGCTATATAAAGAAAGAGGTCAAGTACGAGGTGTCTAAGAGACTTTCCGTGTGTCATGTATAAGGGTGTCCATGGACATGCAAGCCTTTATGGATAAAGAATAAGTCAAGAATGAGGTGTCAAGTTAATTTCCATGTGTCCAATGCTAAGGGTGCCTATGGACATGCAAACCTTTATGGATAAGGAAGAAGTCAAGCATGAGGTGTCCATGGAGCTTTCCATGTGTCCTTAGCCTAGGGATTTCATGGCCATGCAAGAGGATAGATCATAGAGGCTTCTTGAATATCAAATGTCAATTTATGGACACTTATAGGCCATCCCAACCAACCTACAATCAAACAAATAACCCCATTGGTTGATAGCTTCTAAAGATAAGCTCATTTATAAAGAGAGTAATCCCTAAAATGCCCTTAGAAAGAAACACCTTCAAACCAAGGTGCAACTAGGCGCCCTATGGTTCAAAAACTCTAGCATGGTAAGGGAATATATAAGTATTAGAATGCATGTGACAATTTTCTAAGAAAACCTCCCAATTGGATAAATTGCAGAAAAGTCCAGAATGTACCTAAAATTGCATAACTTGCACAAACAACATCCAAATTGGATCAAACTGTTGGTATATATATGCTCATAGAGCCATGCCGAGCTATTGAATGGAGTTTAATATTAATTAATCAATTAATGTGTTTATTTGGTTAATTAATTCTAGAATATTCTAATAAATCCACGAGTGTTTTAATTAACGCAGTGTTTCTATTTACCAATGGGTTTAGGAAACCCTACTTCCTCTCGTATCCTATTTAAAGGGGCTAGATGGTCAATATCTATATAAGATATTGAGAGAGGCTTTTTAGTTAATTCTCACGTATGAAAACCCTAGTTGTCACCATCCTCAGAAGAGAAAGGAGAGCACTGCGATGCTAGCATGCCACCACATAGAGATGACTCCTTCCATTCGGCTTAGGAAGCACGACATAGAGTTCTAGTCCATCTACGTTGATGAAGTAGAGACGTAGATACTGAGACACATGAATTCAGAGGATATCTACAACCATCTGTACGTGCTATGAGTGGTGTACATCACTGCATGAAAGAAGTGCCGCCAGATCTTCCTGTGACACACTCAAGGAACGAGAGAGAAGTTTCATCTGTATAGGCCAGCAATGTTGCACACCATCATGTAGCGAGACATCGCCGGACTTGCTCTGCGATAAGGGATATCCCACAAACATTCTTTCTAAATACGCTGTTGTCGATGAGATCCTATTTTCGGTTGCGTGGAATTTTTTTTTGTTGCTTCCGCCGTGCATGTTTTCTCCACAAAACCCAACAGTGGTATCAAAGAAACGTCAATCTACGGCATATTTAGATTCATTTCGATATGATTGAATCATTGTATACTATTTATTATGTTGCATATTATGTGAATTAAAATTGATAATGTGCAAATCTAAACCTAATTCCACATACGTCGCATGCTTCTATTTTTGACATTTCCCCGCACAGGGGCGCTACCCCTATGTACCCCGCATAGTCTGTGTGGGAGTCAAAAATTTAGTTAATGGGGAACGTCCCACATTAAAAGTACTACAATTTTAATATGTATATATGTATATGTAGATATACCTATGATATCTTACACGTCGCCTTTAAAATCTATTTTATGTGGTGAAGGTATGCAAGGTTTTGGCCTAGTATCCCCTTTTGTAAATGTTGTGAATGAATGTGGATGTCAATCTTGTTGATATGTTTGTTTTGTGAATTCTATGGATGTATAATGGTTGTACATGGATCCTCTGTATAAAGTATTCGGCTTGCATGCCAAGCCTCATCTCTTATTTCAAAGTGTAATTAATTCTTTCCCTTTATATTTGTACTCATATGATGTAATAGAGATAGGATTAGTTTTACTCTTTGTAAACTTGATGTAAGGAGGCAACCTGAATATCCAACTCCAAGTAGCATCCATGGAGAAGCACCATAAAGATCTAATTTCAAGAAGCAACCTGAAGATCCAACTCCAAGGAGCATCCATGGAGAAGCAACAGGAAGATCCAATTCTAAGAAGCAACTTGAAGTTCCAACCTCACGGAGTATCCATGAAGTTGTTCATTGTAATGTTGATCCTTATAGGTTGATTCACATGTGTTTTTGCATGAGATGCATAAGACCATAGGTGGACTGTAATCCTTTGTTGCTCCAAAGGATTACAATTGTATGTCCATAACTGATGTATTTGTGTTTGTGATTGCATGTCTATCATTTGTGGTTGTGGATATAGTAGTATATGATACGTACTATAAGTATGTGGTGTTTGGATATGTATATGTATAGATAAAACCCCTTAATTAATAATATTAAGTTTTAGTTGCCTTCCATAAAGCAACACACATGAAAAGCTTGATCGACTATGTGTCGGCATGCCTCTGCGTGGTACATAGTCTATGTTGTGGAAGTGTGATGGTGGGTGTATGGGTCTGCCCCCACAGGGTGTAAACTCATCGTGTTGGATTATGGCTTGGACTTAACTAGGGAACCTTGATAGGATCAAGTACCTAGAGGCACATAGATGCATCATGGCAAGGATTTGTGCATGATCATGTATCCAAGAGTTGCATATGATGCAATTGGAAAAAGTTGCCTACCTTAGTATTTGGTCTTTGACGCCGGCGTTGGCTGGGCATTGATCCAATTATTTTGGATCTTGGCTCACTAGAAGGTTGTACACTGCAATCTTCTGAGTTGATAGTGAGGGCTACAATTTGAATAAAATAGTGGGAGTGTAATTAATTAAAGGCCTAATTAATCTCATTTATCAAATCTTTACAGGTCAAAATGTTTTGGACTAAATGCAAACTTTTTCTTTTGTAGCAATCAAATGGCAAACAACACTCACACTTTCTCATTGCGATCGATCCTTGAGAAGGACAAACTACTGGAAGCAACTTTCAAAACTAGTTTAGGACACTGAGAATTGTTCTCACGCATAAGCATAAGCTCTATGTCCTTGAAACACCAGAGCCAACGAAACCTGCCTCAAATGTTCCCAAGGCTGAAAAGGATGCTTACAAGAAGCACCTTGATGATGTCGTGGATGTCAAGTGCCTAATGTTGTGCTCAATGAACTATAAGTTGCAAGAGCAGCATGAGAATATGAATGTCATGGAGATGGTAACACATCTCAAGAACATGTATCAACATCAAGCAAGACAGGAGAGATATGATGTCTCCAAGGCTTTGTTTAGGAGCAAGATGAAAGAGGGAGACTCTGTTCGCACCCATATACTCACTTTGATTGGGTACGTGGAAAGCCTATCTAATCTGGTATTTCTCCTAGGTCAAGAGTTGGCCACTGATGTGATTCTACAATTGTTTCCAGAATCATATAGTCATTTTGTCATGAACTACAACATGAATAATCTTGACAAGAAGTTGTCAAAATTGTTGGGCATGTTGAGGATAGCTGAAGCACAGATGAAGAAAGACAAGCCCAAGTTTGTGATGATGATCAACAAGACAAAGGGAAAGTCAAAAGGCAAAGGCAAGGCTAAGAAAGGTTCTAAAGCTGGACAGAAGCCAAAGTCATCCGCGCCCAAAGCTAAAGGTGGGATCTCCAAAGAAGTCAGTTGTCACCATTGTCATCAGGTTGGACATTGGAAAAGAAACTATCCTCTCTACCTAGAGGAACTGAGGTAGAATAAGTAGGGGATAGAGATCTCCACTTTAGGTATATATGTTATTGAGATAAACTTAAATACTTCTTCATCATGAGTACTAGATACCAGATGTGGAACTCACATATGTTCAAATATGTATGATCTGATAAGAAGTAAGCCTTTACGAAAGGGCCAATTCGAGTTGCGGGTCACTAATGGAGCAAGAGTTGCTTCCATCGCAGTTGGAGTTATTGGTTTATCTTTGCCTACGGGCCTTGTAATAGAATTAGATAATTGCTATTATGTATCTGCTATTAATAGAAATATTATTTCTATATCTTGTACGGACAAGAGTGGATTTGCATTTCACGGTAAGAATGGAATGATTTCTATTTCTAAAGATGAGATACTTTATGGTAATGCCCCTATGTCTTATGGTATCTACTTGTTATAACTTGAGACTAGCATATACAATGTAAATACTAAAAGGCTAAAACATGACAACTCAAAAAAAATATACTTATGTCATTGTCGTCTTGGGCACATAAACGAGAAGCGCATATCTAGACTCCATAAGGATGGTTATCTAGACTCTTTTGATTTTGAATCATTAGAGACATGTGAGGCGTGTTTATTAGGGAATATGACCAAGACTCCTTTCACTAGACACAGTGAGAGAGCCAGTGATCTACTAGGGCTCATACATACTGATGCATGTGGACCTTCTGGATCAAATGTTAGAGGAGGCTATCAATACTTCATTACCTTCACTGATGACCTCAGTAGGTATGGCTATGTATATCTTATGAAACACAATTCAAAAACTCTTGAAATGTTCAAGACTTTCATGAATGAAGTAGAGAAGCAACTTGGTAAGAGTATTAAAGCACTCCATTCAGATCGAGGTGGAAAATACTTAAGCCAAGAGTTTGAGGACCTTCTGAGAGACTGTGGTATTGTATCACAATGGACTCCACCTGGTACACCACAACATAATGGTGTGTCAAAAAGAAGGAATGATACATTATTAGACATGGTACGATCAATGATGAGTTCAGTCGAACTTCCAATATCGTTATGGGGATATGCTCTTGAAACTGCAATGTTTACACTTAACCGCGTACCTTCCAAATCAGTTCAAAAGACACCATATGAGATATGGAATGGGAATCATCCCAATTTGTCTATGTTAAAGATTTGGGGATGTGAAGCTTATGTTAGGAAACAATTTTCTGAAAAGCTTGGACCCAAATCTGAAAAATACTATTTTTTTTTATACCCCAAGGAAACTCGGGGATACTACTTCTACACACCAACTGAAAACAAAGTGTTTGTTTCTAGGACTGTTGTATTTCTTGAAAAGGAATTTATTTCCAAAGGAATTAGTGGGAGGAATGTAGAGCTCGAAGAAGTTCGAGACCAACAAGAAAGTAGAGTACCTGAGGAGGTACATAAGGAACATGAAGACTCACAAACTGTTGTGGAATTTCAAGTTCCAAATGTAACACAAGAACCTCGTAGGTCTAGTAGGACATGACTTCAGCTTGAGAGATTTGGATTTCTTGTGACTCAGGACAGTGATGAATTGGGCATAGCAGATGAGCCAACGTCCTATCTAGAAGCTACTAAGGGACTAGAATCTGAGAAATGGCTCGAAGCCATGAGATCTGAGATGGAATCCATGTACACCAACAAGGTATGGACCTTGGTGGATCCACCTGAAGGGGTAAAACCCATAGGGTGCAAGTGGGTCTTCAAGAAGAAGATCGACATGGATGGAAATGTTCAAACCTATAAAGGTAGGTTGGTTGCAAAAGGATTCCTTCAAATTGAAGGTGTTGATTATGATGAGACCTTCTCACCAGTTGCCATGGTTAAATCCATCAGGATCATGCTTGCCATTGCGGCTTATCATGACTATGAGATTTGGTAGATGGATGTTATAACAACATTCCTTAACAGGAATTTACTCGAGGATGTGTACATGACACAACCTGAGGGTTTTATCAATCCAAAGGAAGCCAATACAGTCTGTAAGATACAAAGGTCAATCTATGGATTGAAGCAAGCATCTCGGAGCTGGAATCTACGTTGATCTGTACCCTCATGTCCATGCTACCAAGTAAATCTGATACCTAAAACACTGACAAACAAATATGCAATCAGTATGTTTCTATACTGGTACGTGGGTTCAAACAATAATCACAAGTAACATATAAGCAAACATCTTTATCTTGCATATAAGAACATAAACTTATTTTCATATTCTAACCCATATCTGGTCAACTACCTCAGGTCTAATCACTGTCCCTCTGAGGCTCGTGTGCATTACCCTTAAGATCAGTCTAACCCAGGGTACAAAATAATATTATTTACTTTACATGATACTCATAGGAACTTTATAGTTTGCACGAACTAAATAAACAAACAAGAAGTTTATTTATCGTTCAATCTCATCAAGAAACATCAGCAATCTCATAATTTGATACATGTATTCATAAGTGTAACCACGTACCTTATGCCATAACAGAAACCATGCAAAATATCATATACTTAACTAGTGTATCCAAACATCTAAGCAACCAATCATATAATCAAATGTATGTGAAACATGCATACTAGATATGTGTCACCATGTATTCACATTACATTAATCAGAACTAGGTTTTTTCCTAAAGTAGGGCTTAGGGCTATCTCATGTTTGGACCAGGGATTAGGGATACCAACCCTAATTCCATCATATCATGGTTTCTAAGATTACAAACCCTATTATGCATATTAGAATAAAACCCTAATTATCATCTTAAGCATATTAGATTACTCGTGACACCTAAATCATATTACTAACATTATGATCATAGCAAGATGTCCACATTGGTTTCAAAACCCTAAAACAACATATATAAGATTACTAATCTGGAATCATCCATTATTCATAATTATCAATGATTTACTCATTATACATAATCCGATCAAGTGTTAGCCTAACATGAATGAATCTATTCAATAAAGAATCAGATTAAGGCAAATATATGTTTCTCTTTTTCATTAACACATTATGACATGTATTGTACCTACTTTTAGAACAGGAACCATATTTAGACTATGAAACTATTTTATTTGGATTCATCTCGTTCTCCTGATCAATTTTTATATATTACTTGTCTAAATACGATCATCCCTGCAATTACTATGAATCAAGAAAAATAGGCCATATACCTTAATTATGTGTCGCTTGATGCCTTCCTATTGGCAAAAGCTTATAACAACTCAATGTAATCTAGGCGCGAATTAGGTCCTTTGTCGGTCGATTCAGCACCAAATCACAACAGACCGGACCGATCTTCTTCTTCCTTTTCATGTATCCTCAGGACACTCTCTTCTCTCTACCTTCGCGAGACTTGCCCAACATGGTAGTCCCTTATTTCTCATGTTCGGCTGTGTCATGAATCTAACGCCTTGCCTTAGCGGTTCAGTCGAAAACCAGCCAGGACGTGATGCTGCACCCCCTTCCAAAGACACGCAAACGTGCGATGCTCTGTTTCCATGGGAAAATAGAGTAGCATCGTCTGCTGGCTTTTAGTACCCATTCACCGCAAGGAAGGAGTCAAAGCTCCAATCAGGGTGACATTAGCCCTAGCTCAAACAACTCCATCCCAGAAGTGGACCTCCATGGCCTCAGATAAGTAGGAGGTAGCGAAGTTGGCTGGACAGCGTAGTGCTCCGCCCCAGCGTAGGTGAATGATAACTCATATTATCTTCATGGCTTAGGGTTAACACCCCACTTAGATGTCTTTAACAACTTTTCTTTAGTATAACCATTTTCATTTTATTACTAAGATCGACACCTGAATTAAAATTCAAATATATGCACATCTCTAGTATATGCATATTATCATCACTTAATGATTTCATTATTACTTGTTGATTTCTCTTTTCACCTACGTTTCCAATCTATTTTTCGTTAATTTTAACACAAGGGTGAGGTAACACCTCTAACCCTAGTTCATGTCATTACACATTCATCTTAAGATATTTATTCTCAATTTTAAAAATAATGTGTGTCTATCCAATCTCCCTCCCTCATAATGAAATGAAATAAGCATTTGGTTGCAGCCCAAACACAAAGTTCATTCCATTCCAAAAGCAGAGATAGTACATCCACACATTACCTTTTAATTTCACATATTAAGTTGAATCATAATGTATATGACTCTAAACTTACTTGTTATCAATTTCACGACATTCTTATATCCAATGAATCAAGTGTCCCTTTTTTTACTCTTAAGTTCAGGAACAACTTCTCTCAAGTTTTCATGACTTCTTTTATATTTGTATCTCATGTATCATTATGAGCCTTAGACAAATCCTCGAGGTCTCTAGGGGTATAGGTACTTTTGGAGTGATCTCATCCTTATGCATCAAAAGAGTGCCTTTCACATTCACCCATTAGGCTACATGATCCTCATGGAGGTAGCTAATCTCTTGAGTCATGTACCTTGGATAAACCTAGATGTTACCTCCTAACCACATAGTCATGTGCATTCAGGGCATATCAACTACCAACCCATCAGTCCTATGTACCCTAATACACCCTACTTGGCCCTAAGATTGCATTAGGTCTCTACCCTTCCTAAGGGTTTCTTTTGAGATGTCACATCTTTTAAGCACATTATTCTCTTATTTAATTATTTAACCCAGATTGCCTTCATCTATCTCTTTCGAGTACAAATAATGCAGTATCGTCCCATCATTGGGCTCGAGCCACCTTCCCTCCAGGGCTTGGTGCCATGTCAGTCTTCCCTCCTGGGCTTGACCTCCAATGATCTTCCCCTCCAGGGGCTTGATCCTAAACAACTACATTGTGGACTTAGGCCACCTTCCCTCCTGGGCTTGGTGCATGCCTGGTCTTCCCTCCTGGTCTTGACCTTTTCGTGACCTTCCCTCCTGGGCTTGGTCATCCACTTTGGCCAACTTCCCTCTTGGGCTTGGTGCCTTATTGGTCTTCCCTCCTGGGCTTGACCAGTTGTGTCACTTAGAGATGGCACCCTTGGGTTCAAAGAATTTAAATGCTTTCATTTTTTATATCTTTAACTCTCTACCCCTCTAGGAGAGGATTAAGGTTATCTCAATAGTTGAATACATTTATTCACTTACCTTTTTAAGGGAGTATCCTAGCCTAGGGTGCCTTCTTGGCTCATAGGAGGGGGTTAGGCTCTCGAGCCACAACATGATTCCAAGATCTAAGGTTTTGCCTCCCTCTTAGATCATCTTTCCACTCTTGGGTTGACCCACCCTAGGTTGGCACACTAACCCTAAAGGTTTCATAGATATCCCTTTTTCATTAGGCATAACTTTTATCATTATAACATATAAACCCCATGCTTGCTCAACCTCTGGAATACCCCCTCATGGTCTCTGTCCATTCAATGAACTTGGGTCACCTTCCCTCCAGGGCTTGTTTCTACCTCAGCCTTCCACTCCAGGGGCTTGGCCACCATCACTAAACTTCTAGAGACAACATGAGGAGTTTGAGCAAGTTATATTCCAACTTTTCATTTTCTTATATATACATCTATTGGGTTTTTATATCTCTTAAGACTTATCACATAAGTTTTATGCTCATCATGCCCACATGCATGTAAGATTGGGTTACCTAGACCACCCCTTATCTTTCTTATTCATGATTTCAAGTTTCACATGGGCAGTGTCCCATACCACCACACCATGTTGATTACCAATTTCAAGTTTCACATGGGTAGTGTCCCATACCACCACACCATGTTGATTACCGATTTCAAGTTTCATATGGGTAGTGTCCCATACCACCACACCATGTCCATTAATTAGGATTAAGGTTTTAGGGTTCGGGTTAGGGTTAGGGTTAGGGTTAGGGACTATACTCTACCTCTCCGAGTTTACATATCCGTTGACTCTCTAGAGTTTTCATACCCTAATCCAATTCCTTCCTCTATGAAAGGGCTTACCCATACATGTATCTTTCTACTATCTACCCTCTCTAGAGGGACCTACACAAAAGGTAACATCTTTTCACAATTTACTTCTCTTATTAACAATTTATTTATAAGGATTATTAAGCAAAGAGATGAGAAGTAGAAGAAAATGTAAGATGAGGAACTTCGTTTTTTTCTCTTAAAATTTCTAAAGATGATTTGAAATTATAACCTATCAAGTATTAGTTGATGAATCTATGCTCTGATACCAAATGTAACGACCCGTACTTTTGAGTGTCTAAAAGACCTTAACGTCGCAGATCGTTAATCATATACTCTAGGATCAGATTCAAGAAATAATACAGAATAGTAAACAATTTCCATTAATGAGCAAATATTTACATGTTTACATAAAAAGCTCCTCTAAGGATTTACATAACTTTTAAACAGAATTAACTTTTACAGGTGTGAAGATGAACCATTACAACTAAACCATCAGGAATAACTCTAGTGTCTTCAACAGCTTTATCTGTACCCTCATGTCCATGCTACCAAGTAAATCTGATACCTAAAACGTCGACAAACAAATACGCGATCATTATTTTTCTATACTGGTATGTGGGTTCAAACAATAATCACAAGTAACAGATAAGCAAACATCTTTATCTTGCATATAAGAACATAAACTTATTTTCATATTCTAACCCATATCTGGTCAACTACCTCAGGTGTAATCACTATTCCTCCGAGGCTCGTGTGCATTACCCTTAAGATCACTCTAACCCAGGGTTCATAATACTATCATTTACTTTACATGATACTCATAGGAACTTTATAGTTTGCAAGAACTAAATAAACAAACAAGCAATTTATTTGTCGTTCAATCTCATCGAGAAACATCGGCAATCTCAGAATTCGATACATATATTTATAAGCATAACCATGTACCTTATGCCATCACAGAAACCATGCAAAACATCATATACTTTACGAGTGTATCAAGACATCTAAGCAACCAATCATATAATCAACAGTATCTGAAACATGCATACTAGATATGTGTCACCATGTATTCACATTACATTAATCAGATCTAGGTTCGCTCCTAAATTAAGGTTTAGGGCTATCTCATGTTTGGACAAGGGATTAGGGATACCAACCCTAATTTCATCATATCATGGTTTCTAAGATTACAAACCCCATTATGCATATTAGAATAAAATCCTAATTATCATCTTAAGCATATTAGATTACTTGTGACACCTAAATCATATTACTAACATTATGATCATAGCAAGATGTCCACATTGTTTTCAAAACCCTAAAATAGCATATATAAGATTACTAATCTGGAATCGTCCATTATTCATAATTATCAAGGATTTACTCATTATACATAATCAGATCATGTGTTAGCCTAACATGAATGAATCTATTCAATAAAGCATCAAATTAAGGCAAATATATGTTTTTCTTTTTCATTAACACATTAGGACATGTATTGTACCTACTTTTAGAACTGGAAGCATATTTAGATTGTGAAATTATTTTATTTGGATTCATCTTGTTCTCCTGATCAATTTTTATATATTACTTATCTAAATCTGATCATCCTAGCAATTACTATGAATCAAGCAAAATAGGCCATATACCTTAATTATGTGCCACTTGGCGCCTTCCTATTGGCCAAAGCTTATAACAACTCAATGCAATCTGGGCGCGGCTCAGGTCCTTTGCCGGTCGATTCAGCACCAAATCACAACAGACTGGACAGATCGTCTACTTTCTTTTCACGTATCCTCAGGATGCTCTCTGCTCTCTACCTTCGTGAGACTTGCCCAATGCGGTAGTCCCTTATTTCTCAGGTTCGGCTGTGTCATGAATCTAAGGCCTTGCCTCAACGGTTCAGTCGAAAACCAGCCAGGTCGTGATGCCGCACCCCCTTCCACAGACACACAAACGTGCGATGCTCTGTTTCCATGGGAAAACAGAGTAGCGTCGTCTGCTGGCTTTTAGTACCCATTCACCGCAAGGAAGGAGTCAAAGCTCCAATCAGGGTGACATTAGCCCTAGCTCAAACAACTCCACCCCATAAGTGGCCCTCCATGGCCTCAGATAAGTACGAGGCAGCCAAGTTGGCTGGACAGCGCAGTGCTCCGCCTCAGCGCTGCACCCCGACGAGGGTGTGCCCAAAGCCGCACTCGTGTCCTTACCAGATAGAGCAGGTCAGTGTCGCATTGGCCTCTCCATGGAGCCAGGGAGTCATCCTCCCAGATCCTCTTCTCACCCGCACCCTCGCCTCCGCCTGGCCGAGCCGCAAACCACCGGTGGCTTCATCTTCTTCGCCGACGCACACTTCTCGCTGATTCCAACTTCTCCACGACCAAACTGTAGGGGCGTCCTCCTCACGCTACCCCAACGGGTGCCTTTCATCCGGCACCAGTGTTGGCGTGATGGGAGACAACCGCTACTGTCATCCTAAGTGATCATCGACGCCCCTCCTTGATGCCTGTCCGCATTGCTTCCCAGGTCCTCCTGTAGGTTCCGTCCACTTTCGCCCACTCTCGCTACAGCCACAAGGAAGGCTTCTCCTTCCTCCGATCTTCACCAGCCGCAGACCTGGCTCCGCACCATGGCAGGCAGCTAGACCCCCTGGGTGTCTCGCGATGGGGCTGCCTTCGGTCATCATTAGTCTGATGGGAGGGGTCCCGTATCACAACGCAGGTGTTACGGATGGCAGGACTTATGGGGGGGTCTTCGATCAAGACTCTATGTTGTGTTTTTCCTCCTGAAGGCAACGATTCCTTCCCTCCTTATATGGTGCTAGGAGGAAATCTGAAAGGGTAGGAGGAGGAAAAGCAACGAAGGGAGAGGGAGAGGTGGTCTGGCCCTTAAGGGAATACCTAACTTTCCTTTGATATATATAAGCTGTGTGGGAAACCAACTCCTCACAAACGATAACATGGAAAGATAAAGTTATTAGTCGTCAATGTGCACCCTTTCTTATTCTCTTAATTCATCACAAACGAGTCCTCGAGAGAGTAACTACCCACTTTGGATTAGGCATCCACAAGTCATAAAGGAAAACATATCTCTAAATAGGTGGACGCGATGATTTGATCATTAAACCATCGTATTTATCTCATGGAAAAACATCAAACACCTTCCCTAATGTAATTGGACTCCTTTCCTATCGAGAGTCCTATTCTCACGTGTATGTAATTGATGGGTCAAGTTCCCAAATGTTTAAGGAAACAATCTTAATATATATATATATATATATATATATATTCCTTCCTCTTCTTTATTAATAAAACCCATCGTCATTATCTTATATAGATCCATCTGGAATCACCACTCTCTTATATCTTGGATTTGGTATAAGGAAAAGAAGCAATCAATACCTTTCCAACAAAAGATATCTCATTTTCCATTATCATTAGTTAGTGTTAAAAATCCCCTTTTCTATAAATAATCTGTGCTACAAGAACACATGTTACAAGGGTAATTATTATTCCACGATCATTACCATTGGGGAAATTACGAAACAATCCAATTATATAATCCAATTTTACCAAAATTTGATGTTATAACATTCACCCCTCCTTAAAAGGAATTTTGTCCTCAAAGTTGAGGCCTACTAAGCTTAGGTGAATGATAACTCGTATTATCTTCATGGCTTAGGGTTAACACCCCCACTTAGATGTATTTAACAACTTTTATTTAGTATAACAATTTTCATTTTTTACTAAGATTGGCACATGAATTAAAATTCAAATATATCCACATCTCTAGTATATGCATATTATCATCACTTGATGATTTCATTATTACTTGTTGATTTCTCTTTTCACCTACATTTCCAACCTATTTTTCGTTACTTTTAACACAAGGGTGAGGTATCACCTCTAACCCAATTCATGTCATTAAACATTCATCTTAAGATATTTATTCTCAATTTTAAGCATACTGTGTCTATCCAATCTGCCTCCCTCATAATAAAATAAAATAAGCATTTGGTTGCAGCCCAAACACAAAGTTCATTCCATTCCAAAAGTAGAGATAGTACATCCACACATTACCTTTTAATTTCACATATTAAGTTGAATCCTAATCTATATGACTCTAAACTTACTTTTTCTCAATTTCACGACATTCTTATATCCCATGAATCAAGTGTCCCTTTTCTTACTCTTAAGTTAGGGAACAACTTCTCTCAAGTTTTCATGACTTATTTTATATTTGTATCTCATGTATCATTATGAGCATTAGACAAATCCTCGAGGTGTCTAGGGGTATAGGTACTTTTGGAGTGATCTCATCCTTATGCATCAAGAGAGTGCCTTTCACATTCACCCATTAGGCTACATGATCCTCATGGAGGTAGTTGATCTCCTGAGTCATGTACCTTGGATAAACCTAGATGTTACCTCCTGACCACATGGTCATGTGCATTCAGGGTATATCAACTCCCAACCCATCAGTCCTATGTACCCTAATACACCCTACTTGGCCCTATGATTGCATTAGGTCTCTACCCTTCCTAAGGGTTTCATTTGAGACGTCACATCTTTTAAGCACATTTTTCTCTTATTTAATTCTTTAACCCAGATTGCCTTCATCTCTCTCTTTCGAGTACACATAATGCAGTGTCATTCGATCATTGGGCTCGGGCCACCTTCCCTCTAGGGCTTGGTGCCATGTCAGTCTTCCCTCATGGGCTTGACCTCCTATGATCTTCCCCTCCAGGGGCTTGATCCTAAACAACTATATTGCGGACTTAGGCCACCTTCCCTCCTGGGCTTGGTGCATGCCTGGTCTTCCCTCCTGGGCTTGATCTTTTCCTGACCTTCCCTCCTGGGCTTGGTCGTTCACTTAGGCCACCTTCCCTACTGGGTTTGGTGCCTTATTGGTCTTCCCTCCTGGGCTTGACCAGTTGTGTCACTCAGAAGTGGCACCCTTAGGTTCAAAGAATTTAAGTGCTTTCATTTTTTTATATCTTTAACTCTTTACCCTCTAGGAGAGGATTAAGGTTATCTCAATACTTAAATACATTTATTCACTTACCTTTTTAAGGCAGTATCCTATCCTAGGGTGCCTTCTTGGCTCATTGGAGGGGGTTAGGCTCTCTAGCCACAACATGATTCCAAGATCTAAGGTTTTACCTCCTTCTTAGGTCATCTTTCCTCTCTTGGGTTGACCCACCCCAGGTTGGCACACTAACCCTAAAGGTTTCATAGATATCCCTTTTTTATTAGGCATAACTTTTATCATTATAACATATAAACCCCATGCTTGCTCAACCTGTGGAATACCCCCTCATGGTCTCTGTCCATTCAATGAACTTGGGTCACCTTCCCTCCAGGGCTTGGTGCTACCTCGGCCTTCCCCTCCAGGGGCTTGGCAACCATCACTAAACTTCTCGAGACAACATGAGGAGTTTGAGCAAGTTATATTCCAACTTTATTGAAAAATGAAATATATAAAAGGAAAGTTAGGAGAAATCTGAAAGGGTAGGAGGAGGAAAAGCAACGAAGGGAGAGGGTGAGGTGGTCTGGCCCTTAAGGGAATACCTAACTTTCCTTTTCTATATACAAGTTGTGTGGGAAACCAACTCCTCACAAATGGTAACATGGAAAGATAAGTTATTAGTCATCAATGTGCACCCTTTCTTATTCTCTTAATTCATCACAAAAGAGTCCTCGAGGGAGTAACTACCCACTTTGGATTAGGCATCCATAAGTCATAAAGGAAAACATATCTCTATATGATGGACGTGATGATTTGATCATTAAACCATCATATTTATCTCATGGAAAAACATCAAACACCTTCCCTAATGTAATTGGACTCCTTTCCTTTTGAGAGTCCTATTCTCACATGTATGTAATCGATGGGTCAAGTTCCCAAATGTTTAAGGAAACGATCTTAATATATATATTCCTTCCTCTTCTTTATTAATAAAACCCATCGTCATTATCTTATATAGATCCATCTGGAATCACCACTCTCTTATATCTTAGATTTGGTATAAGGAAAAGAAGCAATCAATACCTTTCCAACAAAAGATCTCATTTTCCATTATCGTTAGTTAGTGTAAAAATCCCCTTTTCTATAAATAATTTTTGCTACAAGAACACATGTTACAAGGGTAATTATTATTCCACGATCATTACCATTGGGGAAATTACAAAACAATCCAATTATATATTCCAATTTTACCAAAATTTGAGGTTATAACAACATGTCTCTTCTCTTATGCACTAAAGTTCCTCTTGGGTTGCACCGAGGTCCGAAGTGGCTCTTTTCTTATGCACTGAAGTGTCTCATAATTTGTACTGAAGTGTCTCTTATCTTATGCATCAAAGTGCCTCTTGGTGGGGACATTAATAAGTTATCTTTTAACATTATTTTTCTCTTGCAAACTCGTAACATATTCTTTGATATTACTTGTAACATTATATTTAATGTGCATGTAGGATAATGCAATAATTTTGACAATAAACATGACATTAAGTTCATTATAGATTCATTGGCTTTAAGAAATTGAAACAATATGTATTATATTCATAGCATTATATGTACAATTTTTATACATATTCAAAAGCAAACAATACTTATGCTCAGTTAGCGTGGACCACTTACCTTTATCTTATAGGAGATCCTACTTTTCTTACTAGGTCTACGGAGATCTAATCATCCTGACTGAAGACTGACATAAATCTCTATTGATCAAGTATTGAGGCAGAGTCTGGTTGTGATTTGCAAGACCATAGTGTTCATTTTCTTGGTATTCTAGGATCATGGGGGTCTCTTGTATAGGTTTTATGGGTCTAAAATCTTTTTATCTATTGCATTAAAATTTTGAATATCTTTTTCCCTCCAATTTAACATTGTTCATTATCTTAACTCAAATCAAAATGTATTAAATGATAAAGACATGTGAAATATCTTTTCCTTTATCAAGTATTAAAGTCCAGCTTTGTGGTCAAACTAATTATCTCTCTTTTTTAGTTTCCTTTATTATCTTAATATAATTTTTTATGTTATAATTTATAGGTGATAGGAAAGAGAAAAAGAAGAGAAGATGTATTACATTTATTTGTTTGACATTAACTAAATTACCATTACATTGTATTTGTAAAAAGAGAGAGAAGAGTGTGAGAGTTATATCATTCCTTTTTCAAACCCCATAATGTCTTAATTCCATGGAACTAAGATCAAGATACATTATTTCATTTTTTTATCACAAAATGGAGGAAAGAGAAAAAGAACTTTATTATACATCTACATGCAATAATTGTATAGCAGGAATATACAACATGATTTCAATGTGTTATTTAAAATTTATTGAATGTCATTAGTCACTCTCATATAATTGATATATGTTTGAAATGATGTTATGATTATGAATATTTCACCATTTTTAATTATCCATATTAAATATATTAATTTCATTTTGGATTTACATGACATCTTCTCATCCATAATGGCATTTCCTTTTTTGCATCATGCTTCCTATTTGTGTTGGAAAGGTGATAGGTTAAAACCCACATTTTGCAGTTTCAAATTAATATATTGATCACATTGTAGTTAATTATTTCAACATTGGAATGTTAAAAAGAAAATGATCAAACTCACCTTCCAGCCTCCTTTCTATTATTTCAAATATATAATTTCCATGTTGACTAATTTTGACCAACAATTAATAAAGGTTTACATATTTTGGTTTAGCATGTGTTAAATAAATTGACATTGTGTTTACATTTCTTTGCCTAAAAAAAATCAAAACAAAACCAATTTTGAACCACACATTAATTAGTTAGTCTACATCCTTCCTAGATAATAAAATTCTAATTTTTCATATCTTTTATTTACAATTTCTATATTTTCTATTTACTTAATCTTCAAGAATTAAACATGAGACAGTGTGAAAAGATTCTCCTTAAATATTTCTTTGACTCAAAAAAAAGAGATGATCAATGTTTATCCATATTTGAGTCTTTTATGCCTTTTGGAAAATTTCCTTGAATAAATAGACAAGAGATAAGATGATGTTACATGTATTCAATAGGGGAAAGAAAGTAGTATCTACACCACGTAATTGATGTATATTCTTTTTATGCATTCAAAATTAATCCATTAATTGCATTACATTTTTTCTTTGTCTTTTGGGTATTCCAAAGAGGAGAGAAAAATAGTGAATAATTAGACTTCCTCCAAATATATTAAAGATAAAAAGAAAACTTCTTTGAAAAGGTTTCCATTCCACATGCATATTTTCAATTTCCACTTCTTTTGTCTTTCTCTTTTAATTCTTTACAAACATTCTCAAGGATAGGAGAGAGAAAAAGAAAAGGAAAATCAACATGTATACCTTTGAGTTAATTGCAACACATAAAGCATATATATACATATATAAAGAGAAAATGTATTATTGAGCCTCATTTTATTTTCTCACTTTATTATCCTTTAAGAAATTTCATATCATGGTCTTTTTACATTAAGCCCCTCAATTATCATCATTAATAAAAACCTTAATCTCAAGCTTAAATAAATTTTTGGAAATTTGGGATGTTACATTTCTACCCACCTTAAATAAAGTTCATCCTTAAAATTTACATAATACTTCCCACCTTAGATGTTAATTTACTTTGCAATACTCCACATATATTTCCTTCTAATAAAAACTAGATTTAGAACTAGATAATACCTTCATTAACATCATCCTCAACTTATCATTAGGTTTCAATAACTTTCTAATTTAGGTCTCCCATATCAACTCTCTTGAGTGGCACCTTCAGACCTATGTTGGCTGGACACAATCTAAAGGTGTGAGAACTCATTATGCTAATGTTCAAGATATTAGTAGCATACATGTCACATACCACATATTCTATAAAGAAGAAGAACATATGCATAATAAAATAAGTCTTTTGCTCTTGAAATTTCTTCTAAAATTATCAATTAGTTCGTCCTCACCATTGAGAAGAAGAGAGGACATGTCATTAGCAAGGATAGAGTCGATACAAAGGATCCAAATTAGATAATCACCTTTTCCAAACACATATGCATATAGATATCTATCCACACTTGTATTTGTTTTTGGGTTTTTACCTCTTAAGTAAAAGGGATATACATTCTAATTCCTTGACTATCCTCTATTCATATGTATTCTATTATTAAGGAATAGTTGGGAGAGCTATCTAGGTAATCATTAGAAAAGCCTGATGGACAACTATATTTTGTCTCTGACACCATTATTGTAACACCCCACTTGTAAAATATTCACATTATAGAGTGGAAGCATATATTTTTATTCATGTCAAGAGGGATGTCACAAATATGATATGCATAGCTCAAAATAAAGTTTGGATAAACCATCATAGGATAATAATTACAATTCTCATTCTCAAATCCTTAACAAAGTTCACATATACAACAAGACATAATTCTTGTGAAAGGAAATTCTAGCTAATTATAGTTGGTGCCCCACCGAGACATCTCCTTCCTGAAGGTTCTGTGTACTAGTACTTGCGCACCAAATAGCTTATTCCTCCTAAGCTTGCTCC
This sequence comes from Alisma plantago-aquatica, assembly GCA_963693085.1. NCBI lineage: Eukaryota > Viridiplantae > Streptophyta > Magnoliopsida > Alismatales > Alismataceae > Alisma > Alisma plantago-aquatica. The sequence goes on from OY856412.1 coordinate 556,507,566, forward strand.
TTACATGCACACATCACACCCCCATCCATGCATCAAACCAATGGTAAGTGGAACTGAACATGTTATAGATAAAATGAAACATATACATTGAAAATAAACTTTAAAGATTACACATTTAAAAAGATATATAATTTCTTTTAGATCATTTCTTTTATCTTGACCTATATATGAATCCTCTTATTTTCACATAAGTGCCTCTTCGATTATGTATTAAATTGCGTCTTGGGTTGTACCGAAGTGCCTCTTCTCTTATGTACCGAAGTGCTTCTTGGTGAGGATCTTATATAAGTTATATTTTAACATTATTTTTCTCTTGCAAACTCTTAACTTGTTCTTTGGTCTTACTTGTAACATTATGTTTAATGTGAATGTAAGATGATACAATAATATTGACAATAAACATGACATTTAGTTCATTAAGGATTCATTGGCTTTAAGTAATTGAAACAATGTGTATTACATTTGTATCATTGTATGTACATTTCATATACATACATAAAAGAAAACAATACTTATGCTCATCTAGCATGGACCACTTACCTTTATCTTATAGGAGATCCTACATTTCTTCCTAGGTTGACGGAGATCTAATCACCCTGACTGAATATTGGCAGAAATCCTTATCGATCTAGTATTGAGGTAGGTAGCGCCTGGATGTGATTTGCAAGACCATAGGCTAGTGTTCGTTTCCTCGGTATGCTACGATCATGGTGGTCTCTTTTATAGGTTTTACTAGTCTAGAATCTTCTTGTCTATTGCATTAAAATTTTGAATACTTTTGCCCTTCAATTGAACATTGCTCATTATCTTAATTCGAAATTAAATGTAATAAATGTTAAAGATAGGTGAAACTTCTTTTCCATTGTTAATTACTAAATTCCAACTTTGTGATCAAACAAATTATCTCTCTTTTTTGTGAATTTCCTTTATTATCTTCTAATATAATTTTCAATGAGTTACTTTATTGGTGAGAGGAAAGAGAAAAAGAACAGAAGATGTATTACATTTATTTATTTATCAAAAGTTTGACATTAACTAAATTACCATTACATTATATTTGTAATGAGATAGAGAGAAGAGTGAGAGAGTTGTACCATTCTTTTTACAATCCCCATAATGTGTTAATTACATGGAACTAAGATCAAGCTACATTATTTCATTTTTCAAAATCACAAAATGGAGGAAAGACAAGCTGCTCTCAAAGCCGCCTCAGCCAAAGTTTTCAAGCATGAGAAAGCATGTACTAGGAATCAACATGATTTTATTCTGCTCAGCTTTGATACTTTCAGATTGTTAGCACCATATGTTGTGGAACTTCTCAAGAGGGTCCAAAAAGTTATGCATAGTAACGTTATGGCTTCCAAATCAATGGATGTTGTATTTTGGAGGATAGGTTTCCAGAAAGGACTGTAGTGCGGCTTGTTGCCCGTCTACCTTCCATCTTGATGTACATTATTTTATTAACAAACTTATTAGTTTTGCTAAAAAAAGAGGGAGGAAAGAGAAGAAGAACTTTATTTTACATCTACATGCACTAATTGTATAGCAAGAATATACAACATGATTTTAATGTGTTATATAAAAAAAATTAATGTCATTACTCACTCCCATATAATTTATATTTGTTTGAAATGATGTTATGATTATGGAACAGTAAACCATGTTTAATTTTCCATATTAAATATATCAATTTTATTTCCGACTTACATAACATCTTCTCATCCATATGCATTTCTATTTTCCTATCACGCATTCTAGTTGTGTTGGAAAGGTGGTCTCATTATATTTAATTATTCAAAATTTAGAACATTAAAAAGAAAATGATCAAATTCTCCTTCAAGCTTCCCTTCTACTATTTCAAATATATAGTTTCCATGTTGACAAATTTTGACCAACAATTAATAAATGTTTACATGATTTTGGTTTTGCATTAGTTAAATGAACTAACATTGTGTTTACATTTATTTCATTATTTTTTTAAAACAAAACAAAATTTGGACCACACATTAATTAGGTAGTCTACATCCTTCTTAAATATTAAAATTCAAGTTTTGCATATGTTTTATTTATAATTTCCTTATTTGTTATTTACTCAATTTTTAAGCATTAAAATGTGAGATAATGTGAAAATATTCTCCTTAATTCTTTCTTTGACTCAAAAAAATGAGATGATCAATGTTTATCCATATTTAAATCTTTTATGCCTTTTGGAGAATTTCCTTGAATAAAGACACAACAGAGAAGATAATGTTGCACGTATTCAATAGGGGGGAAAGTAATATCTACACCATGTGATTGATGGATATTCTTTTTCATGCATTCAAAGTTAAGGCATTAACTACATTAAAATTTTTATGTCTTTTCAGTATTCGAAAGAGGAGAGAGAAATAGTGAATAATTGTCTTCCATCCATATATTAAAAGCTAAAAAGAAAACTTCTTGGCAAAGGTTTCTATTCCACATGCATATTTTTTAATTTTAATTCTTTTGTCTTTCTCTTCTATTTCTTTTCAAACATTCTCAAGGATAGGAGAGAGAAAAAGAAAAAGAAAACCAACATTTATCTCTTTGAGTTAACTGCAACACATAAAGAATATATATATATATATATTTATATATATATATTTATATATATATATTTATATATATATATATATATTTATATATATATATATATATATATAGAGTCAGGCTAGAATACTTGAGTGTATTCTAGCCTGACTCTCTCTCTATATATATGTATATATATATATATATATATATATATATATATATATATATATATATATATATATATATATATATATATATATATATATATATATATATATATATATATAAAGAGAAAAATTATTTTGACCCTCATTTTATTTTGTCACATTATTATACTTTAAGAAATTTAATTTCATGATCTTTTAACGATAAGCCCCTCAATTATCATTATTTAAGAAAAAACTTATTCTCAAGCTTAAATAAATTTTTGAAAATTTGGAATGTTACAGTAAGACTAGATCAAGGATTGATGCTGAAGTTATGTCATGTATTAATTATTGCATTGAAATCCAATATGTTTTTAAATAGGAAATATAGTGAATCGGACGATTCAAGTGTTGAGTCGACTGATTCACATGTGAACTGACCGATTTATGATCTATACAGCCAGAAATTCATGAAAATCCATCTCTTTGACCCCCATTTGATCTAGAAACCCTGACCCTCCTATAAATAGAGGGGTAGTCAAGGCTTTCAAAAGACAAAACTAATGCTTACAAACGTTATTATCTAGCAATTATGGTAACTTGAGAGCCCAACAAAGTCTTACCCATAAAAGGGAGAGACAACAAGAGAGAACAAGTCAGTGCTAGCACATTGATATTGAAGGGACAACTCCTTCTTGTTGGCTTTAGCAAGTGCAATGGGAACTTATCAGTGGTTCACATAGACTATGTAGAGGTAAGGAGGTTGTCGCCATAATGATAGGGCAACATTGTTAGCCGCCGTCTCTGGTGTTGTATAGGAGGTTGTTGCTGACAATTGTTCGCATGCTACTTGAAGAAGAAGCATGAGACGTTGTGAGGATTGTCACTGGACTTGCTCTAGGACCACGTATATACCTCGCAAACCCTTTTCTTAGATACATCATTGTTGATGGGATCTGCTGGTTCGAGATTTAGGCATAATTGTTTTATTTCTTCTGCCTCATCTGCTGCCCCACAATCCCAATAAAGGTATCAGAGACACGTCAATTTATGGTTTATCAAGATTTTAATTGATGTGATAGGGATTTAATTTTATCATTCTTATTACATACAATGTGAATATTTAAAACAATTAGTGTGCATATCTGATTAAATACCAAATACAATCCCATATATATATATATATATATATATATATATATATATATATATATATATATATATGTAACCTATACATGTCGTTCTAAAAATGTTTTGATGGTGTATGTAACGCCCGAGCCCACTGCCCTAGGTTCTAGTAGAGTTTTAGGAATGATGACTGGCCCCACAGACCACCACTAGCCTTAACAAGGTGCTTTTTCCCCACTCACATGCAAGCCAGGATCAACTTCCCGACTGGTCACCCATCCTAGTACTACTCCAAGCTGAGCACGCTTAACTATGGAGTTCTTTAGAGATGGGCTCCCGGAAAAGGAGGTGCACCTTGGTGATATGGGTAGTCCAATCATTCCTTTTAAGATCAACTTATCTGAGGCCTCAAATCCTGGGATGTTACAATCTCCCCCAGTTAGACTCTTTACGTCCTCGTCAAGTCTCAACTATATGGCCTCATAATCTGACCCCATTTCAGTGCAGACCCATAATGGCCCATGGACACCCAGCTCCCAATCACGGAATACCAGCGTAAGGGTGGCTACGTCAACCATGGACAACCCTTTCCTACATGCCTGAACCGCACGACTCAAGACTGGCATGTCACATGCCCATGTGGGCCCCACCTACTAGAGGGGTTATGGATCTGATACCATTTGTAATGCCCGGGCACACTGCCCTAGGTTCTAGTAGAGTTTCAAGAATGATGGCTGGCCCCACAGACCACCACTAGCCTTAACAAGGTGCTTTTTCCCCACTCACGTGCAAGCCAGGATCAACTTCCCGACTGGTCACCCATCCTAGTACTACTCCAAGCTGAGTACGCTTAACTATGGAGTTCTTTAGAGATGGGCTCCCAGAAAAGGAGGTGCACCTTGGTTATATGGGTAGTCCAATCATACCTTTTTAGATCAACTTATCTGAGGCCTCAAATCATGGGATGTTACAGTGTATGTATGTGTAGTTATGGACAAAACCCCATGTAGATGTGTGTTCTTGGTTGTTTGGTTTCTTTCCTACTATTACACAATTTGCATATCGATCCTCTCTCCTTCTTTCCAAAGGTAAATTAATGTTATCCTTCTTATAATCCCCTCAAATGTAACTCGAGGTTTTTCTTTTGCAATATAATAAAGTTAATAGGAATAGGATATTTTTAGTTTCTATTTTGGGAAGGAGAAGACATTCCGCACAAGGTGAGTCGAGCGATTGGGATGTTGAGTCCATCGAGTAGAGGACCAAGGAGGCCATCCATCAGGAGGAGTCAATCGATCGACCGGTGGCCCAACCGATTGATTGAAGGAGTCCAGTCAACCGCATGAGCCAAAACAAGTCGACCAGTTGATGGAAGCCAATCAACTGAGCAAGAGTTCAACAGATCAACTGGAGGGTCTAGCCGATCGACTGGCCTATCCAGCAACATATTTTCCAATAGAGGTTGCTATATGTAATGTGAACCTTAGGTGGTAGAAACTCTTTGTGTCTACAAAGAATTGCATTTGTATGCCCATAACCATTGCTCATATGTTTTATGATTGTATGTTTCATTTGTTGATATAGCATGTACATGATACATATTAGAAGGAATGACACCATGTTAGTCATAGTGTGATCATTAATAAATATATTTGATCCTCCAATTTCGTTTTGGCACGAGCTTTACACTAAATAATTTACCGTCTAAAATTTTCAAAATACACCACATTAGATATGGCATGAGAAATGCCCGGATATGTCTTACAAATATTAGCAATGAAAGATTACATAAGAAAATAATTTCTTGAAAAGATTTGTAACGACCCCGCCTCCTGGTAACCCCCAATTAAGGGAGACCCGAAGGTCAAAACCGTTATTCAATTAAAAGGATCAAAGGTTCAACAAATAATCAATAATAATTATGAAATTCTACTAACTAAACTAGAATTCGGTATAAAATTAAAACTTTACTTACCTTTGAAAACTTTGGAAATCTATCTATCCAGAGCTTGAATTATTCTATCTAATCCTCCTTGCACTTTATTTCTTATTTTCACAATGTGTCACTTTACTATTTGTTCATTCCAGGGATGTACCTAAAACGCCGACAAACAAAACATCGATCATCATACAGAGATATGCTGGTATGTGGGGACAACCAAAATTTCACAGATATGGCTAACAACTTAATAATCACAATCAAATTATTTAACAAGACAATTTACATTTTCAATGTGTCATTCTCCACCGCTTTTTCCCTAACCCTGGCATACCCCTCCAGGGCTTCTCTTTTGCCATTGACTTAAGGCCACCTTCTCAATCCCGAGCTTGGTGCCTGGGAGTCACCTCTCATGGTGCTCCATAGTCATGCATCATAGACCACCTTCTCATTCCCGAGCTTGGTGTCTGGGGTCACCTGTCATGGTGCCCATTGGTCTACCCTCCTGGGCCTGACCTTTATGGCATCTTCCATCAGGGTGGCATGTAGGTGCAAGAATTCACATGTATATATAACTGTGATAGCCATACTGACTTTATAATTGCAGTATGAACATCCAAACAGTTTAGATTGCATTCAATGCGAGGAAACATTCGGAAAACCCTCGGAAAACTAATGCGATTAATCATAATTAACCACATACATGTACATGCAGATTTGAGATAGAGTAGTCCAATCAACAATAGGCAAGCAAGCATTCAATAAGATCCTGAAACAATTATACAATTCCCTTTTATTACTCATGTCATCAAGATCTATTAAATCTAGCTCGCTTCCTAGGGTTTCTAGTCCACTTTTAGTGTTTCATTGGAAATTAGGGTTTTTACCTCCTCTTTCAACATTATGATTCTTAACTTATCAAAACTACATTAAACCCTTAATTTCTCAACATCTAATCCTCAGTTTTGGATTAAAGGCATAATTATCCATTAATTAAGCCCCCTAAACCTCTTTTACATTAAATCTACTATTTTTATCCTTTTAATCCATGACAAGATCATTATGCTCATTTATCATCCATTCAAAGTTCATTATAGTCTAATTCGCATATGAACTTGATTTACCATTAATTCCACATTTTATTCATGAGAAAACCCTAATTACTACATTTAAGGTATTTATCCACAAATTAGTAACTTTAATGCTCAAAATAGCTTATAACCATGAAAACTCAGTTCTATACATGAAATCGAATAATTAAAGCCATTAGTAGTCCTAATTACCAACATTAGGGTTTCAAGGCCCATTAAAGCCTATTTATGCACATAAATTCTAAATTAAACGAATTACATGCAAAGTTCATCCTTTTTGTTCCTAATGTCCCCTTTTATCATTAACATGTTAATATCAACTTTAACCATCAATTAAACCCTACTGATCACATTAATCATATCCAAATAGGGTTTCTTAATCACTATTACACTAAAGTTAACAACTTCCATTACTTTTCGAATTTCAAGAAGAATCAGACTCCAATTATATTTTTAATGGATTCCCCTTGTTTTCCTGAGCAAAATTCATGTATAAACTTTTGTCATCCGAGTTACTATTAAAGAGTTATGATTTTCTGAAGAAATACCTTACTTGGGCCAATAGGGAGGCGCCACGTAGCCTCTCCCATGCAACACCTGCTTGTCTTGCTCAGAAACATTTCAAATTGTCCGTTCTGCCCTCCTTTAAGTGGTTCGATGCATCATACCCCAGAGGGGTAAAACAGTCCAAAACCACCCTGCTCCTTCTTCCTCACGCAATCTCCAGGCCGCCGCCCTAGCTGCTGACCTGCAACCCTCTGTGGGTTGCTTCTTTCTCCCCCAACCGTGGTTCTCGCCAGGAAACCCTGACCTACCTCCGTTGTGCCCTCACGCATGTGGGGTGCTACCGAACTCGCATCCAGCACGACCTTTTTGAGCTGGCCAAGCGCACGATCTGCAACCTGGGTGCCGGCCTTACGTAGGCTCTGCTTGACAGTCACAGCCATGGAGACGATGGTCAACCATCTCAGACCATCGTGGGGGCTTCGTGCCTCCGACGAGACTTCCTCCCCGTTCCTTGGTGCCCTCGAGATAGGTCTAAACTGTCATTAGGGTTTTGATCATGAGGGAGAAAGAAGAAGATGAGGAAGAGAGTGGGAGACGTGGCATCTCTCTGGAAATCGACCCTGTCTTCTACCCCTTTTATAGGGGAGGGTTATCCACGCCCCAGACTGCTTGCCCACGAAGCAACCAAGCCCTTTTCCAACTTGAAATCCTATTCCTTCATGAAGAAGAAATCTTCTCTCTCCTACTTATCTCCTTGACATGCTTTATTTCATGGATGATTGGAAATATGAAAATCCTCTCCATTACTCTCTATATTCTTGGCTTTTAACCCATTAGCCATGAAATTATATTTCCTTAAGTAGAAAATACTTTCTTCTTAACAAAACCACATAATTTATTAATAATGTATCACATTATGCTCTTATTTTGCAATTTTGGTATTTTCTCTTTCTTTCTTCTTTATTGGGGCTCCTTTGACCCCAAGAAAATCCAAGAATTTGAAATTCTTTTTATTGGATACTCATTATCCTTCTTGATGCATCTAAATGCATTATTCTTCATTATCTTGTTTTATTTCTTATTAAAATATTTCTTTTTGAGGATTTCTCTTTATTTCTCTTTTATTTTCCTCCTTGGTACTCCTTTTATCATTAGGAATTCTTGGGATACGAAATTCCACCAAGAATAACTCAATTACACCTCTTTTCACTGGTTTTCCATATTTTACCATTATTTTCAATTTCTTTCTTAATAAAGAACTACTTAATTGATCTTTTCTTTTCTTATTGCTTTCTTTTTGCAACTTTGGACTCCTTGGAACCCAAGGAACCCATGTGGCACGAAATGCACTTTTGGATTAAGTTCTTTTGCCTTCTAGAGGTTTCTACACCTTTCTTTTCTCAAGAACTCCATTATTCATTGACTAATTGAAATTCCTTGTTATTGAGACCAATAGCCAATAAAGCCCACAACACAATCATCAAGGCTATTGTAAATGAAATTCATGCATTCAATCAAAAGACATCATTACTTATTCATTTATCTTTATTATGAGAAATTACATTTCTCACCAAATGATCCCAAAAATTGGGGTTGTAACATCCTTCCCCTCTTATAAGAATTGTGTCCTCAAAATTCCATCAAGCGAACAAACAAATAGGATAACCCTTTCTTATGTCCATCAGGGCTCCCATGTGGCTTCACCCTTTCCATGGTGCTTCCCAAGAACCTTCATCATCTCATATTCTTCCATCTGAGTTCTTTCTTACCTTCGTATTTTATACCCTCATAGGTGACTCAAGACTTTTCAGACTCTCAAACGGCTGAATGGGTTCAGGGCTCAACACATGGCTTGGGTACCTCACATAGTGCCCTAGATCGGACTCATGGAATACATTACACATCATGTTATCCTGAGGGCAAGGCTAAACACAACCATCTCCACCCATCCATCTCAAATGGACCCATATATCGGGGACTCAGCTTTCTCAGTTGTAGCTTAGAGGGGTCGGATTTTCACATCATATATTCTCCCATAGTGTATTGCATGTCAGTCTGCTTTGCATTAGCTCGTGACTCATATCACCACTGGGCTGTCTCTCATCCATTGTACGATCAAAGCGACTTCATCTGCACACACTGTGGTTCTTTTCTGACCTTCGTGAGGCCTCCTTCACCAACATCATGAAGTGGTGTCTGACACAACCTCTTTATACAACTTCTTTCATCCTGATAAAGACTAGGGTGGTTAACATTGCATCTTAAGAATTGTATCCATGTATCACCCTGAATGAGCACACATGCTCTCCTCAGACCCTCTAGTCTGGTTTGTACTGTCCATTAGTACAGGGTGATAAATTGTATATTATTTGAGTTCTTCATGTATCTACTTCCACCTTATGGAAGTGAACCTTGGTCATACCCAAGAACTTTTGAACTTGCATCATGGTGTGGTTGAACCGTCTTCTCTCTTAAGTAGTTCAACCGAATCTATCTCATGACAATACTCTTACTTTCTCATGTCATCTAGGTAAGGCGATCTTACCATAACCCATATTGGATTTTGACCCTCCCCAGTCCAGGGGAGACTCACAACATCCACAGTGATGAACTCCCATTCCCTCTTGGGAACTCTTTATACTTTATATCCATGCACTGGGTTACTGAAGTTCGTCCTCCACCTCCTAGCTTGCATGGCCACATGCTACATGCAACTTCACATCAAGCCGCCAGAGTGCTACTATCACTTACTATCTTTTGGTGATCTTAAAACCATGATTCCCGGTATGTCATGATTCCTCAAGATCGATACCTCAGAAACCCTAAACCATTCTCATCAGGGTTTCATCACTTTCCTTTCCAAAGAAGTATATCTGAGGTTCGACAACCATCCTTTCATTATATCACGGACTTGACTGGCTAACCAAATAATCATTTACTTGATTAAGCGCTATTGATACATCTGGGTGTTAGCCAAACTTATCTCTTTTCCTCAACTTAAGGTTAGCCTAACAACCTCAACTTCTTCTAGCTTCCAGATAAACTAGGCAACTATATCACAACTAGAGCATTCAGTACCTCCTTTCATCCTCCATGTATTATACTTATCATCTCATCTCAAACTCTAAGTTTATCTTCATCAAGAAACTCTGAGCTCATCCACCCGGTGATCAAACTCAACCTTGTATAACTTGCAAATTCCACAAAGCTTCTACTAGGAACATCCTTACAAGGTGATTATCTTAATACTTTTATCATTTGTACCTGTCCATGTATCATTCACTCCACCAGGGCACATTATCATCTCTGTCCTCATTCCTTATAGCAACGTTCCAACTCCTGTCATCTTTACCCTTGGTGTATGGCATGCATACTGTCCTATCTCTCACTCCCATAATAAGAAGAAATAAGCATTTGTCGGCCATCCAAATACAGAGTTCTTCCTATTCTAAGAGTAGAGATGGTACAACCCACATTACCAGTACACCTTCAAATCTAAATTGAAACGTGCCATCATCTTGATATCCACGTCACTTCCATGGAAATCTGGTCTCGACATTACTTGGTCCAAGTACAATCCTTGGTCATCTCCTCTAGGTCTATAGGGAGCCGACACTTTTGGGGTCATCCCTCTTCCCTCATGCATCATAGAGTGCCCTACTCATCTACCCTTTGGGTCCCATGAGTTCATGAAGGTGATCAATACCCTAACCCATGGCCCTCAAACAATGATAGTTGTTACCTCCCGACCCTATGGTCATGTGCAACTAGAGAATTAGGCAACTCCTACTTCCATCAGTCTTATCCCTACCTGACCCTAGGTTAAACTTAGGATTATATCATAGTACATGTTCAAGTTAGAACCTTACCCAATCCTTCATCATCTCTATCTACATTCTTGGGCTGTCTTTCATCCTTTCTCAGGGATCATGGCGACCTGCCTACCTTGGTCAGGCCCCATACCGGTTACCTCCATGGTAACACATCCATATGCACATAGAGATGGTTATCTATGGGTCTATAGGTTCAGTCTCATGCCATGTACTCTTCACTTAGATTCTCAAGATCCTCTGAAACCTCAACAAAACTGGTATACATCCTACAAAAGGGTCCCTCTCCCAGGATGGGAGGGAAACTATACCTTGATAACAACAGTCACAAACGTCCTTATGTTTGGGGTATACATCCACATGAGCATGCTTATCCCTAACAAGCTACTATGGCACAAACAGACACCTACAAAACCATGCTAGGTCATACTTGTTTTCATCCTCAACATTAGACCAACTTAGTTGTGAGGGGTTCATCAAACATACCCTTAACTTAAGGGATTTCCTTTACCTCTACACATGAGGAATACCATGATCAAAACTATAGAGACTCAAATCTCATCATGAGCATTGGATACACTGCTTTCCCTCTTAGGCATGGGAACCCTAGGTTCACCTTTGGGTATCCAACTGCATGCTCAACCTCTTAACCACGAATCAATCATGTATAAGGCATGACATGCCCTTCATGTCATACTTCTACTCGAGCAATACTTCAGAGTTGAGTCCTCTTCAAGGATAACCAACAAGGTACAAGGCCTCAGAACCTATTACCAAACCTCTCCAGGTCTAAGGAACTCTTCTTCCTATCTCAGAAGGTAAACACCTATACCACAAGGACATAGGTATCAGAAGCATCATCCTCTCTCTAAGGTTTGATTCCTCTATAGGCAACCAAGATATCATCAGCCTCCAGGGATCATGCATGAGGAAACCACTATCATCCACTTAGGTCGCATCATTCTCGACTTCCCATTGTTCCTCACATCTATGAGTTTTAGGTTTCCAACCTTCTTGCTTGGTTCCTTCTTTCTCTCTCTAAAGCTAACTCCACATCCAGTCATACTACTAGGGGTCATCTCTCCATGAAGTTGGATCAAGCTTACAAGCATATCCCTACCTGGGTGAAGCCTATGCTCACTCATGTTTGGCTCAAGATTATCCTTAGATCTTTATGCTTATCACATAAGCTATCCAACATACTCCCTTAACCAGGGTTTCAAACTACTATCATCACTATTGATGCACTCTGGGTGCAAGCTATACCCTACTTGCATAAGCCTATAGGGTTTCTATAGGTTCTTCACTAACCTCATCAATGAAGGATCTATCCTTCGCTCCAACATACAGGACCCTTCCCAGGGTTGGGTTGCCAAAGGTGCTAGGTCATCCAACCTCTCATGGCTCGTATGGCAATCCAAAGGCATGTCCACCCAATCAACCATGATATCTAACTCATCATGTCATCTCTCTCTCTAACCGCCACTTAGGGTTAGGGTTAACATCATCCTTAGAGGATGTACTAGGTCTCTTCTTTTAATGGAGATCTCTACCTCCAAGACTAACTTTCTCTACTCATCCTCCTGGCAAGTAGGTCTAGCCTCAGGTCTCTCCTGAGGGAAAAGACAACTCGTGTCATATAACCTAAGCATGTATTTATTCCTTTACGCTTACTCTATTAAGCTTATGTCCATGACATCTTATTTACATGCTTTTTATTAATTTGGTGGAGGATTCCTTAATCCTTATCAACCTTACCCATACCTCAAGAGGGTTATGAGAAGAGAGGAAACCCTAATCCTTAAGGTCCTTAATAGAATTTGAGTTGAGAAGGGATGAACAAGATGAGAGACTCCTAAAGGTATCTTATTTTGAATCATACCCTAAGACTTTGGCCAGAAAGTCACACGGATCCGGGAGTCCTCGTAATCCGACTAGCGATGTGGAGGAAAATATTGCCAGCCCCCAGTCGTGATCCTTTTCTAGACACCTCAGTCTTTCAAACAATCCTCTAATAACTCCCTCGGTTCTATGGAATTTGTAAAATATAATAATTATTAAAGATTAAGTGAGGAACCTTCGCTCTGATACCAATTGTAATGACCCCGCCTCCTGGTAACCCCCAATTAAGGGAGACCCGAAGGTCAAGACCGTTATTCAATTAACAGGATCAAAGGTTCAACAAATAATCAATAATAATTATGAAATTCTACTAACTAAATTGGAATTTGGTTTTAAATTAAAGCTTTACTTACCTTTGAAAACTTTGGAAATCTATCTATCCAGAGCTTGAATTATTCTATCTAATCCTCCTTGCACTTTATTTCTTATTTTCACAATGTGTCACTTTATTGTTTGTTCATTCCAGGGTTGTACCTAAAACACCGAAAAACAAAACATCGATCAACATACAGAGATATGGTGGTATGTGGGGATAACCAAAATTTCACAGATATGGCTAACAACTTAATAATCACAATCAACCTATTTAACAAGCCAATTTACATTTTCAATGTGTCATTCTCCACCGCTTTTGCCCTAACCCTAACATACCCCTCTAGAGTTTCTCTTTTGCCATTGACTTAAGACCACCTTCTCAATCCCGAGCTTGGTGCCTGGGAGTCACCTCTAATGGTGCTCCATAGTCATGCATCATAGACCACCTTCTCATTCCCGAGCTTGGTGTCTGGGGTCACCTCTCATGGTGCCCATTGGTCTACCCTCTTGGGCCTAACCTTTATGGAATCTTCCATCAGGGTGGCATGTAGGTGTGAGAATTCACATGTATATATAACTGTGATAGCCATAGTGACTTTATAATTGCACTATGAACATCCAAATAGTTTAGATTGCATTCAATGTGAGGAAACATTCAGAAAACCCTCAGAAAACTAATGTGATTAATCATAATTAACCACATACCTGTACATGCAGATTTGGGACAGAGTAGTCCAATCAACAATAGGCAAGCAAGCATTCAATAAGATCCTAAAACAATTATACAATTCCCTTTTATTACTCATGTCATCAATATCTATTAAATCTAGCTCGCTTCCTAGGGTTTCTAGTCCACTTTTAGTGTTTCATTGGAAATTAGGGTTTTTACCTCCTCTTTCAACATTATGATTCTTAACTTATCAAAACTACATTAAACCCTTAATTTCTCAACATCTAATCCTCAGTTTCGGATTAAAGGCATAATTATCCATTAATTAAGCCCCCTAAAACTCTTTTACATTAAAGCTACTATTTTTATCCTTTTAATCCATGACAAGATCATTATGCTCATTTATCATCAATTCAAAGTTCATTATAGTCTAATTCGCATATGAACTTGATTTACCATTAATTCCACCTTTTATTCATGAGAAAACCCTAATTACTACATTTAAGGTATTTATCCACAAATTAGGAACTTTAATGCTCGAAATAGCTTATAACCATGAAAACTCAGTTCTATACATGAAATTGAATAATTAAAGCCATGAGTAGTCCTAATTACCAACATTAGGGTTTCAAGGCCCATTAAAGCCTATTTATGCACATAAACTCTAAATTAAACAAATTACGTGCAAAGTTCATACTTTTTGTTCCTAATGTCCCTTTTAATCATTAACAGGTTAATATCAACTTTAACCATCAATTAAACCCTACTAATCACATTAATCATATCCAAATAGGGTTTCTTAATCACTATTACACTAAAGTTAACAACTTCCATTTCTTTTTGAATTGCAAGCAGAATCAGGCTCCAAATATATTTTTAATGGATTCCCCTCATTTTTCTGACCAAAATTCATGTATAAACTTTTGTCATCCGAGTTACTATTAAAGAGTTATGATTTTCAGAAGAAATACCTTACTTGGGCCAATAGGGAGGTGCCACGTAGCCTCTCCCTTGCAACACATGCTTGTCTTGCTCAGAAACATTTTGAATTGTCTGTTCTGCCCTCCTTTAAGTGGGTCGACGCTTCATACCCCGGAGGGGTAAAATAGTCCAAAACCACCCGACTCCTTCCTCACGCAAACTCCAGGCCACCGCCCTAGCTACCGACCTGCAACACTCTGTGGGCTGCTTCTTCCTCTCCCGACCGTGGCTCTCACTAGGAAACCCTACCCTACCTCCATTGTGCCCTCACGCATGTGGGGCGCTACTGAACTCGCATCCAGCACGACCGTTTTGAGCTTGCCAAGCGCACGATCTGCAACCTGGGTGTCAGCCTTACGTAGGCTCTGCTCGACAGCTGCAGCCATGGAGACGATGGTCGACCATCTCGGACCATCGTGGGGGCTTCATGCTTATGACGAGACTTCCTCCCCGCTCCTTGGTGCCCTCAGGATAGGTCTAAGCTCTTGTTAGGGATTTGATCATGAGGGAGCAAGAAGAAGATGAGGAAGAGAGTCGGAGATGTGGGATCTCTCTCAAAATTGACCATGGGCTCTACCCCTTTTATAGGGGAGGGTTATCCACGTCCCAGACTGCTTGCCCACGAAGCAACCAGGCCCTTTTCCAACTTGAAATCCTATTCCTTCATGAAGAAGAAATCTTCTCTCTCCTACTTATCTCCTTGACATGCGTTACTTCATGGATGATTGGAAATACGAAAATCCTCTCCATTACTCTCTATATTCTTGGCTTTTAACCTATTATCCACGAAATTATATTTCCTTAAGTAGAAAATACTTTCTTCTTAACAAAACCACATAATTTATTAATAATGTATCACATTATGCTCTTATTTTGCAATTTTGGTATTTTCTCTTTCTTTCCTCTTTATTGGGGCTCCTTTGACACCAAGAAACTCCAAGAATTCGAAATTCTTTTTATTGGATACTCATTATCCTTCTAGATGCATCTAAATGCATTATTCTTCATTATCTTGTTTTATTTATTATTAAAATATTTCTTTTTGAGGGTTTCTCTTTATTTCTCTTTTATTTTCCTTCTTGGTACTCCTTTTATCATTAGGAATCCTTGGGATACTAAATTCCACCAAGAATAACTCAATTACACCTCTTTTCACTGGTTTTCCATATTTTACCATTATTTTCAATTTCTTTCTTAATAAAGAAATACTTAATTGATCTTTTCTTTTCTTATTGCTTTCTTTTTGCAACTTTAGACTCCATGGAACCCAAGGAACCCATGTGGCACGAAATCCACTTTTGGATTAAGTTCTTTTGCCTTCTAGAGGTTTCCACACCTTTCTTTTCTCAAGAACTCCATTATTCATTTACTAATTGAAATTTCTTATTATTGGGCCCAATAGCCAATAAAGCCCACAACACAATCACCAAGGCTATTGTAAACGAAATTCATGCATTCAATCAAAAGACATCATTATTTATTCATTTATCTTTATTATGAGAAATTACATTTCTCACCAAATGATCCCAAAAATTGGGGTTATAACAAGATTTGTCCATAAATCACACAAATGTTATTTTATCGAATACTACTTTTATATTCTAATCTGACGAAACAAGTGTTTTGTTGCCAAGACAGCTATATTTCTAAAGGGATTATAATTCCAAAGGAATCAATGGGAGAAAAGTAGAAGTCAAAGAGTTCGAGACCAATAAGAAAACATTGAGCCTAAAGAGGTACAATAGGAACAAGGAGAATCACAAATTGTTGTGGAATCTCAAGTTCCTTATGAAAATACAAAACCTTGTAGATCTAGTATGACATGCATTGAGCTTGAAGGATTAGGATATCTTATGACTCAAAAAGGTGGGTTGGTCATAGACGGTGAGCCAACAACCTACCTAGAAGATATTGATGGACCAAAGTATGAGAAATGGCTTAAAACCATTGTATCCAAGATGAAATCCATGTACACCAACAAGGTATGACCTTGGTGGATCCACCTAAAGGGGTAAGACCCATAGGGTGCCATTGGGTCTTCAAGAAAAGACTGAGATGGATGGTAATGTACAAATATATAAGGGCACATTGGTTGTTAAAGATTTCAAATAAGTTCAAAATGTTGAACATGATGAAATCTCTTCACTAGTTGCCATGGTTAAATCGATCAGGATCATGCTTACCATTGTATCTTAGTATGACTATGAGATTTGGAAAGTCAATGTTAAAACCACATTCCTAAATAGGAATATTGTAAAGGATGTGTGCATGACACATCCTGAAGGATTTATAAATCCAATTATTGCAAACAAATTTTGTAAACTACAAAGGTCAATCTATGGATTGAAGCAAAATATCAAGAGATAGAATCTTTGACTTGACAATATAGTCAAAAAGTTCGACTTTATCAAAATGAAGATGGAATATGTGATTATAAAAATTTAGTGGGAGCATATTTATATACCACATGATGATGGAGAATGACATCCCTACTTTACAGATGTTATCACCTGGTAGGGAAGTACCTTCTCTATGAAGGATTTAGGTGAAGCATCCTATATCTTAGGAATCAAAATCTATAGAGATAGATCTAGAAAACTTTTTTACCTAAGTAAGAGCATATAAATTGGCAAGATGATTAAGAGGATCAACATATAGGACTCAATGAGAGAAAATCTATCCATGTTCAATGAAATGAGTCTCTCGAGATCCTAGTGTCCCAGTTCATGTGAAGAACCAGAACACATGAGTAATATGCCATTTGCATTTGAAATTGGATATATCATGCATGTAATGTTACGTACTCATCTTGTTGTTTCGTATGTATTGGACATGATGACCAAATATCTGTCAGATCCTAGTGAAGGTCACTAGAATGCCATAAAGAACACCCTTAAGTACTTGAAAGCACTAAAACGATTAGTTCCTTAAGTTACGGTAATAAGGAAGAGTTAGGTGTAAAGGGTTTACACTGATGCAAGATTCCAAAGATAAAGTATATCACAATCTAAATTTGTTTTGACCTTAAAATAGAACTGTAAGCTGGAAAAGTTCCAAGCAAGAAATAGTTGTTAATTCTACAATAGAAGTCAAGTACCTTGTTGTTTTAAACACAGTAGATGATATTGTATGGATAAAGATGTCCATTTAGATGAACTTGTGGGAGGTTCCAACCATTGGTAACACAACATAATTATTTTGAGAACAATGAAGCTAATGGATAGGAAAAAGAAACCTGATAGCATACTATGGCATTTCCATCTCATATGAGAGATTGTACAATGAGGAGATGTGAATACTTGCAAAGTAACAATGAAAAGAAAATGTTGCTAACCCGCTATAAAAACAAGTTCTGCGGCAGAAACATGATGAACATGTTAAGATAACTTGGAATAAGATTTGTGGGTTATTGTCTCTAAGTGCAATTGGGAGTGTATTGGCATGTATTCCCAAATATCCAATCATACTATGACTGTAATGGGGCATTAGATACCTAATTGATAATGAAAAAGGTAATTACATCTATTATGTTTGTATTAATCATGAGATGATGACACATCCATAGTAGATGTCTAAAGAATGATGTTACTCGAGGACATACGTCTTTAGCTTTGGGACATAGACAATGAGATCATATGTATGATAAGAATACATACATTCTTGTTATGTCCCTACTCATATTTTATTATGGAAGCAAAATAGACAATAGTAATACATAAGACTGGAGTGTGTCTTGACTGATGACAAAGTCTCATTAGTAATGATATGTATTATCAAGTCAAACACATAGGTAAATGTTAGAGAGTAGTGTATCGGACATACCCACCTTGAGAGTGATACATGGAATCATTGAATGGTAGTCAGAATCATCTCTCATAGTGATAGAGGTGATTGTAATTCTTAAACATGAAGTCACTACAATCATCATATGTCATTTGATTTATTTTGAAAACATCCAATGTGACCTTAAATAAGGATTGTGATAAAGGTGATGCCCGAGTTTGTTGTGACACATGGGGACTGACTGCAAGTGATGTAGATGGGATTTGTCCCTCCTATAGGAGATTGATATCCTCACCACTTGATAAGCAAGACTGATAAACATATGTCCATGCTCATGTGACTTAGAATATGATATGTGAGCTTGCATGCATCTCATACAGTCTTCTTTAGTTCAATGAACATGGATTGAACATTCAAAGTATGATTATTCTATACCTCGAGTTCAATCTCAAAATCAGAGATAGAGGAAGTATACGATCATTGTAGCATTGATCGTAGATTGTATGTTGAAGTTGTTTCCAACTTTCTAATTACTTGGGTAGCAGTGATGTGTTGCTCGATACCGTTGATTACTTGTGATATCATAAATTAGTGATGGACATTCATTGCCAACGTAACTTGGGACCTATAAGGTCACAAGCATAAGATACACTTGGAATATGAATTTACTCATGAATAAGGTTTGACTTGTTTACTAAAGTGTTTAGGTAATAAATTCAAACAACCTTGGATGACTTGTAATGTGATTCGAATGAATCAAGTGTTGAGTCGACCGGTTCACATATCGTAATTACTAAAGTGTTTAGGTAATCAATTCAAACAACACTTGCTGAAAATTGACTGATTGAGAATGCAAGTTTCATGTCAATTTAAACTACATTGGTTGAATTGGAATGTGAATCGAATAACTCAGAATGTGAACCAATCCGTTTAGAATGTGAACCAACCAGTTTAGAATGTGAATCGACCGATTGAGCGATCAGTAAGACTAGATCAAGGATTGATGCTGACATCATGTTGTGCTTTAATCGTCACATTGAAATCCAATATGTTTGTAAATAGGAAATATAGTGAATTGACCGTTAAGTATTGAGTTGATTGATTCACATGCGAATTGACAAATTCAAATGTGAAGTGAACGATTCATGATCCATAGCAATCATAAATTCATGAATATTCATCTCTTCGACTCCCAGTTGATCTATAAACCCTGACCCTGGCCCTCCTATACATAGAGGGGTAGTCAAGTCTTTTAGAAGACATAACTAACACTGACAAATGTTGTCCACTCATAGTTGTGGTAATGTGAGATCCCAAGAAAGTCTTACCCATAAAAGGGAGAGACAACTAGGGAGAATAAGTCTACACTAACATGTTGACATCAAAGGGATAACTTCATACTGTTGTCTCTAGCAAGCGAATGAGGAGTTCTTGGTGGTTTGTGTCGACTACGTAGAGGTGCGGAGGCTATCTACATCATACTAGGAGAATGTCGTCAACATCCATCTGTGGTGTTACACCAAGAGGTCATTGTTGATGACTGTTTGTGTGCTACTTTAAGTAGAAGCACAAGATGTTGTGAGGACTATTACTGGACTTCCCCTAAGACCAGGTATATACCTCTCAAATCCTTTTCCTAGATACATCATCATTAATGTGATTTTTTGGCTAGGGATTCAGGCATAATTTTTTTGTTTCCACTGCCTCATGTGCTGCCCCGAAATCCCAACACAAAGGTTTCTCTACAAATTGAAGAAATCATCTAGAAGTTGTAGTCTTCATTTTAGTGAAATAGTCAGAATGTTTGGCTTTATCAAAAATGAAGAAAACTTTTTGTTTCTGAGAAGGTAATGGGAACATAATTATATTCCTCATAATGTATGTATATGAAATATTGTTTATGAGAATGAAATCCTATTATGACATTGATTAAAATTTGATTGGAAAATACCTTCTCTATGATGGGTCTTAGGAAAAACTATAATCTAGGATCTATAGAAATTAATATATAAGGCTTATTGGTCTAAGTCAAAGTACATACATTGATAGGGTGTTGAAGGTTCATCAAGAAAGAGTCTAAGAGAGGAAACATATCCATGTCTCATGGAACAAGTCTCTGTATCTCAATGTCCAGCTCTTTGGAAGGGAGGGACTGCATAGTGAGGTTCCATATGCATATGATTTTGGATATATCATGTATGAAATATTATATATGTTGGTATGTATGCCCTGAGAGCCAATCATGGGATGATTGGTGGGATAGATTAAGATTGATTTGATAAACATCAAAGGCAAGCTTCCGATTCATTCTGGTTCAGTCATATGAGATAGTGATAGAACAGATTGAATGTCTAGAGAATGTAGTACTCAATGACGTATGCTTTCAGGTTGAGGACCTGAACGATGAGATCATACGGATGCTAAGAGTTTGTACATTCTTGTTATGTCCCTAGTCGGATGTCATTGTGGAAGTTAGATAGACAGCAATGACACACAAGACTAGATTGTGGTGTTGGTTGATGATAGAATCTCATTAGTCATGATATAGAGATATCAAAACAAACACATAGGTACTTGTTAGAGAACAAGGTACCAGACAGACCCACCGTGAGTTTGACACATGGAACCATGAGATGGTAGTCACAGTCAGTACTCACAGTGATGGTGGTGAGTGTGATTCTTAGACCTGAAATCACTGCACTCAACACATGTCGTTGGGCACACTTTGGCATCATCAAACGCAGTCCTGAAACATGGGTTGTTATAAAGGTGATGATTGGGTGGCTTTGACACATGGGACTTTTGAGGGGTGAGTGATAGATATGGGATTTGTCCCTCCTGAGGGAGTTTGATATCCAAGGCCACTTGATGAGTATGATTGAGATAGGCGTGCGCACGCATGTGTGAATCAGTATGTGATATTGATGTCATACATATCTCCTTCAATCTACTCTGAGATCAAGAAAGTGAATGAACGTTGACAGGATGACTGTTCCATGCCTCGAGTTCATTCGGGATATCAGTGACAAAGGAATTATACATTCACTGTAACACCATTCACAGATTGTAGGATGAAAGTTGTTCTCCAACTTTCTACTTTCACTTGGGTAGCACTGATGTGTGACTAGGCACCGCTCTTTGCTTGTGAAGTCATAAGTGTTATGGACTTTCACTGCCAATGTGAAATGGACCTGTAGGGTCACACACATAGGATTTAACCTGGAAGAGGAGTTTTGTCCACAAGCAACGTTTAGATTGATTACTAAAGGAGTTTAGTAGTTCAATTAAACACTCAATCAGTCAATGACTCAATATCATATGGTTCAAGGTGTTGGACGCATTGATTGGAGTATCAGATTGATTGAAATCGCATTTGACTGATTTTGCACAACCTGTACTCCCAACCGATCGGTTCAAGTGTTGAACCGGTCGGCTGAGGTTGCTGAACCGGTCGGCTCAATTGTTGAGTCGATCGGCTCATGGTCAGAGTGAAACAAGCGGTTCAAGTGTTGAACCGATCGGTTCAACTGGTGCAAGCAAGCAAGTTTGGAAAGTCAGGTCGGTGAGAATTTTCCTTGCGTTTCACTTGCCCAGTTTGATTGGGAATAGGATTGGTATTCGATACCAATTAGAAATGAAAGTTGGAAAGTCAATCGGGAAATGATCAGGACCATGAACCGACCGGTTCAGAAGTGAACCAATCAGCTCATGGGTCCCAACTGATCGGTTGGTGCTCCAACCGACCGGTTCAGGTCCCCAACCGACCGGTTCACTTGTGAACCGATCGGTTCAGGTTGCGAGTTGGTTGCTTTTTGTGGAAAAATCCTGAACCCTTCTACTCCTGCTTTAGTCCCATATTGCCAGACACAGAGAACCCTGTCCCATGACCCACCTATATATAGGGGTATTGGGGGCTTCTCAAAGTACAACTCAATGCAAGCCGGTTGCTTTGCGAAGTTGTCGTTCTCTCTGGTTTTGGTAACCGTGAGAGATCCCGAGCAAGTGCTTCCCGCAAAAGGGAGGTGCGGCAAGGGAAGGACAACTGCAGTTGCAACTGGCAGCAGGAGAGTGTGTTGGCGACTAGTACGTCAACAGGAGGGTGCGACTCCTTCCACTTCCTTGTGGGACAAGGAGAGTGGAGTTCCAGGTGGTCCGTGTGGACTACTACAGAGGCGGGAGGACACTGCCGCTTAGGAGGACAACTGTCATCCGACAGTCCGGTAGAAGGAGGATTCGTCAGTCCCGGTGCGACCAGGAGCTGCACAGACACCGTCCAAGACTGGACTTAAAGACTGCGCATTGCGCGAGGTATTGTCGCCGAGCAAGCCTCGGGACAAGGTATGATTCCACAAACCATCCTTTCCTATTATATAGACGTTGACGCATTTCCTCGATATGGGTTGGGGGAGAAATTTTTTTTGTTTCCGCTGCCTTCTCCGTCTCCCCTAAAACCCAACAGTGGTATCAGAGCCACGTCAGCTGTTCTATATTTTAGGAATATCGATATGATCGATTTTTGTTTGTCGCCTTTATTTATTGCATACGATGCAAATAATATCGGCTTTATGCATGTCCAATCCTAAATCCACAAATCCCTAATTACATATATGATATGTATTATTAATGCACTTGATACACGTCGCCCTTAAACGAGTTTTGTGGTGGATGTGTGTAGCATGATTATGGCCTATAAACCCCTATCTGTGTGTGGTTGTTTGTGGTTTCTTGCATCTCGGTCTGCGCACCGATCTCCCCTCTCTTATTCTCGATGTAACTCGAAATAATTCGAGATTCTTTCCTACCTTTGCTCCCCCCGAATGTAACTTGGGGTTTCCCTTTTTAAAGGCAATGTAATAAATAGGATAGATTTTATTTCCTGTTATGTCGAAGACCGGCGGACATCAAAATGACTACTCAGACGATCGGTTCAAGGAGTGAACCGATTGGTTGACCTTCCAGACGGTCGCTTCAAGGAGTGAACTGATCGGTTGATGTCCGGTTCGAGGAAGCGAGACGAGCGGGTGGCGGACATGACGAGATGCACGACGACCAGGCGAACCGATCGGTTGGAGGAGCCAACCGATCAGCTGGTGGCACCCAGACGACCGGCTGGAGAGTACAGATCATTCATGAGATGAGTTGATCAACTCGGAAGGAAAGGCACAGAAGTTCATCTTGTATAGGTTGCATATGATGTAGACCTAGATGACCGTGATTCCTCTTGGCTCGAGGAATCACATTAGGATGGCCATAATCATCGCTTTTTATCATTTGTGCATGTTTTCTGTGGGATATAGCATGTATATGATACATACTATGTATTGTGGTGATTGGATATGTATATGTATATAAAAACCAAATCCCTCATTAAAATATTAAGTCTTACATGCCTTCCATTAGCGACACACATGAAAAGCTCGATCGACCAAGCGTAGGTTACGCCAAAGTGTGGTGCGCCGTCTATCTTGTGGAAGTGTGAAGGGTAGACATGTAGGTTCTGCCAAAGCAGGGTGCATGTTTACCGTGTCGGCTTTTGGGTTAGACTTAACTGGTGATTCTTAGAGCGTCTAAGCCCAGAGGCAAGGAATGTTCATGGCAAGGTGTTGTGCATGTTCATTCAACAAGAGTTGCATATGATGCAATTGGTAAGAGTTGCCTACCTGAGAGATCTAAGTTGTGGGCGATTAGCCAAAGCTGACTCATGACTTAGAGGATTTCAGGATCTTGCCCACTAGAAGGTTGTACGCTGCAATCTTCCGAGTTGATGGTGAGGGCTATTAATTTGAAGTAAAATAGTGGGAGCGATAATTAATTAAAGGCCTAATTTTATCGTCAACCTTTCAAATCAATCAAATAAGTCAAAAAGAGTTTTGGACTAGAATTGCATATATTTCCTTTAAAAAAAATGGTTAATCAACAAATCACTTTATTTGCGATCGGTCTTTGAGACCAACAAATTAAATGGGAATAATTCCACGATTGGTTAGGATGATGAGAAGTGTTCTCAATCAAAGAGCGAAAGCTCTAAGTCCTAGTTATACCAGAACCAGATGAACTCGATCCCACCACATCAATGGCTGAAAGTATGCTTATGGAAGCATACCGAGGATGACATTGATGAGGAGTGCTTGATGTTGTGTTCTCTGAACTATGAGTTGCAGAGACTACATGAGACATATGATGTCTCCAAGATACTGTCCTAGTATGTCATGACAGAAGGAGATCCAGTAAGGTATTCGCACACTCAATGTGATTGGGTATGTGGAAAACCTGATTAAGAAGGATTCCCTCTGAGCCAAGAGTTGGCTATTGGTATGATACTGCAAATGCTGTGAGAATCATACAATTCATGATAAGCTACAACATGAACAACTTTGACAAGCGTTGACAGAGTTGTTGGACATGTTGAGGATAGTAGAGGCAAAGATGAAGAAAGACAAACCATAGTCTTTGATGTGATCAAAGAAAAGGTAATTCTTAAGGGAAAGGACAAGGGCAAAGCTAAGAAGTGTTCTGATGCTAGCCAGAAATCCAAGCCGTCTTCAGCCTCAAGGCAGATGGGGAAAGGGTGTATGAGGGATTGCCCTCTATATCTGGAAGAACAAAAGAAGATGAAGGAGGGGATGGAGATCTCCACCTAAGGTATCATGAAATGAACCACTTCTTTATCCGAGGTATATGATACCAAGATATGGATATGTCATATATGATATGCAATATCCGCCAAGAAGTGATGGCCTTTGTGAAAGGACCAAGAAAGAAGTACCCATCATTGGAGCAAGTGTTGCTGCCATAGATAGGAGTATCTTTCAGTTTATTTCAGCCTAAAAGGGCACGAAATAGAGTTGAGAACTGCTATTTTATATATTGCCAAAAGATAGAAACACTTTATTATTGCATATTGTATGACAATGATGGCAATTAATAAAGTTGATGTTTCAATCTTAAAGATATGATCTTTGTGGCAATGCCTTGCTTATCTTGTGGTATTTGATATGCATAAGATAAAATGATACCTAAAAGTTATTGATAACTCAAACAATTAGCATATATCATAAGAAATTCATTTCTATTTTCCATATGATGGATAAATCTAGACTCTTTTGGTTAGAGAACCAGTAAGAGACATGAATCTCTTGTACATGATTAATCAATATTCACTAATGGTAGTGGGAGAATGATTATCCTATTAGGTATGATACATGTGATGTATTTACATACCTATTGGAATAAATGCTAATACTTCAAATGGTGTTTAGAGAAATACCAATATGAATATCTTGAAGTGTTCAAGATTTTCATAGATGAAGTGCAAATTTGGTAAAGTATTAATTCTTGATGAGATCAAAGAATGAAATACTTGGACCAAATGTTTGAGATCCTTATGAGTGATTATGATAGTGTATCATAGTGAACTCATGATTAAGGCATGGTGATGTCTAAATCAAGAAGGAATCATACTCTAAGGAGTTAGAGAATGATTATCGAATAACTGAATTCTTCTTAATAAAAGGATACCCCACACTAATAAAGGACATTAAGAATCACAAGGAGTTGTGAATTCTTATATTCTTGACAGATACACCTCAATTATCTATGTGATGAGTTGTTCATATGATGAGTCAACTATCTAGATGAATATGAGGAATCAGATTTTGAGTTATGGTATAAAACCATTACATCCTAAATGACATCCGTGTGAACCATAAGGTATGACCTTGATGGTAGCACTCATTGGATGAAATCCATAAGTGCAAATAAGTCTTAAGTGTTAAGACACATGGATAACATTTTGAGAAGGATGATGCTTGTTGATTGCAACTTAATGACTGAGACATTTGGCATATGGATACTAAAACCGCATTCCTATAAGGAATAAAACAAGGATGTGTACGTGACACAACCTATAAGGTTTATGAATCCACTAATGCAAATGAAGTCTATAAGTTACAATGGACTACTCAATGTGATTGATTGAGTACAAGCAACTCAAAATTGGATCTTTACTTTGATGATATAGTCAAAGGGTTTGACTGATATGTCAAAGATAAAGAAGGGATCTGTGATTTAGTGGGAGCGTATTCACATTCCACATGTTGATGTGAAATGGAATTGTTCTAGAATGGAAATCCAAAAGTGGAAATTATCTTTAAGGAAGATAGAGATGTTTCCTATATGATGGGAATAGAGATCTATAGAGATAGTTCTTGAAAAATCTCTTAACCTGGAAAGAGAGAGCATACATTGGCAATCTGTACTGAAGGGTTCAGTATGCACAGATTCAGTGGGAGAAAACTTGTCCATGTTATATGGATATTAGTATCCCAAAGCCAAGTGTCTAATTCTTATGAAGAATGGGAACACTAAGAATAGATATGGATCTATCATGTATGTAATCATCCCATTGTCTTGCATGTATGACATGGCAAGAATAAAATGCATTCATCATTTTGTATGTATGACATGACAATATGATGTGCTCATCCTGATAACTCGTATGTGGGACATGACGAGTGGATGTCTGTCTACTTCCAATAAGGGTTACTGGAATACCATGAGAACTTGATAAGTACTTGTGAAGTACTAGCTCCATGGAGATAAGGAAGAGTTTGATGTAAAGAGTTACATTGATGCGAACTTTCGAAAGGACAGAAAATTAATCACAAAATATAGATAGGATGTATAAAAGTGAAAGTTGGTTGATAATTGGAAATGTTCCAATAAAACTATTTAAAAGGAAATGCCGAGTATCTATGTGTTAGAGAACAACAGTAGATACTATATGGATCTAGAAGTTCATGAGATGAACTTATAGATATTCCACTCATTGATGACAAGTCTGGAATCCTTGATCATGCAATGTGGCTAAAGGTTAGCAATGGAATACTAGATCGCATATTACGACAACTCCATCTCATACGTGTGACATACAGCGAAGAGATGTGAGACATGCAATTTGTACAGACTTTGGCAAGGTGTTGCCATTACTCACTATGTTGGCACTAGAGCACAGTAACATGTGGGACATGTTTCAATATCACTATGAATATGATTCAAGAGTGATTGGCTCGCAGTGCAAGTGGGAGTCTGTTGGTATGTATGCCCTGAGAGCCAATCATGGGATGATTGGTGGGATACATTAAGATTGATTTGATAAACATCAAAGGCAAGCTTCCGATTCATTCTGGTTCAGTCATATGAGATAGTGATAGAACAGATTGGATGTCTAGAGATTGACAATACTCAATGACGTATGCTTTCAGGTTGAGGACCTAAACGATGAGATCATATGGATGCTAAGAGTTTGTACATTCTTGTTATGTCCCTAGTCGGATGTCATTGTGGAAGGTAGATAGACAGCAATGACACACAAGACTAGATTGTGGTGTTGGTTGATGACAGAATCTCATTAGTCATGATATAGAGATATCAAACCAAACACATAGGTACTTGTTAGAGAACAAGGTACCGGACAGACCCACCGTGAGTTTGACACATGGAACCATGAGATGGTAGTCACAGTCAGTACTCACAGTGATGGTGGTGAGTGTGATTCTTAGACCTGAAATCACTGCACTCAACACATGTCGTTGGGCACACTTTGACATCATCAAACGCAGTCCTGAAACATGGGTTGCTATAAAGGTGATTATTGGGTGGCTTTGACACATGGGGCTTTTGAGGGGTGAGTGATAGATATGGGATTTGTCCCTCCTGAGGGAGTTTGATATCCAAGGCCACTTGATGAGTATGATTGAGATAGGCGTGCGCACGCATGTGTGAATCAGTATGTGATATTCATGTCATACATATCTCCTTCAATCTACTCTGAGATCAAGAAAATGAATGAACGTTGACAGGATGACTGTTCCATGCCTCAAGTTCATTCGGGATATCAGTGACAAAGGAATTATACATTCACTGTAACACCATTCACAGATTTTAGGATGAAAGTTGTTCTCCAACTTTCTACTTTCACTTGGGTAGCACTGATGTGTGACTAGGCACCGCTCTTTGCTTGTGAAGTCATAAGTGTTATGGACTTTCACTGCCAACGTGAAATGGACCTGTAGGGTCACACACATAGGATTTAACCTGGAAGAGGAGTTTTGTCCACAAGCAACGTTTAGATTGATTACTAAAGGAGTTTAGTAGTTCAATTAAACACTCAATCTGTTATGACCCACTTCCTGATTAACTAATAAATACCTCGAATTACGTAAAACACCGCAATTAGTGTTGAACATCAAATTAAATATCATGGTTAATCAAAATAAGCTAATATGTGAAGCAAGGGTTGAGATTGAATCATCTGAAGTAACTATAACAATTTCAAGGTTGATTGTTGAATAAGTTAAATGCCAATATGCAATTAGTGTTTTGACCTGATGTGACAAGCTAGTTAACATGATTTTATGCCCTGAGATGATAGAGAATTCCGTGCTTAATCCGTTGCAAGAAAAATCACCCGAAACCGACTTCCGAGCTAAAAGATATGGGCATTTGAGTGTTCAGGGACCTAGTTGTAATTTTAGATTTTTGCTGGGTAATTTGCTTTCCGGCCCCTCCGCGAACCGACCCTTGCCCCTTCTTCTTCTTTCCCGATCGACTACCCAATAGAACAGAAACCAGCCGCAAAAGCGGCGCACGGCTGCGCCCGATCGAGCAACAGCTAGAGGGGAAATCCAGGGCGATTCCTTGGCTTCACACCTCCGACCAACGACCCTTCCTCCACCCTTCTTTTCCTCTCATCCCTCGCTCTAGCGGCGCCCAGCAGCAGCCTGACCTGCTTGGGCGGCCGACCTATTGCAGGTGCGGCGCCCAACAGTGCTGCTTGACTAGAAGCAGAGGAAGGACGGTCGTCTAGGGCTAGATTGGGAGCAGCGTCCATCTCCTACCTCGCCTAAGGAGCGGCGCCCGACCACCAAGGAGTGGTGTTCAAGCAACAGGGGGCGGCGCCCCTACGTAGCAGCAGCCACAGCTGCACGAAGCAGCAGCTAGGAGCTCGTTTTGACACCGCTAACACCTCGAATCAACTGCTTCAACTCCGGCCAAGAGGTTTGAGCAAGAATCTACTGTCATTAGCCATGATTAAGCACCCATTCGAGTCCGTTGCTTCCACCTGTCCACCTGTACGTGAAGCAAGCTAGAACCGGATTGTACCAAAGGTTGAAGAAGACCCAACGAATGCCCCGAATTCGGCCTTGGACGCATGAGACACCAAAGAAAGGTAGTCTTGGCTTTTGATTGAGATTCCAATCTAGAATCTGTAGCTTATAGCCTGAATTAGGTGCTAAATCGAGTTCGTCTACAATAAGTTTTCCGTTTCTGCGTAGGTGCACGGCGTGCAAATCAGTTTGCACGGCGTGCAAAGTTACAGATAGCGGAAAGAGTTTCTGCCCAGGTGCACGGCGTGCACTCTGCTGTAAAGGGCGGAATTAGGCGTAGTTGTGGACGTTTTTCGGTGTATACGAACACACCGAAGTGGGTGAGTAGTAGTTCATTTAGAAATTAGTATTTAACTCAATTTAAATACTTAATTGCTTCTGTATCAAATGATATAACTTTTAAACAGTGTAGTACATAAAATAGAGTATGTTAGATTCATTGGAATTGAATTACTTAATATGCTTAGTAAAAATGATGCAATTTCCTGTATTATTGTTGCAATGTATTTATTGATTTCAAATATAGTTGTTTAGCATTGAATCTGGATAAATGATTCTAAATCATGTTTAATTATGATAAATATATATATGTGCTTTTTGTGATGTTTAGATTGTGCAAAATGCATGAAATGTGATATTTCTGTGTAAATGTTTATTTGTTAATCAAGTATAGACCTAGGTGCCCTAACACCGTAGAACCCCTTAGACGGGTCTGCAACTTTGGGGTGAAACTCGTGTTGCAACATCATCCGTGCTTGTGTCGCGGACAAACGAGGAAAGAGAAAACGGCAGTGTCTAACAACAATTGTGCTTGTGTCACAATGGCATTGCGATATCAACAGAAAACACGGTTATCTAACACCATTCGTGCTTGTGTCGCGAAGGTAACCCTGTGACTCTCCGCCGGTGTACTCAGGTTTTAGGAGGAGTCGAGAGCACACGTGGTTGTGCAGCACACGTGGTTGTGCGAGGAGGCCGAGGAGCCTGTGTCCTGTGCAGACCAGGACGAGTAGTCAGACTTAGCACCCCCCCGGGTGTGTCGCTAAGTCTTGTACGGTGGGACCGTAGCATGGACTTGTTGCGGATCTTTATATGCAGAGTACACTGCATATATTTAGGGCATAATAATAAAATGAATAAATAATCAAGTAGGTTCACAGTAAATTTATATAACTGTTCATTTATCTGAATTACCTGTTGATGCTTGGAAATGTGCTTATATTCTGTAAATCTGTTATGTTATTAGAACTGCCTTGCCTAGTTCTGCATATATGTTTATTTTCAGTTTATAAACCTGATGAGTTGTTTAGTGATAGCTAAGTGAAATACTATTCACTGAGCGAGTAGGCTCATACCTCTACTCAAAACATTTTCAGGTTATCATCAGCAGCAGGAGATCAGAAGGATCAATTTATCCTTACGCTTAGTCGATAGAAGGTTCGTAGTTAGTAGTTAGAGGTCTCTTAGTCCCTTCCCCTCGATCCTCGGGACAAGATGTGAGTGAGAGAGTGAATGTGTGCAGAGATGTAAATTACCTGTTATGCTTTATTTTATGTCGGACAATGTAATATGCTGTAGACTCTGTTTATCTTGCTAGTCAGTTTAATAAAGATGCTTCCGCAACTTGTTTAGTTTCATTTGACAGCTTAGATCGGATTTTTCTATTAATATCTTTAAAATGTTTTAATAAGTGAAAAGTGATTGGCTTATGTGTAAATCTCATCCTGTCGCGTCTTAATCTCGTGATTTGTGGTTAATGTGAGATTGGGGCGTGACACAATCAGTCGATGACTCAATATCATATGGTTCAAGGTGTTGGACGCATTGATTGGAGTATCAGATTGATTGAAATCGCATTTGACTGATTCTGCACAACCTGTACTCCCAACCGATTGGTTCAAGTGTTGAACCGGTCGGCTGAGGTTGCTGAACCGGTCGGCTCAATTGTTGAGTCAATCAGCTCATGGTCAGAGTGAAACGAGCGGTTCAAGTGTTGAACTGATCGGTTCAACTGGTGCAACCAAGCAAGTTTGGAAAGTCAGGTCGGTGAGAATTTTCCTTGCGTTTCACTTGCCCAGTTTAATTGGGAATAGGATTGGTATTCGATACCAATTAGAAACGAAAGTTGGAAAGTCAATCGGGAACTGATCAGGACCACAAACCGACCGGTTCAGAAGTGAATCGATCGGCTCATGGGTCCCAACCGATCGGTTGGTGCTCCAACCGACCGGTTCAGGTTGCGAGTTGGTTGCTTTTTGTGGAAAAATCCCGAACCCTTCTACTCCTGCTTTAGTCCCATATTGCCGGACACAGAGAACCCTGTCCCATGACCCGCCTATATATATAGGGGTATTGGGGGCTTCTCAAAGTACAACTCAATGCAAGCCGATTGCTTTGCGAAGTTGTCGTTCTCTCTGGTTTTGGTAACCGTGAGAGATCCCGAGCAAGTGCTTCCCGCAAAAGGGAGGTGCAGCAAGGGAAGGACAACTGCAATTGCAACTGGCAGCATGAGAGTGTGTTGGCGACTAGTACGTCAATAGGAGGGTGCGACTCCTTCCACTTCCTTGTGGGACAAGGAGAGTGGAGTTCCAGGTGGTCTGTGTGGACTACTACAGAGGCGGGAGGACACTGCCGCTTAGGAGGACAACTGTCATCTGACAGTCCGGTAGAAGGAGGAGTCATCAGTCCCGGTGCGACCAGGAGCTGCACAGACACCGTCCAAGACTGGAGTTAAAGACCGCGCATTGCGCGAGGTATTGTCGCCGAGCAAGCCTCGGGACAAGGTATGATTCCACAAACCATCCTTTCCTATTATATAGACGTTGACGCGTTTCCTCGGTATGGGTTGGGGGAGAATTTTTTTTTGTTTCCGCTGCCTTCTCCGTCTCCCCTAAAACCCAACAATATACATGTCTCTGTGTCATATATGCTTTGATCATGATGAGAAGATACCAGTCAAATCTTCAATGAAAGTCATTGTATTGTTGTAAATAACATCCTTAAGAACTTCAAAAAACTAAGGATTAATTTTTTATTTATGTTGCTGAGGAAGAGTTGGTTGTAAAGGGTTACACTAGCACAAGCTTTCAAACTAACAAGGATGATTACTAATCGCAATCAAGAATTGTGTTTTGCCTTAACAGGGGCTGTAAGATGAAAGTGTTACAAGAAAGAATTGGTAGTTAGTTATACAAGAGAGGCCAAGTATATTGTTTCTTCTAGAAAAGAAAAGAAAGAGATATGTATCAAGAAGTTCATTGGAGAACATGGGGTGGTTCCAACCACTAAGAATGCAATAAATATTTATTAACAATAATGGAGCCATTGCACAATATAAGGAACCCATATTGCATCACTTTTCTAAGCATATACTATGGCATTTCACTCTCATACAAAAGATCCTACAATAAGAAGATGTGAATATTTGAAGAATAGAAACAAAAAGAAATGTTGTTGACCCACTGATGAAGGCCATCTCATAGAAGAATATTGATGGTATGTTAGATCACTTGGAATTATATTCATGAATGATTGTCATTAGTGCAAGTGGGAGGTTGTTGGTGTGTATTCCCTTGAGAGAAACACATATATGATTGTAATGGGATACTTGGTACTTTATTTTCTTATTAATAAAGGCAAGTCTACTTCATATGTTTGTTTCCATGTGAAAAAATAACTAAACATGATAATTTACCAATAATGATTGAATCGATAACATATAGTTTTGGATTGAAACCTAATATGAGATCATATGTATACTTAAAGTATTAGGTCTTTCTCAGTCCCTAGTTGTATTTTATAAGGGAAGCTAGGAAAACAATAATATATAACAATAGTGTGTTTGTTGACTGATGACTACATATCAATTAGTCATTATATTGGATTTTAATTCAAATGCATAGTTGATAAGGAACAAGTGTATTGAATAGAGCACCTTCAAGATGCCCAACGACTATCATATTCATATCTCAATATGGTATTGGTGAATTTGATCCTCAAACCTGAATCACTACAATAATCGTATGTTTTAGTGATTTTAACATTAGTCAATGTAGAACCACCTCTCTCTAGGTTTCTCGGTGGCTTCCACTGGGGGAGGGAGTGCCCCCTCAATGACTTCCTCCCCCCAACCCTCAATGGACACGTCATGATTTTCCTTGATTGTAGGTAGTAGTGAACTCCAGAGAAAGGGTCCAAATCAAGCAGTGTTTCTATCGTCTCTGCCAGGGTTCCCCCACTCAGTATCTAGGAATGAAGAGGAGGAGAAGCTACACGTGAATCAAGGTTGGTTTGAGAGGTGGCAAATCAACGCAGTTTGACTCCAATCCATTCAAGAATGATGGATGGAGAAGAGCCACTCCCATTGTCCCTATCCTCGCACAGTGCCGCTCCATCGATGCTGACGGAGATCGGGCTCGTTGCCTGTCCTCCTCCGCATCTGCTCCTCTCTGTTCTGAGATACATCTGGTTTATCCAGGGAGTCCGTGGCCCCTGAAGTGGCTGGATCTACCTGATGATCTTGGTGATGGGTGGATTCCCAGGTGGGCGGCGTGGGCTGCATCCTCTTCATCCACCAGGAGGCTTTCATCCCATTCACCTTCTTTTGGCTCTCTTCTCTGACTTTGGGTGGGCTTCTTGGAGACCGCGGTGGTCAAGCCCTTCATAGGACGACCTAGGTCTGCACCCTTCCCACCCTACCGACAGTGCTCCCCTGCTAATCAGTGATGATGGCTCACTCCACGGGGGGGCCTTTGACTCACGGGTCCCCAACACCCTCAAGGTGTTCGATGAGGTGTCTCTGTGCAAGCAGTAGTCTGCCTCGTGTGGGGTTGGGATTAAGGGGGGATTGCATCCTCTTCTTCTCTTTGGACCCTCCTGCTGATGTGTGCAAAGAACATCTCCAAGGTGTTCGAAGAATTTCTATCGTTGTTCCAAGCTTCTGCTTGAACATCTAAATCAAGAACTAGAGATGATCAAGCAAGAGCCGCTGCAGGCCTAACATGGCTGATTGGTGAGTTAGAAGTGAAAAGGAATTCTCGATTTTTGGTGTTATGCCACACTTTTTGGGTGCGGTTACTGTCAGCTAGTGTTGTGCTAAGAAAGAAGGTCTAACTTTGAGCTTTTACTCTTGCTACACCCTATTAGAAAATTACATCGGTTCTTTCTTGTCACACAGTTAGTTCTGTGCTTTTTGTTCTAGTTTGAAGGCTCTGATTAGGTGTGCATTCTTTCTGGATCCCTGTGATAGCTGGCAAAGAAAGTTGGATACTCTAAGGCTAGACCCTAGCAGGGTGGCTGGTGGTAGTCTATGTCGAGCTACAATTCTTTTGTGGGTATGCTGAATGTATGTAATCATGGCTTGTTATAGTCTTTCTTCTGGTAGGAGTGTTAGGATCTAGTCAATAGTTTGGTAGGTTTTCTTAGCTTCTTGGTTCCATATAGAGATCTTTGGTCCCCCTACGTGGGGTAATGATCCTTAGATATGTTTGCTTATTTTTTTATGATGTAATGGGGTACTTAGTGCCCAAAGTTTTGGTAATACTAGCAACACACATTTTTGACCAACCAAAAAAAAACATTAGTCAATGTAATCTGGAATAAAGGTTTCCCTATAAGTAGTGATTAGGTGTGCCATCACACATGTGGATTATTTTGACTGATGTAGATAGAATGTGTCCCTCTTATCAGAGCAATATCCTATTCATTTAATAAGTGAGACTATGGAACGCATGGCCATGCTCATGTGAGTTAGTAGTTTATATTGATCTCCTTATGTTTCAATAATATACTCCATACCAAGAAACATAGACCGAATTGTAGGAGGAGGAGGATTCCATTCCTCATTTTCACTCTTAATATTTGCAAAAAAGGCATTATATGGTCATGTTAAAACTTTCCAACCTTAGGTCAAAGTTTCCCTTCAACTTATTTCAATTACTTGGGTAGCTATGATGTGTGCTATACCTCTTATTATTTGTGATTCATTGACAGAAACCTACAGGTTCACATGCACGAAATGCTTAAGGGAAAAGAAGACTAACATAACAATCATAAATGAAATGGTTCCAAATTAATTGTGTTCTATTTTCAGAACTTGTACACATTGAACACAGATAAATCAATAAACGGAAAGGTTAGTTGATTTTCTAACATTGGGGAATCAACCAATTGACTTAAAGTCATTCGATCAATTGATCATCATACAAAAATATGTTAATTGATTGACTAAAAGTCGATCAGTTGATTGGTTCCAGATCATAAAATTTTGTAAATCTTTAATGATCGAATGAAGTATCAAACAATCAATTGAACTATCTAGAAGATTGATCGAGGCATTTTCTTAATTCATCAATACATCCCAAATGATCGGCTGAATGCCTAGTTGATCAACAGAACTGTTGAATGAGACAGTCGAGCTTTGTGATCAAATTTAGCAAAAGGACTTGGTTTTTGTGGAAACTCTAACCTATTTCATCCTATATGGTTGGTGTATATTCTAGGGGAAATACACATAAATAGCACTTTTGATAAAGAGAGAGATCCATGATCCCCAAGCCCCTCAAGGAGAGGATAGGAGATGCTAGAATGGCAATAGTTTGGACTTGGTCTTCCCTTTGAGTATGTGGTGGTTCCCCAAGGGTTCCCTAAATCCACATGGATAATTTAGATGCATTTGCACATGTGTAGAGGCTGAAAGATCATCTTCCATGAGAAGAAGATGCATCATTCATTGATTTTCTATTGGATGATCAACGAGCTACTTTCTTACTCTAACTTTGGATATAGACGGAAAGATCAACAAAACATACTAAAAAACTCATGTTGTATCATTTGACAAGATGAGGACACTAAGTTATATTCAATATTCCTATTTTTCATTATGTTATATCGACATCTTATGTCTATGAGGGTTTTGTTGCATGGGTGAATTGATGAGAAGTTATATTGTTGTAATGTACTATCCCTCACCGTAACCCCACACCTTCTTTTTATCTTAGATTAATCCAAAAGGATAGGGAAAATGGTATAGAAAGAAGTTTTGGAAATTCATAGGAACAAGCCTAAAGTAGGTTGTACATGCCACCAAGGAGGACAAAATGAGGAAGAAGAAAGGAGGATCTAACCTTAATACGATTTTCCTCAAAGATCTCCTAGAGAACTTGTATTAATATATTATTTTTTTAAATGATGATTTTTTAGCAATACAAATCAATATTTACATATTCACAGATATATGAAAACATTATAAAATATATTAATAAATTGTTTATTAAAAAAAATCTACCAATTCACTAACTACTATATGTGTGTATGTCAGTGTGTGTATACTATATATATATATATATATATATTTGTGTGTGTGTGTGTCTGTAGAGAGAGAGATAGAGAGATGTGAATATATATATATATATATATACACACATGTAGATGTATAGATATATATAAAGACAGTATATACATATATATACACTATCTTGTGTTTTAATGTAAGAATGTTAAATTCCGAATAAAAACACAAAGATAAACACTAAACACAAAAAGAGTTCATTAAAATTTGACTTGAAGAGGTAGTTAACATTATGATCTATGACATGATCATGTCGTTTAACCATGTCCATGTTCCCCTATTAAAACTATAAAATAGAAGGAGAAGCTAACTTGGGCGGAATCATGCAATACATGATATGTATATTATTGAAGTATGTTTGTTTCATAATGACTAGAGCCTTACCATATGACTTTTGCATGTTTGACACTATTTGTGTAAATAGGATACAAGCTAGGGTAATATACCTGAAGATGCATACAATGAAATGATATGTTCTAGAAGAATATTCTAAAATCTCACTGTGTGAGCCACAAACATTTTTACGTGCGGTGCAAAGTCCAAAATGAACAAAAAATGTATTTGGATTCATATATGGTTATGTGCTAAACTAAAGAAATAAGACTCAAGTTGGATCATATTATAACAATGTAATGTGGACACAATGCTGCTTTGATAGCTTAAATCATACAAGGATGAGTTTGTGTAGGATTCCCATGTTTACTAACCATAGTAAACATTTTTCCAATTAATAGGTCATATAAAAGTCCTAAACCATTATCATTAATGAAGTATTATATTAGAATATATGGTACTTTTAGATAATAAGAGATGATTCAAGACAAATAGAAAAAATACCCTATTTTGTATGATAAATTATAGAATCCCTAAGAAAATAGCATAAAGACATCATTTATGAAAACTCCATATAATACAAAAAGGGGTATTCAAATCAAAGGTTTGCTTTTTGTTCCTTTGCCATATTTTATGTATGGAGTTGCGGTTGATGTAGTAATAATAAACTATATAGGCACAAAATTTAGTATGAATTTGCAACATAAGGCTTCAATGACCCATTTACACCAATTACCATACAAGGTTTCTAGAACAAGAGTAGCTTCTCATTCTCACTAAGAGATCACATTTTATGAATGCACAATTAAAAGAATGTATGTTATAATATTATTCTACATTCCCACATGGGCCTTACCCACTAGAACATAAATGTATTAGATATAATATTGTAATCCCTTAATACAATTCCTAGGAATTACTTATAACATCCATTTTGCTACTTTTACTTGTATGAATTTCATTAAATACACACTTGATTTTACAAATTTTATCCACTTACTCTTTCTTAGTTTTAGTTCATATTGGAACTTTGCCTTTCATGTTTGTCCTATTTTCTAGTACAAAGATAGGAATTATATCCCAACACAATAATTGATATCAAATATCCAATTTTAAAAGCATCTAAATCATGCATTTCATAGTACAAGAACTATATAGTTGTTACACCGAATTAATGTAATGATCAATCATCTACTATCACACTTAGGAGAACACATAGGAACCAAATAAACTAAATATCCTAGCATTTTTCTATTTTCCATAAGATAAATACCATAAAATATGATTTTATAAATCATCAAGATGAAATCGATTTTGTTTTGTAATTTTTTAGGACAAAAACCCAAGTTACCAGATCCAATTATATATTAGATGACCAACATTCACAACTAAGTTAAAAATAATATATCCCCTTAAGTAGTGGTGGAGCCAATTTTAGGCACAGTAAGACAACATTCACATTAAAAATAATATATCCCCTTAAGTAGTGGTGGAGCCACTTTTAGGCACAGTAGGACAAGTGCCCGACCCATCACCCTTAAAAATGTAAACCCAAAATGTGTTCTTTCTCAAAATTTACAAAAATGTCTTCTCAAAAGCACGGGTAGAAAATTGGGTTGTCAGTCCCTTCTAGATGGCAAAGCTAATAGATCTAAAAATTAAGTTATTGGATGTAGATAAGGCCCTACTAGTTACCCATTGAAGGTGTCAAAGGAGAGAAATTGATTCATCAGTCAGAATGCCAAAGGTGTCAAAGGCGAATAGTAGAAAATGATGGTGATTAGCCTCACAAGAAACTCTATGTTTATGAACCTTTTGTGTAGCAGGGTCATAAGTTGCTTGTCCAGATTTATATTTATGTCAAGGGGTGCATGTCAATGAGGAAACACCTATAAGGTCAAAACATATGTGTCTTCCATCTCTCCAATCAAATATTAAGATATCAGTAGGTCATTGTGAATGGAGACCATCAGAACATGTGCCAAGGAAGGCAATAGGGGCTTCCTTCAAGGCCTTTGGCCCAACATAGAAGATAAGATCAAAAAGTACATCATGGACAACATCATGGTGAAGCTTAGGATCTGGGTTGTGTATGACAATGCACAACATGATCACCATGAGCATCGAGGTCTGCAATGTTGCAGAGAGAACAACGTCCATCACTAGGATATAAAGGGATCATAAGTCGACACCAAAGGATAGCTCAATACCTAACCAGAGACATATACAAGCCAATGTTGTCAATGGGAACAATAATCAAGAAATCGTGTGCATGATAAGCATATAGAGATGCAAGAAAACAATAGATGTACAAATTATTGAGTGGTCTATTTCATTATATTAATTATTATGCAAGTTTATTTAGGTAAGAATCCATGTAAATCACTCAAACTAAAAGGTTAAAAAATATTGATAAGCATATTACAAATAAAGAAAAGGAGTTCCATAAGTAGGCAATTTCGTCTACTTCACCCATTTCAATTCCTAGCTTCCACCACATGATTTGAAGATTCCTTATAAACTAGGGAAATCCACAAACAATCCAATATATAAGGACAATGCATAATAGTAACAAATATCATGTTGGACACCTCCCACTCAATCCACCTTTTTACTTCAATATCCCTAAAATCTAATTCTTCCTTTATACAACATAGTATTTCCCTACCATCCACTCCCACTTTCTGTAACATCACTCATACATATCATCTTTTGTGCTCAACTCCTAACCATACACCACTTTAACCTCCATGGGGAATATTTTATTCAATGGGTAATCATTCAAAATTAATAGGGATTTTATCGAAGACATATAGTGAAGCTAAGTGGCTACCTTTGAGAAGACTAGTAAAAACTCCACCTCTCCAAAACATGGATCTTTTCTTTCCTCTACCTCTTCTATTACTTTCAGTCAGGTACTTACCATGTTCTTCATTCCTATCTCTTATATTAAACTTGCATCTACTATGCATTGAGATAAGTATAGACTATGGGTGCCCCTATGGACCTTTAATGTTGCATTCTACCCTTGCAATGATTAATTGTAAGATCCCAATTCCTGCATCGCTAAGTACCAGTTGTTTACTTATATAATTTTTTCTTGTGCTTATTTAGTACTCACTACTATATGTAAGTATTATGGTTAGATAAATTGTGTCAAACTTTTCATACATGCCAAACATTCCTTAGTAGAAACTCTAGAGTTTGGCAATTGAAAATCCTAGTTTGTTGAGTCCAATTTTTGGGGAGAATTACTCCTATTATAAAAAAGGGATTGTATAAGTGAAATAAATTATAACTTTTTGATGAATGCATATTTATCACATGTGAGTTGCATATTTTAGTGTAGATTCATTCAGTTTCATATGCTTATTCCCCTGCTTTTACATAGATTTTCATAGTTTGATATTATTTCTATTTTTAGATTTCTGATAGAAATATCTTGCTTTTATTGTAGGAACAAGCACCAAGTCTAATACAAGGTCACCAGATGATGCCCTTGGTCCATATCCACATCTCCAACCATTAGGAAGTGATCCAGTGTTACTTATAAGAAATTCATTGCACTAGAAGTCCTAGTCTAGAGACTACATTCA
Source organism: Alisma plantago-aquatica (assembly GCA_963693085.1). NCBI lineage: Eukaryota > Viridiplantae > Streptophyta > Magnoliopsida > Alismatales > Alismataceae > Alisma > Alisma plantago-aquatica. The sequence goes on from OY856412.1 coordinate 556,548,856, forward strand.
CCACTCAACCAATTGGGCTAAGGTAGAAGAAAAGTGCAGCAAGCATCAAATTAGTTGCCTCCATTACCTCATGAGTTGGCGGACCAGTTGTGGATGGAAATTCCATTGGGAAGACTAGAAACACTGACATCTTGTGAGTTTCCCAATCATTTGTGACTTGCCCGACTGACTAGTAGGAGTTATCCCCCAAGAAAAGATCATCATTGCTTGGACAATAGGGTAGACTAACTTGGGTTTCTTTAGGGGAACTTAGCAAAAAATGAGTCACCCAACTCGCTTTGCAAATCATACAATCAGATCTTCCCCCACACGGACCAGAGAGATACAGATGTACCAATGAGGCATCCAACCCACCGTACCAGTCATCCAACCAGGGGTCAGACCAATCAAGAAATAAGTGTCCAGTTGCCTGACTGGCATGACCATAGGAGATGCAAAAAGAGTGTTGTTGGACCATCAATCAAGTGATTTTGTGGGTCCATTGGAACTCTTATAAATAAAACCTTTGGGAATGGATAAGGGTTAGACTCCCCATCCCCGATCATGAATTTTCCAAGCATAAGAATGAAGTGGAAGTGAAGAATGGTGTTGTCCTCTCAAACACTCTCTTGATTGATGTTTTGCGAGAGGTGTTGACCTACTAGTCAGAGTCTACATGTGCAACCATACACACCTACTATGACATGGCTTATTCTCTCCCCTATTATTTTTTTATTTTATCTTATGCAATGAGTAAGTAGCATCCCTTGTTGCAGCACGCAGGTTAGCACTATTTCTCATACTTTGTACTGCACGCCATTAACTTCCATCGTTACAAATATATGTTCTTTTCCATTTGTTAATTGTGTGCCTTATGGATTGATAACACAAAATGCACATCTATTATAATCCTATATGTAGAGATCATGAAATATAGGACTAGAATATTGAATGATAAACATTAAACCTAGATGAGATGAGGAAAGGGTGTTCTCTGGGGCTATTGGTTAGTGATTCATAGATACCAAGACCATGAGCCTATTGAGGAACCTATCTTTGTGAAGTATGTTCTCTGAAAGGACACAAAATTCCTAGGTTGCAATCTAAAAGTTGTAATTATAATGTGTAGGGTAGAGAACATAGGCAGAGGTGGTGAAACCTACTCTGCCCTAGTGATTTTATTAATTGATTCAATCACTTTATCTACCCCCTTTTCAATTGCCATACAATTTAGTTTAATACAAACCAATTAACCTATTGTTCTACACATTAATCTCAATTAAATTAGATGTGATAATGACTGTTCAAAAATGTTGTCTTTAGTGTTTGATCCTAATGGTATACTACAATAAGATATGTCCACTTGTGAGTGGTGATTATTGTATGTAGTTTAGGTAAAAATATAGGGACTCTTTCCTAGGTAAATTTCATCTAAAAAGTCATACATCAAATTTTGGTTCCATTGTTGAGGACTATATGATAGTTTCCAAATCTAATTAGTTAGGAATTTCCTTTTTCAATTGACATTAACTCTTATCTACTTAAATTTTAGAATTGCATCCATCTGAATCCTACGACTTCTTGTTTCGGTTACAAACCTAGTGTATGGAATGTTCTACTAGTGTAGAACCACACCTCTAGAGTTGATCCACAAATAGAGTGGGCCCTCCACTGAATGGATAGAGAAAATAGATTCAGGATGGAAGAGGCTAAAGTTCAATACAGGGTTGAAGTAGAAATGGCTGAGTAGCAGGAATGTGTCATTAGAGAAACTTCAACTAATATGGAAACCACACAAGTAGCCACCCAAAAGGCCTAAATGGCCAATAATCTTTGCCAATTGACCATCCTTGAGACTACATATGTTACCCATCCAGTGACACTCCCACTTATCACTGATCCCACATTCAAGATTAGGTCGCATTGGGTGACTCTACTACATAATAGTGCCTTTGCAAGTAGGGTAGGTGAAGACTGTCAATAACACTTGTTGAAGTTTTTGGACCTGTGTGCCATGATCTAGCAGGTGGGTGTAGGACATGATGCTATCAAACTTTGGCTATTTAAATATTCATTAATTGACAAGGCAAAGTGATGGTATTGTTTTTAACAGGAGTGCCAATCACCACTTGGGCTCAATTAGAGAACAAGTTCTCAGAGAAATTCCACCCTCCCTCTCTCACATATACCATAAGAAGATAGACCACAGAATTTTCCCAATGTCCTGGGGAGTCTTTGGAGAAGTCTTGGGAGAGGTACAACGAGCTTCTTCACAAGTGTCCACACCACGAGATACCAGAATACTAGCTGCAAATTTTTCAAAAAGGAGTGGACGATGACATCAAGAGGTTCCTTGATTCCTCATCTCAGGGAAGTTTTATGAGGTAGAGCTATCATTGTGCTTAAAGGGTGGTGACCTTTGGAGAATAAAACCAAGTCAATATGGGAAAGCCGACATGGATAAATGTGCTAGGGGTAACCATGGTTGAAGACAGGCCTAAATTAAAATATATTGTTGTTCATTGTGGGCCTTTGTGCTTAAATAAGGTAAATTAGAGATTTCATTCAATGCTTATGATTGGAGTGTGAAAAGTGTGTCATAAAATAACATGTGAAGGTTGTAAACTTACATTGTGATGCATGTCAGGGCACATGTCACTCTCCACTTAGTTGTTAATACTTATATGATATGATAGTCAACAATGCTCAAGCCCTCGTGGATGAAAACTAGAATGATGCAAACTATGCTGAAAATCGCAACTCCATCCACAACATTTTGGGATAGGTCTACTATGTGGGAATCAAACCAGATGCCACGTTGGATAGCAATATGGTAACCCAACAAGTGATGAAAATGTTGCACAAGAATGACTAAGACATGTGAACAACCAAGGATAGGGTCCCCCAAGTCTCTAGAGTAACCACCAATAGAGTTTCATGAATCGTAGGAACTACATAGGCAATTTTTAGAATAGGGTCTTTAATCAGGGGTACCAGTTCTAGAATCAAAATAGGTCCCACACACCAACAACTACAAGGCCAGTAGGGGGCTGCCCCCTCATCTGATCAAGAGAAATTTATATACAACTCCAAGAATCCATGATTGCAAATCAGTAGACTATGCTTTCAAATCAACAAGCCCAATAAAAATCCATTGAGTCTCAACTCTCTCATCTAATATCCATTATACACCCCCATTTAGTCTCAACTATCTCATATCATATCCATTCTACACCCCCTATTGATGCTTTTATTGGACTTCCGAAGAACAATATTAAGCACCCAACATAGCTCGATGTCATTGCCACCTGGTCAGGGAATGTCTATTCAAATATAGTGGTCAAGCCCAATGCATCGGCCTTGGACCCTATTGATGATTATGACTTTGTGATAGTTGATGAGACAAAAGTGCAAAAGATAGTTGACAATGCAGTGGTGTGCAAGGTAGAGGATACTAAGAAAGCTCAAGCAGACACAGGAAAGGTAATTGATACTGGGAAGGAATGTGCAAACATACTTGAGTTAGATATTGTGGTGTACATGCCAAGGCTCCCCTATAACAACTGCCTGAAGAAGAAAAATCTAGATGCCCATTTCTTGAAGTTCAAGGAAGCTATGAAAAAGCTTCATGTTTACATCCCATTCCTAGATGCACTTGCTGAAATTCTTGCTTTGTCTAAGTATTTGAAGACTCCTCTCACCAAGAAGTATACTACCAAATAGTATAAGACAGTGAAGTTGGGGAGGACAACATCAAACATTGTTTGAAATAAAATACCAAAGAAGTAGAAGTATTTGGGCTCATTTAGGTCTTCTTGCTACATAGGAGACCATGCATGCAATAAAGGATTAGTTAACCTCAAATTTAGTATCTCCATCATGATATATAGTATGTGTCATAGATTGGTATTTAATGATATTTTACCTACAACCATGACAATCCAACTAATAGATTCTTCAATGACCAAACTTGTAGGGACCATTTCTATGTGATTGTTTTGTTATGAATATCAATGTGGATCATATATATCCTCTTATATGTGGTCATCCCTTCCTATGTACTGCACATGCCCTCATAAATGTAGAGGTAGGTACATTAGTTCTAAGTTTAGGGAAGGGAACATGGGAATACCATTTGTTTGATAGCTTCAAGGGCCCTCGTTCTCATGAAGAGGTCATTTTTCTTTATTGTATTGATAAAATGTCCCATCTTAAACAAGATAGCCTAATGTTTGATGTGTTGGGAATATGGGCACAAAGTAAGGAGGCAGAAACAAAAAAATTATCTATTTGTATTCCCATCACAGCAAAATCGTGTAAACCACTACAAAATAGGAAGAATGGTTTAATGAGATATAACTAGTCCTAGAGCCAGTCCGGTGACTACAACTTATTGTAGTTGCAACTATCTTCTAGTTGCTCTTGGACAGTGGTTGTGCAGCTCCTGGTCTTCACCACGGATAATAGTTTGGATTAGCTTTTGTAGTGGTTCCTGCAGTCTCGCCATGGACTATAGACTGACTTTATCCTTCTAGAAGCATACAAATGACTCCTGGCTCTAGATTAGTCCACATGGACCAATAAGAACTCATGTCATTCAATTAGAACAGACACAAAAGGAGTTGTCCCTCTTATTGGTGTACTAGTCACCAACTTTCTCTCCCACAACAATGATCCTCAGTTGTTCTCTCTCGTCATTATCCCTCCCTAGTCGGGTAGGACTTGCTTGGTATTTGTTGGTTACCACAACTAAAGAGGACAACAATTGTTAGAGCAACTGATTCTTAATTGTCTAGTTATTGTTGTGCTCCGAGAAGCCCCCAGTACCCCTCTATTTATAGGCAGGGTTAGGGCCAGGGTTCCCAATCTATTCAGGATCTGTATGAGAGTGGAAGGGATAGAAAGATCTTGAATTTTCACAACCTAAGAACCATGAGACCATCATTTAGAACTATGAGACAGTCATTTTGTAGTTTCCCAATCACATATGAATTTGGCAATTCATTTCCAATTAATGCTAAACATAAATTCCTTGCATCACAATAATTTTGTAATCGAAATGATCAAATGTGCCCATGAATATGGAAGGTTACTAGAACCATTTTTCAGACCAATTGAGCCGATCGGTTCACTAAGTGAATCATTCATCTTACGCAAGCCAAGACAATCAGTTCACCCAGTGAGCCGATGGGCCTAATTCATGTAGAACTCTAGCCAATTCAGTTCCAATCAGCCTGATACTCCAAACTGTCGTCTCAACACTTGAGAAGATATTTTGGTACACCAAACGACCGTCTCACCCTATGAGATGATTGACTGGGGGTGTAGTCAACTGATTTGTTTCATGAATTGAGTATCTACACACTTTAATAATCAATCCAAACATCATTCAAGATTAAACTCCTCTTCTATTTGAGTTCATTTGTGTGTGACCATATAGGTCCCATATCAGATTGGCAGTGTATGTCCATAATTAGCTTATGACATCACAAGTAGAGATCACTACGTAGTCACATATCAGTGCAACCCAAGTGAATGGAAAGTTAGAGAACAACTTCAACCTACAATCTATGTAAAGTGTTGTAGTGATTGTATAATTCCTTAGTCTCTGATATCTAGAGCAAACTCGAGGCATGGACTCAACATCTTCTTAACATTCAACCTATATTTCTTGAACCAAGAGCAAACATTCTAAGATAATGTGACCTCAATATCATATATTGATTCACATGTACATGCACATGCATTTCTCAGTATCGTTAATCGAGTGGCCAGGATATCAATCTCCAGTAGGAGGGACAAATCCCATTTCTATCACTTACAATCTATCCCCATGTGTCAAAGTCACCCAATCATCGCCTTTATGACAATCCATGTTTCAGGACAACATTTCATGATGTCAAAGCATACCTAACGACATGTGATGAGTGCAGTGATTTCAAGTCTAAGAATCACAATCACCACCTTCACTATGAGAGATGATTATGACTGCCAATGATGGTTTCGATGTGTCACTCTCCAAGTGGGTTTGTTCGATACACTATTCCCTAACATGTATCTGTGTACTTGGTTTGATATTACCATATCATGACTAATGAGATTCAGTCATCAACCAACCCACACTCCAATCTTATGTGTTATTGGTGTCTATCAACCTTCCACAATAACAACTGACTAGGGACATAATAAGAATGTACATACTCTTAGCATTCGTATGATCTCATTCTGCAAGTCACGTACTTGAAGACATATATCATTGTGTATTTTCATTCTTTAAACATCCATAATGTTTACTCATTATTTCATAATTGAATGAAATGAAATGAATTGGAAGCTTGCCTTTATGAGTATTCATCAAATCCTTTTTAGTATATACCATGTCAATCATCACATTATTGTCTCTCTGGGCATACCTTACCAACAAACTCCCACTTTTACTTAGAGCCAATAAACCATGAATTTCATTCTTAGTGATAAAAACATGTCCACCATGTTTTTGATGCGTAAGTGTTAATCCAGTGGGTTAGCAACACTTTTGCTATTAGTTGATACATTGCATGTTTCTTATCTCCCTGAGATGAAACCACCATAATATGGTATCTGATATTCCTTGCCTAACAAGTAGCTCCATTATTGTTATAGTATCACTACTGAGTCATCAATGGTTGGAACATCTATAAGGTCATCATATGAACTTCTAGATCCATATATTGAAAACTACTAGAGGGGGGGGTGAATAGAGTTTTATAGATAATTTAACAATTATTGAAATCAAACAACCACAATGAAAATATTGGACAAGGAGACACAAGGTTTAGAGTGGTTCCAACTATAGCAAATACTATAGCCGTCAGTCCACTACCCGGTTGCTTACCCAACCGGGATTTGAAAAGAAATTTATTTTATTACCTCTCAAGGAATTTACATAAAATACAATCTCTTTTCCTAAACCCTTCAAGCAGCCTTCACCTAGAAGTAATCGCCAACCTTGAAGCAGCCTTCCCTTGAAGTAGATGCACCAACTCCCGTTGCACCAGCCTTCTGAAGTAGCTTCCCTTGCGATAGCCTTCTTGAAGTAGCTTGAAGTCCCCTTCTCCACCTGAGAAGTCAACCCTCTCCAATCCGCAGCCTCCAACCCTAGGAGTAGCAAGGAGAGTACAAAAGATAAACATGAACAAGAAAGGAAAAAGAAATTACAACTTATCCTTTAAGCCCGAGGCTTGATATGCCTAGATCAAGCGTAAGATCTCCTAGCCAAGTATGTGAACTTGTGATTGCTGTGGATAGGAGAATCTAGCCTATAGGACACGAGATTGAGCTAAGGAGAAGGTAGGCCAATGATCACAGTGCTCAAATTGCTTGCAAAAGATTGCTCAAGTATGCTCAAGTGTATTCTCAATTGTAACAAGTGAATTCTAGTGTCCTATGGCTTGTCCTATTTATAGGAATGGCCTAAGTATGCTTAAGGACGTTCTAGACAACTTCTAGGGGTTTCTAAGTGCTTAACTAGCTGTTAGGTACAAAGTTGTTGCTTTAACAACGGCTAATTAATTTATTCTGCAGTTGCTGTCAGAGACCATCTCGGTCGACAATTGGTCGACCGAGACACCTACTCGGTCGAAGTTTTGTCGACCGACAGGCTCTCTGGATCAACGTTCATTTGCAACTGCCAACTACTTTGTCTGTTGTGTCTAACGGCTACTTTGGATCTTTCTCGGTCGAGGAGTTTGTCGACCGAGAGTGTCTCGGTCGAGGAGTTTGTCGACCGAGAATGATCCTGTTTCAAGGTTTCAATTTAAGCATTAATTATATGTGTGAGTGTGCAAAGGTGATCCTAATTAAATGGGATGACATGTCTAACTATGGTGTTTGGCTAGGGAAAATCTAACGCTTGATTTACATGCAATTCTAAGTACTTGTACATTATATATTTGTACAAGTTTTACAACATTGATTACATTGCATGAAAATATAACTAAGTAAGCTCTTGGATTTTCCATTGCTACTTTGTCATCCTGCTTAGTCCTACACACTCAAGTAGCTTTTTAGATTAATAAGAATGAAATGTTTGTCATCATCGAAACAAAGGGATTTTTAGATGTCCATTTAGCCAACAATCTCCCCCTTTTTGAAGATGACAAACATTTCCAATATGAATATAAAACATATGAATTTCATACTTTTAGATTGCCTTATGTATCTTTTCCTCTTGTTTATAAAATGTGTGCTTATTATTCCCAATGAATTATGGAACATGAAATCCAGTTCATTTGGGAATGTAGCAACTTTCAATGTAAAGCCAAGAGTATATTTATGAAACTCATTGATTGAGTTTTTCATAAATACTAAGTTATAGTTTTATATATCTCTCCCCCTTTGTCATTTCAAAAAGATAACCGTTTTAATAAAAACTCCCCCTTAATTAGATAACCTGTTTTGATAAAAACTCCCCCTTAATTAGATAACCGTTTTGATAAAAACTCCCCCTTAATTAGATATCTTGTCAAATCGAATGAAAAAGATGTCCATTGAAAAGCCAAAATGAACCAAGTAAACGTATTTGTTTTAAGAACCGCAGATATCAAAGAAAACATCTTCCAAAGGAGTAATAAGCAATTGCTTCCTAATGTTATTAAATTGATCTAGTGGAAGTGGTTTTGTAAAAATATCAGCCAATTGATTTTCCGTATCAACATGATGAAGGGAAACATGATTCTTTGAGATGTGATCCCTTAAGAAGTGATGACGGATTTCAATGTGTTTTGCCCGGCTGTGTAAAATAGGATTGTGTGCTAAGTTTATGGCGCTCATGTTGTCACAAAAAATAGGTGTAGATGAAAAATTAAAACCATAATCGCTTAATACTTGTTGCATATAAAGCACTTGAGCACAACAAGACCCGGCTGCCATATATTCAGCTTCAGTTGTGGATAGGGCAACCGTAGTTTGTTTCTTGCTGAACCAAGATACTAAGGCTCTCCCTAATAAGAAACAGCCTCCACTAGTGCTTTTGCGATCAAGTCGACAACCAGCATAATCTGCATCAGTATATGCTTTAAAATCCAAAGATTGTCCTTTTGGATACCATAAACCGAAACAAGTAGTACCAGCTAGATATCGAAGAATTCGTTTAACCGCTAAAAAATGAGATTGCATAGGTTGGGATTGAAATCGAGCACAAAGACCAACGGAAAACATAATGTCCGGTCTAGAAGCCGTTAAGTATAGCAAACTACCAATCATGGCTCTATATAAGGAATCATCAATAGGTTCCCCATTTTCATCCTTATCAATTTTGATAGAAGTAGCCATAGGAGTAGTAGCATGTTTGCATTGATCCATCCCAAAACGTTTTAAAAGTTCTTTAGTATATTTTTCTTGGCTTATGAAAATTCCTGCAGGTGTTTGCTTAATTTGAAAACCAAGAAAGAATGTTAGTTCACCCATGAGGCTCATTTCAAATTCTTTTTGCATAATGTCACTGGATTGTGTGCATAATGAATCATTAGAAGCTCCAAAAATAATGTCATCAACATATATTTGCACAACTAAGAAATCAGATGCATATGATTTGAAGAATAAAGTAGAATCTGAATTTCCAATAGAAAAACCATTATCAAAAAGATATGTCTTGAGCCGTTCATACCAATTCCTAGGTGCTTGTTTTAGACCATAAAGTGCCTTTTTAAGTTTATAAACATGGTCACCTTTTTCTAGTATTTCAAAGCCAGGTGGTTGAGCAACATATACTTCTTCTTGTATGATGCCATTGAGAAATGCACTTTTGACATCCATTTGATATAGCTTAATGTTTTTATGGGCAGCAATAGCTAGTAACATCCTTATAGCTTCAAGTCTAGCTATGGGTGCATATGTTTCATCAAAATCTATTCCTTCTTGTTGATTATATCCTTGTGCTACTAATCGAGCTTTATTCCTTATGACCTCTCCTACCTCATTGAGCTTATTCCTAAAAACCCATTTAGTTCCTATGATAGTTTTGTCTTTTGGTTTAGGAACTAAATCCCATACATCATTTTTAGTGAAATGATTTAACTCCTCTTGCATGGCTATTATCCAGTAATCATCCTTAAGAGCTTCGGATACCTTCTTAGGTTCAATGATAGAAACGAAAGCCATGTTTGCAACATCTTTGAAGGAAGACCGAGTTTTGACTTTATCATTTGGATCTCCTATAATTAGTTCTTGGGGATGATCCTTGATAAGCCTAGGTGTGGGTTGTGGTTCAACTTGGGGATCGGATATAGGAGTTTTCTCACAATCATTGGAAATAGTTATATTGTCGAATTGATTAGTGAGATCAATGATATCTAGATTTTCAGATTTCGATTCTTCATGAAAAGAAACATGAATGGATTCCTCAACTTTTCTAGAGATAGTGTTATATACTCTAAAGGCTTTGCTAGAAGTGGAATATCCCAAGAAGAATGCTTTGTGTGATTTAGAATCAAACTTGTCTCTATCATCTTTGGTATTTAAAATGTAACATGTGGAGCCAAAAGTATGAAAGTAGTCAACTCTAGGTTTCTTAGAGTGTAATATTTCATATGGAGTTTTTTGCAAATGAGAGTGAACAGTTACTCTATTAAGCACATAACAAGCAGTGTTTACAGCTTCAGCCCAAAAGGTTTTAGGTGTATTGTGTTCAAGCATCATGGTCCTAGCCATTTCCTGTAGAGATCGATTTTTCCGTTCAACTATACCATTTTGTTGTGGGGTACGTGGAGCAGAAAAATTATGAGTATACCCTTGAGATGTACAAAAGGTCTCAAATGTATGATTCTCAAATTCACCACCATGATCACTTCTAATGGTACATATTTTATGTTGTAAAAGATTTTCAATCTTGGAACAAAATTGCATAAAGACATGAATAGTATCATCCTTAGTTGCAATAAAATGTACCCATGTATATCTACTATAATCATCAACAATAACAAAATAGTATCATTTACCACCAATAGATTGTGTCCTCATTGGTCCAAATAAGTCCATATGAATTAATTCTAAGGATCTACTGGTGCTAAGTACATGTTTTGATTTAAAAGAGGTTTTGGTTTGCTTTCCCATTGTGCAGGGTTCACAGTTTTCAACTTGATCAAAAGACAAAGCAGGTAATCCACGAACAAGATCATATTTCACTAACTTTTTAATAGCATGTGAACTAGCATGTCCTAGCTTTTTATGCCATAGTTGTAAGGTATTTTCATTTGCAAGCAAACATTTACCTACTACTGATTTCATAGAGTTTGGTTTAAGGATATAAAGATTTCCAACTCTATTTCCTTCATAAACGACATTTGTAGTGTTTTCTATCAATAGTTTGCAGCAGGTTTTGTTAAATAACACATCATAACCACTATCACATAGTTGACTTACACTTATTAGATTATGATGCAATCCATCAACAAGTAGAACATTTTTAATTTCGAGATTTGTTCCAACATTACCTATTCCAACGATTTTGCCCTTACCATTGTCTCCAAAGGTGACCGTTCCACTTTTCTTTTCTTCAAAAGTTTGAAATGCGTCCTTGTTCCCAGTCATGTGTTTGGAACAGCCACTGTCAACTACCCATTCCTGCATTAGAGTGTAGATTTTGGTACCCATGTGATGGTCCGATATGGTTAGAAACCTTTTAAGTGCTTATGTATATAAAAGTTCTGATACAGAAAACCAGTCGGTCGACAATTGTTCGACCGATATTTGTCTCGGTCGACAATTTGTCGATCGAGCAGGTTACTGTATCACAAGCAAAAACACAGAAAATTTCTCGGTTGACCAATTTTCGACCGAAATAGGTGCTGTAAATTTTTGATTTGTTAAAGACATCCAGTCGGTCGACAATACTTCGACCGCCCCAGAGCTCGGTCGACAATACTTTGACCGACAGAATTACTGTTTCAGAAATTGCAGAAAAATGATAACAATAAGCATAGCACCTTTTGTTGAGATAAGACAATATAAATAGCAAAATTAAGCATTTGGTCATATCTCAACTACATTCCATTCTTCTAAGTTTGGGGTTTTGGGATCCAAACTAAATCGGACTCCTTAGTTTTGTAGGGGCATGAAAAACAATAATGTCCAAGACGTAAGCAGAAATTACAAGTAATAGAGTCAATTTCATTTCTCTTTCTAGTCATTGTGTTCTTGGGTACAAACATAGTTTGGATCTTTTTGGGTTGGTTTTTCTTTGACACATATCCCAAACCTTTTCTTCCATTGAAAACATTACCAAATTTCAATATGTTATCAAGAATATCTTTTCTTCTTAACTTATAAAGTTCTCTTTGTAACATAGCAATGTCATTCATCTTCTTATGTATATCTTTTCTTGCTTGGTCTAAATCAGAAAACAATGAATCCTTTTCTTTTACAATATTATCATAGTCCGAATGGTTGCACAAGATAGGTTGAGTTTGATAATCTTGTAGTTTAGCTAGCAAATCAGTCTTTTCTTTTGATAGAAGATCAACATTGGTTTCAAAATTGAGTAGCTTTCTAGTGCAATCATCTAAAGATGTTTTTAAAGATATATTTTCAAGATCAATGTTGTTCTTTTCACAAGAAAGTTCATCTAATTTAGCAATGAGCTCATTATTTGATTTTATGGCTTTCTTTAGTTTCTTCTTGGCATCAACATACTTATCATGAGTTTCTTGTAAACTAGTAATTAACTCTTCTTTAGGAAGATCAACAAGGCTTACCTCTTGAGAATCTTCATTTTCTTCTCTTGCCATTAGACATTCCACCTCTTCTCCGCTTTCACTGTCACTTGACTCATCCCAGGCAGCTTTATAGGCTTTTTCTTCTTTCTTCTTATGTGAGCTTTTCTTTCCCTTCTTTGCTTTGGGGCATTCATTTTTGAAATGCCCTTTCTTCCCACATTCAAAGCACCTCGGAGTAGAGGAACTAGAAATTTTGTTAGATTTAAACCTTTTGTACTTCTTACCGTTGACGATTAAGGCTTCTTCTTCTTCTTCACTTGACTCCTCACTTTCTTGTGTGACAACTCTTGAGGCTTTGAGAGCCACATCCTTCTTCTTCCCACTTTGGTGTTCACGTTCTCTTCTTTCTTCCTCTTCTAGATCTGCTTCATGAGCTTCTAAATTACCAATGAGTTGTTCCATTTTGAGGCGAGTGAGGTCGTTTGCTTCTGCAATGGCTATCACCTTTGGCTTGTACTTTGGAGGAAGTGATCGAAGAATTTTTGATACTTGATCTTCCTTAAGAACAGGTTTTCCTAAGGCACTCAAACCATTAACAATAGTAGAGAATTTTGAATACATTTCACTAATAGTTTCATTAGGATCCATACGAAAATGTTCAAGCTTTGTTTTAAGCAGGCTAATTTTGGAATTTTTAACTTGGGCTGTACCCTCATAAGTGATAGACAATCTATTCCAAATATCATACGCTGTATCACAATTTGAAATTCTATTAAATTCTCCTACAGAAATAGAACAATACAAAATGCTTACGGCTTTTGCGTTCATTTGGGCTTGTTTTACCGTGTTTGCATCCCATTCCGCAAAGTCATTTTGAGGGAATTGATAAGGAGTAGATACCATTCTCCATAGATCCCAGTTGACGCCTTGGAAGTAAAACTGCATCCTTCTTTTCCAGTATTGGTAGTTTGTTCCATCGAACGCCGGTGGCCTAGCAACAAGAGTCCCTTCAATGTTGAGGTTGTTGAGCATTCCATCACCCATTTCTTCAAGACCTTGTTAGGGTTCCTTGAAGCCTTGCTCTGATACCAATTGAAAACTACTAGAGGGGGGGGTGAATAGAGTTTTATAGATAATTTAACAATTATTGAAATCAAACAACCACAATGAAAATATTGGACAAGGAGACACAAGGTTTAGAGTGGTTCCAACTATAGCAAATACTATAGCCGTCAGTCCACTACCCGGTTGCTTACCCAACCGGGATTTGAAAAGAAATTTATTTTATTACCTCTCAAGGAATTTACATAAAATACAATCTCTTTTCCTAAACCCTTCAAGCAGCCTTCACCTAGAAGTAATCGCCAACCTTGAAGCAGCCTTCCCTTGAAGTAGATGCACCAACTCCCGTTGCACCAGCCTTCTGAAGTAGCTTCCCTTGCGATAGCCTTCTTGAAGTAGCTTGAAGTCCCCTTCTCCACCTGAGAAGTCAACCCTCTCCAATCCGCAGCCTCCAACCCTAGGAGTAGCAAGGAGAGTACAAAAGATAAACATGAACAAGAAAGGAAAAAGAAATTACAACTTATCCTTTAAGCCCGAGGCTTGATATGCCTAGATCAAGCGTAAGATCTCCTAGCCAAGTATGTGAACTTGTGATTGCTGTGGATAGGAGAATCTAGCCTATAGGACACGAGATTGAGCTAAGGAGAAGGTAGGCCAATGATCAAAGTGCTCAAATTGCTTGCAAAAGATTGCTCAAGTATGCTCAAGTGTATTCTCAATTGTAACAAGTGAATTCTAGTGTCCTATGGCTTGTCCTATTTATAGGAATGGCCTAAGTATGCTTAAGGACGTTCTAGACAACTTCTAGGGGTTTCTAAGTGCTTAACTAGCCGTTAGGTACAAAGTTGTTGCTTTAACAACGGCTAATTAATTTATTATGCAGTTGCTGTCAGAGACCATCTCGGTCGACAATTGGTCGACCGAGACACCTACTCGGTCGAAGTTTTGTCGACCGACAGGCTCTCTGGATCAACGTTCATTTGCAACTGCCAACTACTTTGTCTGTTGTGTCTAACGGCTACTTTGGATCTTTCTCGGTCGAGGAGTTTGTCGACCGAGAGTGTCTCAGTCGAGGAGTTTGGCGACCGAGAATGATCCTGTTTCAAGGTTTCAATTTAAGCATTAATTATATGTGTGAGTGTGCAAAGGTGATCCTAATTAAATGGGATGACATGTCTAACTATGGTGTTTGGCTAGGGAAAATCTAACGCTTGATTTACATGCAATTCTAAGTACTTGTACATTATATATTTGTACAAGTTTTACAACATTGATTACATTGCATGAAAATATAACTAAGTAAGCTCTTGGATTTTCCCTTGCTACTTTGTCATCCTGCTTAGTCCTGCACACTCAAGTAGCTTGTTAGATTAATAAGAATGAACTGTTTGTCATCATCGAAACAAAGGGATTTTTAGATGTCCATTTAGCCAACAAGCATCACTCTATGTTCATAACACAAGTATACTTGGCTTCTAGTGTATAATGGTATTTAATGGCTATTAGTTTGGAATCCTTCCAACTAATAACATTTCTCCTTTTAAATCAAACATATTTTAATTTGTGATCACTTTGTCTTTATGGAAGATTAAATCAATGTAACCTTTTACATCCAACTCTACCTTTATTGCTATCCTTAATTACTAGCAATCTATCCTTAGGTACTTATGAAGTACTAATGGATATCTTTAATGACATTCCAATAAGCCTTATTGGAATTTACTATCATCTTGTCATGTCTAGTGCATACAAGATTATATGGGATAAGTACACTTATAGCATTCATGATAGATCCATTATTATAGCCTATGGCATCTTATCATGTCATTTCCATTCTTCCCAAGAATTGAAACATATGATTCATGAGAGATTAATATGGATTCTCTCTCATTGAATCCTTCTATGTTTAGCTTCTTCAACATTTTGCTATTGTATGTACTCAAACTTATATTTATGAAACTTTCAATATCTTTATCTATAGGTCTTGATCCCTATCTCGTAGGATGTTTCACCTAGTTCTTCATTACTGAAGGGGTTTTCATGCCACTTCTCAATATTCATAATATTGAGATGTCATTCCTCATCACATGTGTAATATTCATATATGCTCCCATTAAATCTTTTATAATCACATATTCCATATTTTATCTTGATTAAAGTCAAACTCGTTGACTATCTTGTCTAGTCAAAAGAACCCTCCTCTGAGATGCTTGTTTCAATCCTAGATTGAATTTTGTAGTTTATAGACTTTATTTGCATTCTTGAAGTTGTAAAACCTTTTAGGTTGTGTCACGTACACATCCTCTGATGTATTCCCTTTAAGGAATCTGGTTTTTATCTTCATATGACAAATATCATAGTATATTTTAAATACAACAACAAGCATGAAAATTGGTAAAGAAATTTCTATCATGTTCAACTACTCGAACTGATTTGGAAAATGCATTCAACCAATCTATCCTATTATGTTATCCATGTAGGTCTTTGCCACAAGACCCTATTTCACCCTTTAGGTATTACCCCTTTAGGTGGCACTATCAAGGTCCTACCTTGCTAGATTACATGGACCCCATAATGGCCTTAAGCTATTACTCAGATTATGGTACTTAATAGCTTCTAGTTGATTAATTGGCTCATCTTGTTATGACCAATCTATCTGAATCGTTGGATTCACAATCTTCCAATCTCAAATGCGTTTGACTAGAACTATTTTATTTTGTGTTACATGATGAACTCGAGATTTCCACAACAATTTGTGATTTTCTTAGTTCCCATTGTACCCTTTTGTTGATCTTGAACATTTTGAGTTCAACTTTTACTCCCACTGGTTCTTTAGAAACTTAGTCATCCTAATAACAAAGTAGTTTTATTATTGGATTGGGATTAATAGTAATATTCAAGAGTTATGGATTGTGGATAAACCTTTACAAGAAACTACTTTCTCAATGTAGGTTTCAATCCTTTAGACATATTGGGACATTCCCATATAATATCATATATGATATCTAGCAAACCATTCAGATGGTAGATGATTTGGCGACATGTATATATTTACGAGCATACAAGAAAATTAGATTAATTGATAATTATATCATGACTCATCATGGTATAATTCCTTCATTCTAACACATCATTATGTTTATATGGATTGGACTTGGTATAATTCCATCATTCTCAAGATATTTATGCAAAGTATTTCAACATTTGATCTCATCAAAGTTTCATAATACTTTCATCAAAGTCATATTATAATCTCCTTGAACATTTCAAGAGATTTATGTTTCTATTTTACTGAGTACATATCATCATATTTCCAATAAATGAAATGAGGTATAAGCAATTATCTATAGCATTTATTCCATAAGATTTTCATGCATCATATGCATGAGGCCTGATGGAAGATTTATCCTCCCACTACATCTAGTGAAGGATTTCAAGTCACATTGTGAGTAAATAAGGCTTTGCATCTTTCCTTATGTTTATTACCAAAGGTAATCTAGATATGTATCATATGTATTCTAGACATGCATTTCTTATATGTACGTCCAAGGTGACTATTTCTAATGATAGTCTTGAGTTATCAATTACAATCCTTTGGTATCAACATTGAAAAACTTATCCAAGATTCTTTTAAAGCAAAGATCATTAGATATTTCTCCATTGCCATGCAGGATCATATCTATTGAAATAGAAACATTAATATCTTACTTTATTGATTCGTCAATCTTGTCGTATAATATGCTTAAAGTAAATGTATTCATGTTCTTGGCATAATGAAATAGTAGTTCAACTAACTCTATTACATGCCCATTGGGCTAAGATAAATTGAAATGTAGACTAAATCTTCTACAATTCTTGCTCTGCCTTGTCCATCTTTGTCCTTCCATGAGGGATTTTACTTCTTGTCAGATCTTGCACATCAAGTATGTCATATCTCTATATGATATGACATACCAAATGAAGAAGTAATCAAATTTATCTTATAATGTTTATACCTACAGTGGAGGCCTCAGTGCCTTCCTTCTTATTCTTCAATTCCTCTAACCAAAGTGTGAATTTTTTTTTTCAATGTCCTGGCTGCTGACAACGGTGACATTTTCCTCTTTTCTTCACTCCTCAATTTTCTTTGAGATCTGAACATTTGGGGTATTGGCTAGCTTTAGAACTTTTCTTAGCTTTGCCTTTGCCTTTAGACTTTGCCTTTGTCTTTCTAATCACCATCATAGACTTATGCTTGTCTTTCTTCAGTTGTCCCTCAACTATTCTTGACATGCCCAACAACTCTGTCAATGATTTGTCAAAGTCGTTCATGTTGTACTTCATGACAAACTGACTGTATGATTCTGGCAGTGACTGCAAAATCACATTAGTGGCCAACTCTTGAACTAAGGGGAATCCCAGTCTAGCTAGGTTCTCCACATACCCAATGAGCTTGAGTACATGAGGACCTATTGGATCTCCTTCTGCCATGTTAGATTTGAATAATGCCTTAGAGACATCATATCTCTCTTGTCTTGCCAGATCTTGGAACATGCTCTTGATATGTGTGACCATCTCAATCACATCCATGTTCTCATCCTGCCTCTGCAACTCATAGTTCATGGAGTATAGAATCAGACACTTGACATCCACAACATCTTCAGTATGCTTCTTGTAAGCATCCATGTCAGCCCTAGGTGCAGTTGGAAGGGGTTCATCTAGTTCTGGCGTCTCCAGGACATAGAGCTTTTGCTCCTATGTAAAAACGATTCTCCGTGTCCTGAACCTGTCGTAAAAGTTGTTCCCATTAAGTTTATCCTTCTCAAGGATGAATCGTAGAGAAAAGTGATTGTTGTTTGCTTCTATTTGATTCTACAAAGAATTTACAATTTTGTCAAAAACACAATTTTGATTTGATTTGATTATGATTGAAATTTGGGCGATAATAATTATGTCTTTAATTAATTATCATTTTCATTATTTTGATCAAATTGGTAACCCTCAAGTATCAATTTAGAAAATTGCAGTGGATCAATTTTTGAATGAGCAAGATCCAAGATAATTCAACTATGGCCCGACGAACGCTGCAAAACATAGTTAATTACCAAGTTAGGCAACTTTTGCCAATTGCATCATATGCAATTCTTGATAGACGATATACTCAACTCCTTGCCATAATCATTTGCATGCTTCTGAGCTTAGACTCTCTAAGAATCACTAGTTAAGTCAGACCAAATAGCTAATATGATAATAATGTACTCTACAAAGGCAGAACCTACATTACTACCATCACACTTTCACAAGGTAGACGACGCACTACGTGAAGGCGTAACCTATGCTTAGTCAAACAAGCTTTTCATGTGTATTGCTATTGGAAAGAATCATAGACTTAATATCTTTGATTGAGGGATTTATATATATCATACATATATACATATATTGTATCTAATCACCACATATATATAGTACATATTATATACATGCTATATCCCACAATGTAAACATGCAATATAAAACAAAAAGCAATGGTTATGGCCATGTCTAATGTAATTCCTTAGAGCCACAAGGAATTACTACCACCTAGGTCAATCATCACATCATATGCATGAACCTTCTATTGGTGTAGATCTATGCTTGCCAATCTAGGTAGATCGGTCCTACCCTTGAACCAATTGCCTTGCCTCTTGGTCAGTTGGTTGCTCCTCCTATCCAACCGATGTCTGGACACCTTCTAGACGGTTTGGCCTTCTGGGATGGTCGTCTGGCATCCTGTCCAACCAATGTCTAAACACATTCTAGGTGGTCGGTTGGGCCCCACTTGGCAGTTGTCAGCCTCCTTTGTTATGTCCTTCATGGTCATCTAGATGGTCATCTTGTCTCATGAATTGGTCATCTTGTCTGGCAATGATCATCTTTGTCATTCCAAGAAAGAAATTATCTTAAAGCTACTTTATTACATTGTAAACAGAAACCTCAAGTTACATTCAAGGGGAGAAAAGGTAGGAAAGAATTAACTTTACATTAAGAATAAGGAGGGAGAGGTTCGATACGTAGACCAAGATAAAATAGGAATAAAACCATACCATCCAACCACACACAGATATTAGGTTTAGGTTAAAACTTGCTACACATCCACCATCAAAACTGCTTTTAAGGCGACATGTGTAAATTTCATATATATATATATATATATAAATATATACATATGCATATACATATACATATACATATACATATACATATACATATACATATACATATATATATATACATATACATATACATACATATATATATATATATATATATATATGTGTGTGTGTGTGTGTGTGTGTGTGTGTGTGTGTAACATACTGAAAACTCTTTGTACCTCTTTGTACTCTTTTCTATAAGCTTTAATCTCCATTTTCGTTCTTTTTGTCCTTGGTCTTGATTTAAGAGAAATTTAGATAGTTATTGGTTAAATATTTCCCATATAATCTTATTTCAAGGTTTCATGTACAAATGACTCAGTTAGATTTAGACAAGGGGTTTAATATGCAATCTCACTTTAAGAAATAAAAAGGAGATAAAATAATTCGTCCTAGAATCTTCTAGTGTTTCCTAGAATGTAAGAAATAAGGAGGAAATCCGAATTTTATAAAAGAAAGAAGATAAATATAATAAGTAAAAGAAATATGAGAAAATATGAGTAAAGAAGATAATTACAAAGATTTTGTAACAAACAAGATAATTTGAAACCATCATGATAATTTGATAGTCTAATTCGTTTATTTGAGGAAAGAATAACTTAAGGGTCAAGTATTATTTAAAATAAAAATATTAATAACATTATCAAAGGAAGATGGGAAATAAGACAATAAAAAGAAATAAAATACTTAATGCTCTCAAATTAGGGAAATAACTTCAAATTCGTATTCTAGACATAAAAATAAGACTCTGTGCAAATTTGCAATTAATTTGGATGACATATGAATAAATAGGAAAATAGGAGAGAGAAAGAGTGTAGAAAGTTCTAATCAATTTAATAAATAAAAAGATAATGTCATATTGAGAAGATAATTGCAAAATAGTGTTTCAAATCATTAAGAAAAACTTAAGGGTGAAGTTACATTAATTTTAGATAATATTAACACCTCTTTTGGAGGAGAGAGAAAATGACATATTAATTTATGCACATAATAAACTTTCTCAAAATGAAAAAATAACTCCATATTCGGATTCTATGCATCGAAATAAGTCAGAGTACCAATTTTCATAATTTTTGGGCAACGTTTGAGCCCCCAAAATAAGAAAGAGAAAAAGGATTAAAAATCTAATAGATTTTAAAATCGGTTTTTGCTCAGGGTTATTTCCCTGATCTAACGTGAGATCAAACGGTCCAGGTTGATTAGTGGACCCGTGTCCACTGATCCGACGATCCACGATCATCTTCAACCTCGAGTTAGATTAGGAAACAGGTTGTTTTTCTCGTTTACTTAAATTTGTGATAACTCGAGATTTACTCGACTATTTTCTCTGATTTTTGTTGCAATGGGTTCCTTGCAAGATTTCGCATAGGATTATCCCAAGTTTTTCGAGTTTTGTTGGGTATTTGTGAAACCCCCAAAGTGGCCGCCGACCTTCCCTTTGGTTTTCTATCAAACCCTAACCCGGGACAACCTTGCCTATATATAACCTAACCCCTGGCTCCGCCATCACCTTAGCTACTCCCCCATACCCTTAATTTCTGAATTGGTCGAAGTTTGCACCTCCAACGAGCCGCCGGTTGCTCCTGTCTTGCGGCGCCTAGTGCTCTTTGCTCGCTTCGTCTCCGTCCAAATTGAAGGTACCATCCTCTTCGTCTTCTCGTTCTCGTTCTTTTGAGTATCTAAACGCAAGATTTGGTTGAGTATCTTAGATTTGCCCAAAATCGGGGCTTTGCCCACGTTTTCGTCGATCGGGCGAGCGGAGGTTGAAGACGACTGGCTTTTTACGATTTTGCCCTTCGCCGCCTTTTTCTTTCGATTTTTCTCGCGCGGTATTTTCGTCTTTTCGCGGTCCGTCGGCCTCCACCGCTCGGCCGATCGCGAGCGATCGCGAGCGATCGCGTGGCGCGGCTCGCCGCTTTCTGTCGCCCATCACCGCCCGGCCTCACCAGCCTTGCCTACGTGGCAGGCTGTGATTGGTCGGGGCTAAACAATTTTTATTAATTAATCTGTTGGTCAAAATTTAAAAATAAATAGTGTTTTGAAATCAGGAAAACGAGATCTATTCAATAAAAATATTTTTGAAATTTGATTTTGAGTTTTGCGAAAAAGTGTTTTTAAAATCAAATTAATTAACTTAAAAATCTCTAAAAATTTACCGTAATATTTATATTTCCAAAATATACAATATTATATGTTATTTTGATCAGGAAAACCTAACTAAGTCAATTATGAGGTTTTTGAAGTCTGAATCGAAGGTTTGTATAAAAGTTAGTAAATTAGGGTTTTAAATCTTAGAAGTAAATATATGTAATTCTAATAAATGAATTAAATGATATATTAGGAAGTTTGGATCTTTAGTTCGTGAGACGATCTGATAAGGGAAGCTAGGATATCTGTGGCAAAGGTATGTGTATGAGTTTAGTAGGGATTTTACTTGTTATGAGTCATGTTGTACATCTACCTACCAGTTGGGAATACTTAATCCAATACCTAGATTTTTCTTATGAGGTTTAATTGATCCAAACCATTGAATATCTTTGAAACCTAAATTGTCTTAATTGCCTCAATTTCAGTTATAGTACTCTCTTGTTTGGGTATCTATGCCCATTGCCATGTTGAATATATTTTGTTTATTCTTGCCATAAATCTCTTAGCATGAAATTAAATGTTCTATTTAAATTTTAAGTAGTGGTACTTTTGTACAACCACCCATAGAGGGCATGTATAAAATCGCCCTAGGGGAATGTTTATTATTCTCCCCATTAAAAATTTGTAGGTGATTTGGAAATGTTTATAATTCTTCCCTCACCTAAGGTTAGAGGTTCGGTAGGTGCCTCAACCCTACTTAGTTAGATAGACATATTAATAAGCATGCTAAAATCCTTTATTATCTTTGTTAATGGCAAGTTCTTTAATGAAAACCTCATACTCTTTGATATCCTTTTACACCAAATACCTGACTAGTTTCCTTGTTGCATCTTTTCTTTGCCTTGGATAGATTAGTAGAGTAACACATACTTTTCTTTGTTTTTCCCTCTTGCTGGGTGCCATCCCAACCACCTAGGTGTTGGAGCTTTTCAAGGAGAAGGAAGGATTTAAAGAAAGATTCCTTGCTGTGTTCGTTTGCTTGTGAAGAAGGATGGCTAGGTTGCTATAGCTTGATATCCTCTATGCTATCTTATCTTTTCTTTTAGAAAACAATGATGTAATAAACAATAAAGCCAATAGAGGGCTTGTTATTTCTTTTCTTTCCGCTGCTATTGACATTTTATTATGTATCTGGAATCATGCTTATTAAATTGGATTATGATGCAATCATCCTCAAAAGTCTCAATTTGTGTTAAAAACTTGTGGATGTTGTATTTCCTTTAACTTTTAGTAAGGAGGTGATCTCGCCTCTTTACAGCATGGTATCAGAGCCTTTGGGCGACTATTAGGGCATGCAGTTGAGGCAATGGTGTCTAGAAAGGATCAGGGCATGGGGGCTGGCAAGATTTTCCTCCGACCCACTAGCTTGGCATACGGGGACTCCCGTGCCCATATGATCCGGCCTGGCCTGCGCTGATACGAACTGCCCGAAATAGTATGCCTTTAGGCAATAGCATTCTAGTTATCCTTTTCTCATCTCTATTTCTTTTTCCTCTCATCTATGATCCTTTACTCTTGAAAATTTAATAAGTTACCCCTAATTTCAGGAGAGGTGACCTGTTTGACAACTCGAACCAGGAGTCCAACACCGACAACCCTGACACTCCGGCGACACCTGCTGTGAACCAATCGAACTCTGGTGTTCCTTCTTTCACACCCGAGCAAGAACTGGCGATGCTGCGACAACTGTTGTCCTCCACCATGATGGGACAACTCAACACCATAGCTGCTGTTGCTTCCAAGCCGAGGGAGTTCACCCTCACCGACTTCATCAAGATGCAGCCACCCTACTTCAAGGGTGAAAGTGAGCCTAACATGGTGGACAAAGCAGATGACTGGGTGCTGGCCCTGGATCGGACCTTCGAGGGTATGGCTTGCCCTCCTCACCAGAAGGTTTGGTTTGCAACGTATGTGCTGGATGGACCAGCACGGGTCTGGTGGAATGGAGTTGCTCGAACCCGAGACACTTCCTCCATGGAGTGGGCTCAGTTCTTGAAGCTGTTCAGAGAGAAGTACATCTGCCCCGCGTTCCTGAGGAAGAAGGAGGCTGAGTTCTACAGTCTCAAGCAAGGAAGCATGAGTGTGGCCGACTACGTTCAGAAGTTTCTGCTGCTGGAGCGTTACGCCACTGATCTTGGAGCTGATAGGAGAGCAACCTTGTTCTTGGAAGGTCTGAACTATCATGTTGGACGAAGCCTTGTTCCACAGTTGCCCCTCTCATTTCAGTAGATGGTAGATAAAGCTCTCGCCATCGAGTCATATCCAGGATTCCAGTCCTCTAGTAGCTTCAACAACAAAAGGAAGAACCCGAACCAGCATGAGAACCGTGGTCGAGATCGCTGCAACAGATGCAATCGCCACCATCCTCCTGGAAGATGTCTCGCCAACAACGCACCTGCTCGAGTTGGCAATCGTCCTCCCCCAACCTGCCATGAGTGCGGCCAAGTTGGGCACATCCGACCTAACTGTCCTCGTTTCCAGCAAGGGCAGAATCCGGCTCAGCCACCACAACAGCCGAGACAGAATCCTCCACCGCGAAACAACAACAACCAGAATCCGAGGCGCCCGCCAGCTGAGAGGCGGAATGGGAGAGTGTTTGCTCTCAATGATGAAGAAGATGGTGATGGTAATGAAGTAATTGAAGGTACACTACACCTCAATTTGCATCCTTTAAAAGCTCTTTTTGACTCTGGTTCCTCCAATACCTTTATATCTAGCCAGTTTGCCTCTATGCTTGAAATTGAATCTGAGTTCATGGATCATGTGTTAGATGTAAAAACTCCTAGTGGAAAAATCTGCTCCTCGTATCTCCAAACTCCTACCCTGAACCTCTGTATATCTGGGATAATGTTTCCCACCGTTTTTGTCTTGCTTGATATGACTGTCTTTGACATCATCCTTGGTATGGATTGGTTGAAGAAGTTTAAAGCTGTTCTGTTCTGTGAGGAATCCAAGGTTAGCCTTTTCCACCCTGATGAAGGAAGAGTGTGTGTCAAGGGCAAGAAGCGAGGAGAACGACAGTTTGTCATCTCTGCCATCAAAGCTGAGAAACTCATCTCTCATGGGTGTAGAGCCTTCCTAGCTTCCTTAGTCCTCGAAGCTACACCTCCTGCCCTGGACCATGTTGATGTGGTGAAGGACTTCCCAGATGTCTTTCCTGAGGAGTTGCCTGGGTTGCCACCAAATCGCGAAGTGGAATTCTCCATCGAGCTCGTACCTGGAACTTCACCAATATCGAAACCACCTTACCGTTTGGCACCTGCTGAATTGGCGGAGTTGAAGAAGCAGCTTGAAGAG
Source organism: Alisma plantago-aquatica (assembly GCA_963693085.1). Taxonomy (NCBI): domain Eukaryota; kingdom Viridiplantae; phylum Streptophyta; class Magnoliopsida; order Alismatales; family Alismataceae; genus Alisma; species Alisma plantago-aquatica. The sequence goes on from OY856412.1 coordinate 556,574,204, forward strand.
CTTCTTGACATGGGTTTCATTCGCCCCAGTGTTTCTCCTTGGGGAGCCCCTGTCCTGTTCGTGAAGAAGAAAGATGGTTCGATGCGGATGTGTATGGACTACCGCATGCTCAACCAGGTGACAGTAAAGAATCGTTATCCATTGCCACGCATCGATGACTTATTCGATCAGCTGAAGTCAGCCACAGTGTTCTCCAAGATGGATCTACGGAGTGGCTACTACCAGATGCGGGTGAAGGATGAAGATGTTTCTAAGACAGCGTTCAGAACTCGTTATGGGCATTATGAATTCTTGGTCATGCCTTTTGGTTTGACAAATGCCCCTGCTGCGTTTATGGACCTGATGAACCGAGTATTCCGCCCATACCTAGACAAGTTTGTGGTGGTGTTTATTGATGACGTTTTGGTTTATTCTGAGACGTTGGAACAACATCGCGAACACTTGCGGATTGTACTCCACACATTGCGAGAAAATCAATTATATGCAAAATTCTCGAAATGTGAGTTCTGGATAAAAGAAGTGATGTTTCTTGGTCATGTGATTTCTGCCGGCCACATATCTGTTGATCCTGCAAAGGTGGAAGCTGTGACCAAATGGAGTGCTCCGAGAAACCCGTCTGAAATCCGTAGTTTCCTTGGTCTGGCTGGTTACTATCGGAAGTTTATCAAAGGGTTTTCTGAGTTGGCTTTACCATTGACTAAGCTGACTCGGAAGGAAGTCAAGTTCACATGGACCCCTGAATGTGAGGAAAGTTTTCAGAAATTGAAGATGAGTCTGACTTCTGCTCCAGTGCTTGCTTTGCCTGTTGAGGGTATACCTTATGTCATCTACACTGATGCATCCCGACAAGGTTTGGGGTGTGTTCTTATGCAAGACGGAAAGGTGATCGCCTATGCTTCTCGACAGTTGAAACCTAATGAAGCTAATTGGCCTACGCATGATTTGGAGTTGGCTGCCATAGTTCATGCTTTAAAGATCTGGCGACACTACCTCTATGGAGAAAAGTTTGAAGTCTTCTCTGATCACAAGAGTTTGAGGTATTTGTTGACTCAGAAGGATCTAAACTTGCAACAACGTAGGTGGATGGAATATCTTAAAGATTACAATTTCACCATCACCTATCATCCTGGAAAAGCAAATGTTGTAGCCGATGCTTTAAGTCGCAAGAAGGATGATGTTTGTGCTGCTCTGAGATGTTCCGTGTGGGAAAACCTTGAACATGTTGCCAGTTGGAGGCCTCAACCTGTTGCTTCAGTAGATGAAGATAAGTTGTGTGTTCATATGGCTAGTTTGTCTGTTACACCAACTTGGATCTCAGAAGTTGTGTCTGCACAGTTGGAGAGTTCCGAGCTTGAAGAGTTGAAAGCGTTAGCTGAAAAACCGCAATCTGACTTCTCTGTCGGAGTGGATGGTGCTATCCGCTTTAGACAAAGGTTGTGGATACCTGATGTTGGTAATCTGAGACAGAAGGTTCTGAGTGAAGCTCATGGTTCCAAGTACACTATTCACCCTGGCACAACCAAAATGTACAAGGACCTACAGCGAAGTTTCTGGTGGAAGAATATGAAGAATGATATAGCTCTGTTTGTGGCAAGATGCTTGACATGTCAGCAAGTCAAGATTGAACATCAACGACCTGGTGGTCTTCTTCATCCTCTTGAAATTCCAGAATGGAAATGGGAGAAGATCACAATGGACTTTGTTACTGGTTTCCCCAAGTCCAAAAGAGGGTATGATGCTGTTTGGGTGGTGATTGATCGGCTTACTAAATCTGCACATTTCTTGCCTTTCAAAACCACACATAAAGTTGCTGAGATGGCTCAGCTGTATGTGGAGTGGATAGTTCGTCTGCATGGTGTCCCTGCTGTGATAGTTTCTGATCGAGACCCGAAATTTACTTCTCGTTTGTGGGGTCAGATTCAGGAAGAGATGGGTACTGATCTGCGTTTCAGCACTGCTTACCATCCGCAAACTGATGGTCAGTCCGAGAGAACAGTTCAGATTCTGGAGGACTTGCTTCGTGCCTGTGTGATGGATTGGGGTGGTGCTTGGGATCGGTATCTACCATTAGCAGAGTTTGCTTACAACAATAGCTACCAAGCCAGCATTGGTATGCCACCTTTTGAAGCTCTCTATGGTAGACCTTGTCGTTCACCTTTGCACTGGGATGATGTTGGTGAGCATTCCCTGGTGAAGACTGATGACATGCAGATGATGCTTGAGAAGATACAGTTGATAAAGAAACGGATGAAAGCTGCTCAAGACCGACAAAAGATGTATGCTGATAAAAGAAGGTCTGATGTAAGCTTCTTAGTGGGTGACTATGCTTTTCTGAAGATCAAGCCTATACGTTCTATTGCAAGGTCTAAAGTAAAAGGCAAGTTGAGTCCTCGTTATGTTGGACCATTTGAGATCTTAGATAAAGTGGGAGATTGTGCATATCGCCTAGCTTTGCCTCCTGCTTATGACAAGATTCACAATGTGTTCCATGTTTCTGTGCTGAGGAAGTATGTTATGGATCCGTCTCATGTGCTCTCCATTGAACCTGTGGAGATTAATGAGAACCTGACCTATGAAGAGCTACCTGTGAAGATCCTTGACTCCCGAGTGAAGCAGTTGAAGAACAAGGAGATAGAGTTAGTAAAGGTTTTGTGGAGATATCATGGTTTGGAAGAAACCACCTGGGAGTTGAGAGATGAGATGTTACGTACTCACCCTTCCCTTTTTGTATGAGATTTCGGGGACGAAATCCTTTTAAGGGGTGGAGTGCTGTAACATACTGAAAACTCTTTGTACCTCTTTGTACTCTTTTCTATAAGCTTTAATCTCCATTTTCGTTCTTTTTGTCCTTGGTCTTGATTTAAGAGAAATTTAGATAGTTATTGGTTAAATATTTCCCATATAATCTTATTTCAAGGTTTCATGTACAAATGACTCAGTTAGATTTAGACAAGGGGTTTAATATGCAATCTCACTTTAAGAAATAAAAAGGAGATAAAATAATTCGTCCTAGAATCTTCTAGTGTTTCCTAGAATGTAAGAAATAAGGAGGAAATCCGAATTTTATAAAAGAAAGAAGATAAATATAATAAGTAAAAGAAATATGAGAAAATATGAGTAAAGAAGATAATTACAAAGATTTTGTAACAAACAAGATAATTTGAAACCATCATGATAATTTGATAGTCTAATTCGTTTATTTGAGGAAAGAATAACTTAAGGGTCAAGTATTATTTAAAATAAAAATATTAATAACATTATCAAAGGAAGATGGGAAATAAGACAATAAAAAGAAATAAAATACTTAATGCTCTCAAATTAGGGAAATAACTTCAAATTCGTATTCTAGACATAAAAATAAGACTCTGTGCAAATTTGCAATTAATTTGGATGACATATGAATAAATAGGAAAATAGGAGAGAGAAAGAGTGTAGAAAGTTCTAATCAATTTAATAAATAAAAAGATAATGTCATATTGAGAAGATAATTGCAAAATAGTGTTTCAAATCATTAAGAAAAACTTAAGGGTGAAGTTACATTAATTTTAGATAATATTAACACCTCTTTTGGAGGAGAGAGAAAATGACATATTAATTTATGCACATAATAAACTTTCTCAAAATGAAAAACTAACTCCATATTCGGATTCTATGCGTCGAAATAAGTCATAGTACCAATTTTCATAATTTTTGGGCAACGTTTGAGCCCCCAAAATAAGAAAGAGAAAAAGGATTAAAAATCTAATAGATTTTAAAATCGGTTTTTGCTCAGGGTTATTTCCCTGATCTAACGTGAGATCAAACGGTCCAGGTTGATTAGTGGACCCGTGTCCACTGATCCGACGATCCACGATCGTCTTCAACCTCGAGTTAGATTAGGAAACAGGTTGTTTTTCTCGTTTACTTAAATTTGTGATAACTCAAGATTTACTCGACTATTTTCTCTGATTTTTATTGCAATGAGTTCCTTGCAAGATTTCGCATAGGATTATCCCAAGTTTTTCGAGTTTTGTTGGGTATTTGTGAAACCCCCAAAGTGGCCGCCGACCTTCCCTTTGGTTTTCTATCAAACCCTAACCCGGGACAACCTTGCCTATATATAACCTAACCCCTGGCTCCGCCATCACCTTAGCTACTCCCCCATACCCTTAATTTCTGAATTGGTCGAAGTTTGCACCTCCAACGAGCCGCCGGTTGCTCCTGTCTTGCGGCGCCTAGTGCTCTTTGCTCGCTTCGTCTCCGTCCAAATTGAAGGTACCATCCTCTTCGTCTTCTCGTTCTCGTTCTTTTGAGTATTTAAACACAAGATTTGGTTGAGTATCTTGGATTTGCCCAAAATCGGGGCTTTGCCCACGTTTTCGTCGATCGGGCGAGCGGAGGTTGAAGACGACTGGCTTTTTACGATTTTGCCCTTCGCCGCCTTTTTCTTTCGATTTTTCTCGCGCGGTATTTTCGTCTTTTCGCGGTCCGTCGGCCTCCACCGCTCGGGCGATCGCGAGCGATCGCGAGCGATCGCGTGGCGTGGCTCGCCGCTTTCTGTCGCCCATCACCGCCCGGCCTCACCAGCCTTGCCTACGTGGCAGGCTGTGATTGGTCGGGGCTAAACAATTTTTATTAATTAATCTGTTGGTCAAAATTTAAAAATAAATAGTGTTTTGAAATCAGGAAAACGAGATCTATTCAATAAAAATATTTTTGAAATTTGATTTTGAGTTTTGCGAAAAAGTGTTTTTAAAATCAAATTAATTAACTTAAAAATCTCTAAAAATTTACCGTAATATTTATATTTCCAAAATATACAATATTATATGTTATTTTGATCAGGAAAACCTAACTAAGTCAATTATGAGGTTTTTGAAGTCTGAATCGAAGGTTTGTATAAAAGTTAGTAAATTAGGGTTTTAAATCTTAGAAGTAAATATATGCAATTCTAATAAATGAATTAAATGATATATTAGGAAGTTTGGATCTTTAGTTCGTGAGACGATCTGATAAGGGAAGCTAGGATATCTGTGGCAAAGGTATGTGTATGAGTTTAGTAGGGATTTTACTTGTTATGAGTCATGTTGTACATCTACCTACCAGTTGGGAATACTTAATCCAATACCTAGATTTTTCTTATGAGGTTTAATTGATCCAAACCATTGAATATCTTTGAAACCTAAATTGTCTTAATTGCCTCAATTTCAGTTATAGTACTCTCTTGTTTGGGTATCTATGCCCATTGCCATGTTGAATATATTTTGTTTATTCTTGCCATAAATCTCTTAGCATGAAATTAAATGTTCTATTTAAATTTTAAGTAGTGGTACTTTTGTACAACCACCCATAGAGGGCATGTATAAAATCGCCCTAGGGGAATGTTTATTATTCTCCCCATTAAAAATTTGTAGGTGACTTGGAAATGTTTATAATTCTTCCCTCACCTAAGGTTAGAGGTTCGGTAGGTGCCTCAACCCTACTTAGTTAGATAGACATATTAATAAGCATGCTAAAATCCTTTATTATCTTTGTTAATGGCAAGTTCTTTAATGAAAACCTCATACTCTTTGATATCCTTTTACACCAAATACTTGACTAGTTTCCTTGTTGCATCTTTTCTTTGCCTTGGATAGATTAGTAGAGTAACACATACTTTTCTTTGTTTTTCCCTCTTGCTGGGTGCCATCCCAACCACCTAGGTGTTGGAGCTTTTCAAGGAGAAGGAAGGATTTAAAGAAAGATTCCTTGCTGTGTTCGTTTGCTTGTGAAGAAGGATGGCTAGGTTGCTATAGCTTGATCCTCTATGCTATCTTATCTTTTCTTTTAGAAAACAATGATGTAATAAACAATAAAGCCAATAGAGGGCTTGTTATTTCTTTTCTTTCCGCTGCTATTGACATTTTATTATGTATCTGGAATCATGCTTATTAAATTGGATTATGATGCAATCATCCTCAAAAGTCTCAATTTGTGTTAAAAACTTGTGGATGTTGTATTTCCTTTAACTTTTAGTAAGGAGGTGATCTCGCCTCTTTACAGTGTGTGTGTGTCTGTGTGTGTCTATACATATGTATATATGTATATATATGTATGTATATATATATATGTATGTATATATATATACATACATATATGTATATATATGTATGTATATATGTATGCATATATGTATATATATACATATATATAAATATATACATATATATATATATATATACATATATACATATATGTATGCATATATGTTTATATATACATATATATAAATATATATAAATATATACATATATATATATACATATATACATATATGTATGTATATATGTATGTATGTATATATATATGTATGTATATATATGTATATATAAGTATATATATGTATATATATATGTATGTATATATGTATATATATGTATATATGTATATATATGTCTATATTTATATATTTATATATATAGGGATTATCTTTAATATCGACGCGGGTAGCTACCCGCACACCCTTCCCATCACTTTTTTTTAAAAAAAAATTCTCGCAATTGTAGATGAGCATTTTATCTAGCTCGCCAAAAAATATGATCCAAAAATAATATCATTTTCCCTACCAAAATAAAAATACCCGTCCATATATTTACTGAATGTATATTTTCGACGCAGTTACTTTTTTAGTCACACTTTTTATATCAATACAGTTACTCTTTTGATCAGAAGAGTTACTGTTATGTACCATATAGTTACTCTTTTGGATGTGCGAGTAGCCAGCGGGTAGCGAAAATCTAGCTACCCACGCGGGTAACGAATGAACAACCATATATATATATGTATATATAAGTTTGGGATTATGTGGTCTTTGATTGAATACGCATATGAGACAGTTCAAATATTAGCATCGCATACAATAAATAAATGATAAAACCAAAAATCTGATCATATCGATTATCCTAAAACATAGTAAATTGGCATGGTTCTGATACCACTATTGGGAAATACAGGCACAAGGTAAGGCAGTGAAAAAAAAAATTCATCTATATGTATTCCCCATCAGAGCAAGATCTCGTCAACTACTATGAAATAGGAAGGATGGTTTAATGAGTTATACCTGGTCCTGGAGCAAGTCCAGTGACTACAACTTGTTCTATTTGCAACTATGTTCTAGTTTCTCTTAGACGGTGGTTGTGCAACACTTGGTCTTCACCACAGATTACATACTGGTTCAGCTTCTGTAATAGTTCCTGTGGTCTTGCCATGGACTGCAGACTGACTTTGTCCTCCTAGAAGCACCCAAAGGACTCTTTCCTCTAGAGTAGTCCTCACGGACCAACTAGAACTCATGTTGTTCAAGTAGAATAGACATGAAGGATTTGTCCCTCCCATTGACGTACTAGTCACCAACTTACTATCCCATAACAATGATCCTCAGTTGTTCTCTCTTGTCTCTATCCCTCCCTAGTCAGATATGACTTGCTAGGGCTCTTTTGGTTACCATAATAGAGAGGACAATAATTGTCAGAGCAACTGATTCTCAATTGTATGTGTTATTATTGTGCTGTACAAAGCCCCCAGTACCCCTCAATTTATAGGCAGGTTAGGGCCAGGGTTCCTAGTCTGTTCAGGATCTATGTGGGAGTGGAAGGGACCAGAAGATCTTGAATTTTCACAACCTGCAAACCACAAGATGGTTTTTTTGGCACTGTAAGATGATCATTTTGTAGTTTCTCAATCGAATATGAATTGGAAATTCATTTCCAATTAATGCTAAACATTAATTGAATCGGTCATCTCGCTCAACCTGATCTGATCGGTTCACCCAGTGAGCTGATCGATTGGGCCTAGTTTGTGCAGAACTCTAGCCAATGCAGTTCCAATCATCTTGACACTCCAAGCGGCCATTTCAACACTTGAGACAATCGTCTGGTGCACCAAATGGTCATCTCACCCTATGAGATGATCGGATGGGGTGCAATCAGCTGATTTGTTGCATGATTGAGTACCTGAACACTTTAGTAAGAAATACAATCATCATTCAAGATTAAACTCCTCTTCTAGATGAATTCCTTTATGTGTGACCAAATAGGTCTCATATCAGGTTCACAATGAATGTCTATAACTATCTTATGACATCACAAGGAGAGAGTGTGGTGCCTAATCACACATCAGTGCTACCCAAGTGAATGGAAACTTGAAGAACAACTTCAACCTACAATCTATGTAAGGTGTTGTAGTGATTGTATTATTTCATTGTCTCTGATATCCAGAGTGAACTCGAGGCATGGACTCATCATCCTCTTAACGTTCAACCCATGTTTCTTGAACCAAGAGCAGACTGTTTGAGATAATGTGTCCTCAATATCATATATTGATTCACATGTGCATGCACATGTGTTTCTCAGCCTCATTTATCAAGTGGCCAAGATATCAATCTCCAGTAGGAGGGACAAATTCCATCTCTATCACTCACAATATATCCCCATGTGTCGAAGTCACCCAATCATCACCTTTATGACAACCCATGTTTCAGGACTGCATTTGATAATGTCAAAGCATACCCAATGACATGTGATGAGTTTAGTGATTTCAGGTCTAAGAATCACAATCACTACTTTCACTATGAGAGATGAGTATGACTAAAATCATGATTTCCATGTGTCACTCTCAAGGTGGGTCTATCTGATACACTATTCCCTAGCATGTATATCTATGCTTGGCTTGATATTGCCAGATCATGACTAATAAGGTTTAGTCATCAACCAACCCACAATCCCGTCTTATGTGTTAATGATATCTATCTACCTTCCACAACAACAATTGACTAAGGACATAACTAGAATGTACATACTCTTAGCATTTATATGATCTCATTCTGCAAGTCACATACTTGAAGACATACATTATTGAGTATTGTCATTCTTTATACATTCATAATGTTGCCAAATTATCTCATAACTGAATGAAACATGATGAATTGGAAGCTTTCCATTATGAGTATTAATCAAATCCTTTATGATATATGTCTTTCCAATCATCACATGATTGGCTCTCTAGCCTACCTTACCAGCATGTTGATCCTCTACAAACAACCTTGATTGGTCCAGAAGCCACAGAGATGCACTGGTGGAACAATGCTTACTTCACCTTGATACATTTATAGGAACCCACATAGAGATCAGAGTGTTAGGTGGAATGGAAGAAATATTAAAATCTATCTTTCCATATTTTCATACATGGATCTTATCAACAACAATATAGTAGGAAGGAAGGTTTGTGAAATTATACTTTCATTGTGGAGTAGATTCAACAACAAGGCTCACAAGAATAGAGAACAAAGGTGATGATGAAGTCGACCTCCTAACGTGGACACCTAAGTATCCATGTCTTTGTGTCATCCACACGGATGATAGGGAACTCTAGTTTGTGCTCCAAGAACCGGTGTGGAAGGATTTGCATTTTTGTTGGCAACATGCTAATTTTGCACAACTTCTGCTCTCTCAGTCTTTTTTATGGTGATGATGGTTGGACAAAGGACTCTTAAAGTTGCCTTCTCACAAGAGTGGCATCTCAATAGTTGTCAAAAGGGTGACAAAGACATGTACATAAAACCCTACCCATAATACCCATGTATATAGGAAACATAGGTAATTAGGGTTTCTGATAAACCATGGAACACTAAAAGACATGATATTTGCTTTTCAACAACTACCTCTAGACTGTCCATTCATATGATCAAATTTAGTTTGATTGGTCAACTAGACTCAGTCCAATTGGCCTATTAGGTTGTCCACCCAGTCAGTTGGAACTAGCATGGTCGGTCGACCATGTTTAGTATGGTTGATCGACCGACCTATTCTAATTGGGCTATTAGATGTAGTCTAGTTGATCAACCAAACTTACTCTGGTCGAATGATCAACCTGGTCTAGTTGGCCCATAAAGGATTTAATTAATTGTCTAAGCTTTTTAGCAACCAAATAATCATATGCCCATGATTACACTCCACTTCCTTATGCATCCTTTTATGTGTGACTCTATATTTTCCAAATTATGGTGATAGTGATATCAGTAATCATATTACGATTTCACAGACAATATTGGTATCTAGTAAGACTTCATTGTCACCAAAGTAATTGGAGAAGTTGGAGAACAACTTCAACCTAGTATCATGAATAGTGTTGCACTTACCATATAATCCCTTTTCCATAGATATCCAAATTGAAATTGAGGCACAAAAACTCATCCTCTTATCATTCAATTTATGTTCCTTATAATAGATCAGACTATTTGCAATATTGTAAGCTCTGGCCATGTATTTCATAGTATCGCTTATCAAGTGGTGGGGATATCACTTCCAAAGAAGGAACCAATTCCATCTACAGAACTCACATTATTCCCCATGTTCATAGTGTACCCAATCACCATGCAACTTGTATTTCAGAGTCATGTTAGTCTAGTGGCAAAGTACACAGAATAACATGTGACCACCATAGTAACTTTAGGTCTAAGGATCATAGTCACCGCTGTCACTTTGAGATATGACTCTAACATGTCATCATATGACCTTGTTGTGTCAATCTCAAGGTAGGTTGATCCATTATGACTTGTTTCTAACAAGTACCCATGTATATGAGTTGATATCCAATATCATGACCAAAGAGACATAGTCATCACTTAAAATACATGCTAGTCTTGTGTAATATTATTGTCTTATACTCTCCACATGAATAATCGATTGGGGCATAACAAGAATGAGTACTCTTGTTATACATTTGGTCTCATGTCCAGGTCCTCAAACCAAACCATATATCATCAATTTAAAACATTATTAGGACATTGTTTAGTTCATTCATTTTCTTAATACTAAAATAAATATAATAAGTGGAATTTTTTATCAGTAAGCGTGGTACTCATTCTCATTAGAAAAACTCAAATATTTAACAAGGAATGGTATAGATTACCATATGACCTATCTATACAAGTATAAACCATTGGCATCATGATTTATATGTCTCCATATGGTAGTGATAGAAATATTTCTCTCTTCAAAAATAATTTTGTTCCAAGTGTTTCAAATGTGGAACAAACTGGAGATATCAAGGAGAGTTTGCCCCTTACTCTTCAATCTTGAGATGTCCTCAACTTTTTTGGGAATCAAATGTAGGTCAATTCTGGATGGATGCCAAATCCTTTTTGAGAAGGAGTGTTTCCATAGCATGTGGTCAATGTTCTCTTCAGCTAACCAACATAGGTAATAGCTAGATGCAATGTTAATACTTCTAAATTTCAAAAATGTTGCAATGATTAGTCTACCCTAGAAAAACCTTCCAAGAATGAATGCTAAACCTTCTAGGGGCACTTGTTTTCCATGCCATCTTGCCCACTTGATCTCTGCATGATGAACTCTGCTCATCCCCCATGCACTTTGTAGGGAGTTCTCTTTAAGGTTGATAAAATGGTAGCAATATGAGTCATGGAGTTCAATGCTCAGACAAATCTTCTCGAAGGCCTCTAAACCACGACTGTGAGGAATGCACCACTTACAATCTTTTATAAAGGTTCCAAGGTGTTTATTTGTGCCAAACCCAATTTTCATAAAAAGTCCAGAGCCAATGATATCCTAAGGAATTTCCCTTCGACCCAAGGATTTTGCCACAATAAAATGTTATTTCCATTCCCAACCTGGAACTGGACTAAAGGTGAAAGAGTGTCTTTGTGCCTCATGAGGCATCCTTAGAACCAAATGTGATATGGCTTGCTAAAACATGACCAGATTGACTTACATTGGAGGTATTTGTTATGCACCCAATGCACCCAAAGTCACAATTTACAGTTGGCAATATCCCATGTGTTATGGAACACATTTGCCTTTATACAAACCTCTATTGTACAAATACCCAATCAATGCTCACTTTTAGGTAAAGACATTGTGTCCCAGGTAACAATATGGAAATGATGAGAATCTTCCTAATCTCCTCATAGATTGCATCAATATTTGACTTTTATAATGGGAAGATTCCAATTCAAAAAAGATGGTATGCGGTGAGTGTTGATATTATAAGCTCCAGCCTACCTACCATAGAGAGGAGGTGATATTTCTAGGAATCAAGCTTCGACTTGATTTTATCAATGAGAGGAAGACAATGCATCTTGGTCATGCATCTTGATTTTATCAATGAGTCCAAAGTATGAGGAAAACATATTCAAGAATTTCAGAATACCTTTGGCACTATCTTCATCACCCATAGCAAAAATCAGTAGATAATCTGCGAATATCATGTGGGAAATTGAGTTATCCCTACAATAATGGGTGCTATCATCCCTTCACTTGTATTTCTATCAAACATAGATGACAGACCATGCATACCAATAATGAAAATGGAGCCATTGGGTTGCCTTTTTGTATCCCATTTGTTTCTTGGAAAATGGGTGAGGGGAATCCATTGACCAAAACTTGAAATGAAGATGAAGACATGCATTTCCAGGTACAGTCAACCAGCAACATGAAAAACCTGTGGGCTCTGATCTCCAAACCATAACATAAACACGATTAAAACTCAGCGGAAGCGAATCGGTAATCAGCGGAAGACAAAAATCACGGGAAATTAAAACTTTTCGAGATAAGAGCTTGAATCCATAAAAGCTTCTTTCATAAAGAGAGGTAACTGTTTACATCTCAGGATAATTACTTCTTGAGTAATTATATACATCAAGATACAAAATCTCAAGATCACATAACACAAGACTCCAAGACCTGAGAGTACAGAGGACACATAGGACTGACTCTAACTACACCACATGGCAGGATAAATCTCCACCTGAGATTACTGCTGCCCCTGGTGCTGCTGCTGCTGCTGAGACTGGTCACCTGTAGGCTGGTTCCTTCGTCTCCGATGTCCACCTAAAAAGTTGAAGCCTACGGGGTGAGACAATTATACATAATTGTCCCAGCGAGAGTTATAACTCTTCGCCAGAAGCTTTATTATAACATCAAAGAGTATTTTAAGCAGTAAAGCCTTCACAGCATTCTATAACAGTTGCAGGTATAACAAGATCTCTACAATTTAGGAGATATGGAGAATATCAACATTATTGCAATGTAACATCAATCAACTAACTTGGAGTAATCTATAACAAGTTATACTACATGGTTGATTGTGTTTTACAAACAACATTATGCCCTGTGGAGATGAGGCTTACCACTCATACTCCAACTGATCGCTGAGAAGCCGCATCAGTATCATACATAGGTCATTAAGAGAGCCGGATTCTCATGACCTTCACCTTCCTCAGTCAGTAAGAGGATCACTTGTAGGACATCTCGTGTCTCTACTACTATAGCTTACCAGGGTAAACTGGTCCTTCGCTATTCTAGAGTCACAGTGGCGTTCTGTACTCTCTTCGTCATCAGGAGGTTTCATATTTACCTACCACTGATACGGATATCTGTGCTTTCTTCGTCATCAGGAGGTTTCATGTTTACCTACCACTGATACGGTATGGAACTATAGTGAAGGATGGATGGATTCCACATCTACATCACTTTCCTACACCAGGATGTAAGGTTCTACACATCCATGTACCCCACATACTCAAAAGTATGTGCTCCAGGAGTTCCCTGAGGAAAACCTGTTTCACCATCACTTAATTTCTGACAATGATGGATCTATGATCAGGGCTCTACATTATACTTGATTAGTTAGGTACATTCAGTATTCTTTAACAGCATACATTGTTCTGCAAACAATAACAATAGATAACAGCTATAAAAGAAGAATACTAAATGTAATAGGCCTAACTCATATCAATCATCATTTCTCATTATCCTCATCACAAGTCATCTCTAAGGCATGACTTTGATGGTATTCATGGCTCTCATAGCCCATTATCAGCATAGGATGCCACTGGCAAGGCATCAAATTACTTTACTCATTCATAAGGCTAACAACATGCCCTTAATGAATATAACATCAACATCCATACCTGGATATGATTACCTTCATATCAGAACCTGCATGGTTAATACATCTGATAAAGGTAATACAACAATAAAGAATGTACTTCCTACTCTTGTCATAAGAGTTAAATCTCTAATTCTATTCAAATAGAGTTTATTGCTCAAAAGCATGTCATTACCCTTGAATTAGGGTTTACTATTCACATCAAGGTGAATTAAACTCATAACATCATCATGTATGAGTAACCTCTTCATTGATGCTCTTGGATTTGTTAAAGGTTCATCATTTATGATAATTAGGGTTTCTATGATCTCACACAGGTGGACCATACCCTAATTATGCTCACTTATGTGCATTGGAGATGCTTTTCTTGAGTTTTCCACTTAAAAAGGGTACTTTATCTCTCTAGAAGTACTTTCTCTCTCTAGAAGTACTTTCTCTCTCATCATAATGTTAGGTGATGTCAACATCACTCTAAAACAAGTTAGATTGAGTCATCATAGGCTAACATAGCCAAAAGCATCACCATTATTTGATTAGAGTTACTTTCTCTCTCTAGGGTACTTTCTCTTTCATCATACTAATGGTTGATGATAACATTAGACTAGATCAAGTTGGATAGAATCATTATGACTAAAAACATCATTTCTCATGAAATTAGAGTTTGAATTGAGCAAGGTATAACTCAATTGACCCTTCAGGGGTAATTTGGTAATTCACCCCATTGATCATCATCATAGTCAAAAACCTTGGTCAAATAACCCCTTACTATCCTAGATTATCATTAGGGTTTGATTTAAGCAACATTGAACCATTTACATCATCAAATGATTGAATGTGGTCAACCTTGAATCACATTGATTAATTCCAATCATTAATCATTAATTGAATTGAGATCGGTTGAAAGTGTTGACCGTTTGCCCTTCTTTGACCTCAGGACCACGAGGCCCTTCACGGTCTTGAGACCGTGAGCCTCCTCTCGATCTTGAGACCGTGAGCCCCTTCATGGTCTTGAGACCGTGAGCCCCCTCATGGTCTTGAGACCGTGAGCCCCCTCATGGTCTTGAGACCCTGAGCCCCCTCATGGTCTTGAGACCGTGAGCCCCCTCATGGTCTTGAGACCGTGAGCCCCCTCATGGTCTTGAGACCGTGAGCCCCCTCATGGTCTTGAGACCGCGAGGCTCTCATGGTCTCAGCTGCTTGGTCCTTCAACAAGGCTCAAAGATGCAACCGATAATGTCAACCCATGTCGAAGCCCTCAAATGGTCAAAGCTATGTTGACCACTTATGGGTTTAGTCAATTAAGATTATGCTTGATCACTTGGTCATTCAATTGACCCATAATGGTTAACCAATTATGGTTGAAATCGATTCAATTAGGGTCTATCAATGTTCACCCATCAACACTCAACAGTGTTCATCAACACAAAGTTGAACCCTTCAATTGAGCTCCAATTGGGCCCAAACTTGGCCCAAACGGTCTTGAGATCATGTGGGTGGACCCCACATGGTCTTGAGACCGTTTGCCCAAGATTTCATCAAGGTCTAAAGTGATTTGATAGGGGTTGAACCATGATTGAACCACAAAACAGAATTTTGATTAAATTACTAACTTATTTGCAATTGGGTCCTCAATTGGTCAAAATACTCAACCCTAGACCTTCAAACGGTCTTGGGTGATTGTCCTCTCGGTCTTGAGACCGTTTGGATGAGTTCCAAACGGTCTTGAGACCGTTTGCCCATCCAAAATTTTGGATTCTAGTGCAAATTCATCAAGGTCTGACCCATTGAGTTGATGATCATGTCAATATTTAATTGCACTGTAATTTGGTGTAATTGTACCTTCAATTGGTCAACAAATCTTGACCCCAGACCTCCAAATGGTCTTGGTTGATTGCCCTCACGGTCTTGAGACCGTTTGCCCAAAAAGGCAATTTCAGACCGTTTGAAAATCAGCAATTAATTCATTTAAAGTTGTGACTTAAAAAGGTCATATCTCCCGATTCCTTTGGAGTTAGTCTCCCAAATTTTGAGGGTAATTAGCCTATATAATTAGGAACAGATTTCTTATACGGTCCACGCTCGGTCAACGGGGCCAAACGGTCTTGAGACCGCGAGCCCTCTCACGGTCTCGAGACCGTTTGCTCACCTCGCGGTCTTGAGTCCGAGAGAGCAAACTGTTAGGACCGTTTAAGGAAAAGAAAAGCGGTGGGTTTTTCTTGGAAATCACGCCTTCATCTTCTAGCTCAAGAACAATACAGATATCCCACGGGTTTGCTTGCAAAATAGCAGGGAAAAGTAGGGAAATACTAAGAACTATCATTAAAACGCATACAAAGATGCACATAGTAAAGCATGGGTTTAGAGTTATAAAACCCGCCTAAAGCTTGCTTCTTGAGCTCCAAGCTTTCAAGCTCCAAGCTCTAATGGCGTCCTTGAGTTCCCACAGGTTGGCCAAGGTGAAAACTCCAAGGAAGGATGAAAAGAGACGGCTAGAAAGGTAGGGTTTCAAGAATTAGCCATGAAGCTGACCTTGAATTCGAGTTTTAACCATGGAATTAGGCAAGAAGAGGGGTTTAAACCTACCTTGCACCCCTTGGTCGTCCCCCTTAGCTCCAAGGCAGTCCTTGGTCTTCTTTGGTGAAATGAAACAGTAAGGGAACGAAGGGTGAGTTCCCTTGCAACTAAGGGAAGGAGGGCTTATATACATGGGGTAGGATTTTCAACATTAGTTCATAAGTTTCCCTTAATTCCAACTAAGTCCTTCCTTTATTACTTGCTCGTCCCTTCCTCTTTATTCTAAGGACAAACCTTATCTTAATGTTATAGAAAAGAAGGCAAGGAAGAACAATCTAATAATAAAGTTCATACTTAAAGGGATATTACACATATACCCTGATTATTCGATCACAAAGCCTATTTCTTAACTTGATAACTCAATTGAGGTGAATTCCTCATCATTTCTTCTCTAAATGATGGCAAGAGTCTAAAAAGATACTTTAGATGACATTCTTTACAAATTGCATCCCATCATTTGGGTAAATTGCATTTTACCCCAAATTAGGGTTTCAAGCCCTGGGATTGCTTCCACAGCTGCACCTTGGTGCTCTAGCTTGGGAAATCCCTCAAACTTTGCCAAAGAGATTCTCATGATGTCTCAACATCAGAGGAACATCTCATCATGTGCAAATTGCAAGCTAACCCTTTCAACTGGGTAAATTGCACATAGGTCCCTGTACATCAAAACAATGCTACAACTTTAAATAAAAAGGAGCAAATACTGAAATATACGTTTCTGAGAAACTTAATTACATGCTCAGAGTTAATCACAAGGATTTAATTACATATTTAGGCAAAACACCTAGGGTTGACTCATAACCCAGGTCAGGGATGTTACAAATTATCCACCCCTTACAAGGATTTCATCCCCGAAATCGATAAAACATATTACGAGAAAAGGGCAGGATACTTCCTTCTCATCTCATCCTCTAACTCCCAAGTGGCTTCTTCAATACCACGATGATTCCAGAGGACTTTCACAAGACTTATATCTTTCTTCTTTAACTTTTTAATTCGTTTATCAAGGATTGACACTGGTCCCTCTTCATAGGATATGTCATCATTCAATTCTACTTCCATAGGTTGTAGAACTGACTCGGTGTCTGGGTGACATTTCTTCAACATAGAAAGGTGAAACACAGGATGTAACCTCTGTAATTCTGGGGGAAGCTCTAGTTTATATGCTACCTTTCCAATCCGTTCAATGATTGGATAAGGCCCCATATATCTAGGAGCTAACTTCCCCTTCCTTCCAAAACGAAGGACCCCTTTCCAAGGTGAGATCTTGAGATACACTCTGTCTCCAACCTGGAACTCTAAGGGTCTACGACGTTTGTCAGCATAAGATTTCTGCCTATCCTGAGCAGTCTTAATCTTATGTTGTATAACTTTAATCTTTTCTGTGGTTTGCTGCACCAGGTCGGGACCTAACAACTGGTGCTCACCAGTCTCAAACCAACACAAGGGTGATCTACAACGTCTACCATATAAGGCTTCATAAGGTGCCATATCAATACTATGCTGATAGCTATTGTTATAGGCAAACTCTATCAAGCTTAGGTGTAGATCCCAACTTCCGGTGAACTGGAGAACACATGCTCTCAACAGATCTTCTAAGGTTTGTATGGTCCTTTCCGACTGTCCATCAGTCTGTGGATGAAAGGCCGTACTAAACCTTAGCTTGGTGCCTAAGGCTCTGTGCAATTGTTCCCAAAAATGACTTGTAAACTGAGGACCTCTGTCAGAAACTATTGTGACAGGAACTCCGTGCAAACACACTATTTCTTGAACATACAACTCTGATAACCTTTCAGCAGAATAGGTTGTTTTGACAGGTAAGAAATGTGCTGTCTTAGTCAACCTTTCAACAATTACCCAAATGGAATCATGTCCTTTGCTTGTCCTGGGTAGGCCAACAACAAAGTCCATGGTCACATGGTCCCACTTCCACTGTGATATGGGTAAAGGTTGCATTGTCCCTGCAGGCTTCTGGTGTTCAGCTTTAACTTGCTGACTCACAGGACACCTCAGAACAAACTCTGCAACGTCCTTCTTCATCCCAGGCCACCAATACAGATCCTTCAAATTCCGATACATCTTGGTGCTCCCTGGATGCATAGCATACATGGAAGAATGGGCTTCTTCCAGGACTAACTTTCTTAAGTTGTCCACATCCGGCACTATCATTCTTTCATTATAACAAGCTACTTGATCTTTTGAGTCATGAAACCCATCTTGCTTCTCATTTCTATACTCAGATCTTATATGTTGAACTGCAACATCATCTAGCTGTGCTTCTTTAATCTGCTCTCTTAGGGTAGGTTTAATATGCATCTCAGCTAACAAACCGGCTAGCAATGACACCTTCAACTGTACATTGTCTTGCCTTAAGGAGATAAGCATATCTCTTCTAGAGCATACTAAAGAGTTTAGTTGTGCTCTATTCATGGTTGATGTTGCTGATTTCCTACTCAAGGCATCTGCAACAACATTGGCCTTACCTGGATGGTAATCAATTGTACAGTCATAGTCCTTGATTAACTCCATCCAGCGACGTTGCCTCATGTTGAGCTCATGCTGAGAGAAGATATATTTAAGGTTTTTGTGGTCTGTGAAAATCTGGAATGTCTCTCCGTAGAGATAATGTCTCCAGATCTTCAAAGCATGAACCACAGCTGCTAACTCCAGATCATGTGTTGGATAATTCTCCTCGTGTTTCTTAAGCTGTCGGGAAGCAAAAGAAATCACTTGTCTATCCTGCATCAACACACATCCTAGTCCATTTTTGGAAGCATCACAGAAAACTACATATCCTTTTCCTTGTTCAGGTAGCACTAATACAGGTGCACTTGTCAACCTCTCCTTCAGCAACTGGAAAGATTGTTGACACTTATCACTCCAAGAAAAAGGAACATCTTTCCGGGTTAACTTGGTCAAAGGTAAAGCTATAGAACTATAGTTCTTAATGAACCTTCGATAATAGCCAGCTAACCCCAAGAAACTTCGAATTTCCGTCGGTGTCTTTGGTTGTTCCCATTGTAGAACAGATTCTACCTTTGTAGGGTCAACACGAATTCCCGAGGTGGATATTACATGTCCAAGAAAAGATACCTCCGGCAGCCAGAACTCACACTTGCTAAACTTAGCATACAACTTATGTTCTCTTAGCAAGGTCAAAGCTTGGCGAAGATGCTGCTCATGCTGCTGAGCATCTTTACTATAAATCAGTATGTCATCTATGAAGACGACAACACACTGATCAAGGAAAGGTCGAAAAACTCTATTCATGAGTTCCATAAATGCAGCTGGCACATTGGTTAGTCCAAACGACATAACCGTGAACTCATAGTGTCCATATCTTGTCCTAAAGGCAGACTTGAATATGTCACTATCCTTAATGCGGAGTTGGTGATATCCAGACCTCAAGTCTATCTTTGAAAAGACTGTTGCACCACGCAACTGGTCAAAGAGATCATCAATCCTCGGCAGAGGATACTTATTCTTTATTGTCACTTTATTGAGTTGTCTATAGTCGATGCACAACCGCATTGACCCATCTTTCTTTTTAACAAACAAGACCGGAGCACCCCAAGGTGAAGTACTCGGTCGGATAAAACCTCTCTCAAGTAACTCTTGAAGCTGTTTCTTGAGTTCTGCCATCTCGGCAGGAGCCATTCTATACAGAGTTTGAGCTATGGGTTTCGTATCTGGAATCAGATTAATTTCAAAATCAATCTCCCGAGGTGGTGGTATACCAGGAAGTTCTTCAGGAAACACATCTTCGAATTCCCTGACTATGGGAACTTCGGCAGGATTGGAACTTTCCTTGGTAACATCTACCACATGGGCTAAGAATGCATAACATCCTTGCCTCAACAGCTTATCAGCAACCATAGCTGACACAAGACAGGTGGGCAGAATCTTTCTTTCACCTTGAAAGATCCATGTGTTGCTTTCATCAGCAAACACAGCCAACTTGGACTCACAATCCAAGACAACTCTATACCTTTCTAAGGTATCCATCCCAAGGATTATATCAAACCCCTGCATATCAAGTGGTATAAGATCCACTTGAATGCGATGGTCAGAAAAGAAAAGGATGCAGGGAGAACATACCTCCTGCAAAACGGCAGACCCACTCAACGGAGTCTCTAACAACAAACTATCTGCTCTATGACTAACAGTCACATTACAGATACGAATCACTTCACGAGTGATGAAAGAGTGCGTAGCACCCGGATCAATCAGAACAGATACATCACAGGATATAGACATATCAGAATATAAAAGTTTCATCTGACCTGCCACTACCCGTGGATTGACCACTGCCTCAGGTGGGTTCATAGCATAGAACCTCGCAGTCGCCTGGTGTTGAGGTGGTGCTGATGATCCAGCTTGAGACGCTTGTCCACGTCCTCGAGCTGCTCCTTGATGTTGTCTATTCTGAGATCCCTGTTGATTCTGTCTCGGAGGTTGTTGTGTCACACCGATAGGCCTAGAACGGCAATCCTTCATCAAGTGTCCCACCTTACCACAGTTGTAGCAACTCTTCTCCTGTTGCTGTGGTCTGGGTGGTCCAGTAACTGACACTGATGCAGAACTGTGTGTCCCTTGAAGCGGTTGACTCCGCCCTCTACCTCTGCTTGGTGTCCATTGAGTTTGAAAACTTGATCTGGGTGGTGGAGGGTTAGGTGCAGAGAATCTAGGTTTCTTGGAATCCCTAGATGAAGAACCCTGGAACTGTGGATATCTTTTATGGGTTTGTCTTTTCTCAACCACAGATCTCTCTATCCTTCGGACTGACTCAATGAAGGTAGAGAATCTCTCTCTGTTTTCTAAGGCAGACACAGGGGTTGACATATCAGAATTCAAACCCTTCTCGAATCTTCTGATTCTTTCCTCATCTGTAGCAGCCATGTGCGGACAGAACCGCAACAACTCCATAAACTTAGCTTCATACTCACTAATGTTCATCATACCCTGCCTTAGTTTCTCAAACTGAGAGATCTTCTCATCTAGGAAGGTCTTTGGAAAATATCTATTGATAAATTCCCGACGAAACTCTTCCCATGAGAACTCTACTCCAGGTCTCTTCTGCTCTTCCATGTTCCACCAGTGACCATCACTGCCTTTGAGAAGATAAACAGCATGTCTAACCTTCTCAGCTTCCGGAATTATAAGAATCCTGAAAGCCTTCTCCAACTCTGTCATCCATAAGTCAGCATCTGCAGGGTCGGCAGTTCCGAAGTACTCGGTAGCTCCGACACGACGAAGTCATTCGAATGTCTTACCAATACCTTGTACTTCAGGCTGGACAGGTGCCCTAGGTGCAGGAATGGGCATCCTATCGGTTATATGTGTCATGGCAGTCATAAACTGCCCAAACATCGTCTGTACAGCTGGATCACTCATGTCAGCTGGGTCGAACTGGGGTGGCTCTCTTGGCGACTCAGGTGCAGGTTGTTCTATTCTCGGAACTCTTGCACTGCCTCGAGGTGCACTAGCACTACTCTCTGCCACGTGCTCATCACGATGTTCTGACATTCTTATGTATCTTCTTCTCCTGAGGAGCAGAAGATTCTATTAGATAAGGAAGGAGTACTAAAGGTAGACTCGACATCCTAAGTCCTATGCCTCTGTAGACTCAACTGAACCTGGAGCTCTGATACCACTAATTGTGGGCTCTGATCTCCAAACCATAACATAAACACGATTAAAACTCAGCGGAAGCGAATCGGTAATCAGCGGAAGACAAAAATCATGGGAAATTAAAACTTTTCGAGATAAGAGCTTGAATCCATAAAAGCTTCTTTCATAAAGAGAGGTAACTGTTTACATCTCAGGATAATTACTTCTTGAGTAATTATATACATCAAGATACAAAATCTCAAGATCACATAACACAAGACTCCAAGACCTGAGAGTACAGAGGACACATAGGACTGACTCTAACTACACCACATGGCAGGACAAATCTCCACCTGAGATTACTGCTGCCCCTGGTGCTGCTGCTGCTGAGACTGGTCACCTGTAGGCTGGTTCCTTCGTCTCCGATGTCCACCTAAAAAGTTGAAGCCTACGGGGTGAGACAATTATACATAATTGTCCCAGCGAGAGTTATAACTCTTCGCCAGAAGCTTTATTATAACATCAAAGAGTATTTTAAGCAGTAAAGCCTTCAAAGCATTCTATAACAGTTGCAGGTATAACAAGATCTCTACAATTTAGGAGATATGGAGAATATCAACATTATTGCAATGTAACATCAATCAACTAACTTGGAGTAATCTCTAACAAGTTATACTACATGGTTGATTGTGTTTTACAAACAACATTATGCCCTGTGGAGATGAGGCTTACCACTCATACTCCAACTGATCACTGAGAAGCCGCATCAGTATCATACATAGGTCATTAAGAGAGCCGGATTCTCATGACCTTCACCTTCCTCAGTCAGTAAGAGGATCACTTGTAGGACATCTCGTGTCTCTACTACTATAGCTTACCAGGGTAAACTGGTCCTTCGCTATTCTAGAGTCACAGTGGCGTTCTGTACTCTCTTCGTCATCAGGAGGTTTCATATTTACCTACCACTGATACGGATATCTGTGCTTTCTTCGTCATCAGGAGGTTTCATGTTTACCTACCACTGATACGGTATGGAACTATAGTGAAGGATGGATGGATTCCACATCTACATCACTTTCCTACACCAGGATGTAAGGTTCTACACATCCATGTACCCCACATACTCAAAAGTATGTGCTCCAGGAGTTCCTTGAGGAAAACATGTTTCACCATCACTTAATTTCTGACAATGATGGATCTATGATCAGGGCTCTACATTATACTTGATTAGTTAGGTACATTCAGTATTCTTTAACAGCATACATTGTTCTGCAAACAATAACAATAGCATAACAGCTATAAAAGAAGAATACTAAATGTAATAGGCCTAACTCATATCAATCATCATTTCTCATTATCCTCATCACAAGTCATCTCTAAAGCATGACTTTGATGGTATTCATGGCTCTCATAGCCCATTATCAGCATAGGATGCCACTGGCAAGGCATCAAATTACTTTACTCATTCATAAGGCTAACAACATGCCCTTAATGAATATAACATCAACATCCATACCTGGATATGATTACCTTCATATCAGAACCTGCATGGTTAATACATCTGATAAAGGTAATACAACAATAAAGAATGTACTTCCTACTCTTGTCATAAGAGTTAAATCTCTAATTCTATTCAAATAGAGTTTATTGCTCAAAAGCATGTCATTACCCTTGAATTAGGGTTTACTATTCACATCAAGGTGAATTAAACTCATAACATCATCATGTATGAGTAACCTCTTCATTGATGCTCTTGGATTTGTTAAAGGTTCATCATTTATGATAATTAGGGTTTCTATGATCTCACACAGGCGGACCATACCCTAATTATGCTCACTTATGTGCATTGGAGATGCTTTTCTTGAGTTTTCCACTTAAAAAGGGTACTTTATCTCTCTAGAAGTACTTTCTCTCTCTAGAAGTACTTTCTCTCTCATCATAATGTTAGGTGATGTCAACATCACTCTAAAACAGGTTAGATTGAGTCATCATAGGCTAACATAGCCAAAAGCATCACCATTATTTGATTAGAGTTACTTTCTCTCTCTAGGGTACTTTCTCTTTCATCATACTAATGGTTGATGATAACATTAGACTAGATCAAGTTGGATAGAATCATTATGACTAAAAACATCATTTCTCATGAAATTAGAGTTTGAATTGAGCAAGGTATAACTCAATTGACCCTTCAGGGGTAATTTGGTAATTCACCCCATTGATCATCATCATAGTCAAAAACCTTGGTCAAATAACCCCTTACTATCCTAGATTATCATTAGGGTTTGATTTAAGCAACATTGAACCATTTACATCATCAAATGATTGAATGTGGTCAACCTTGAATCACATTGATTAATTCCAATCATTAATCATTAATTGAATTGAGATCGGTTGAAAGTGTTGACCGTTTGCCCTTCTTTGACCTCAGGACCGCGAGGCCCTTTGCGGTCTTGAGACCGTGAGCCTCCTCTCGATCTTGAGACCGTGAGCCCCCTCTCGATCTTGAGACCGTGAGCCCCCTCATGGTCTTGAGACCGTGAGCCCCCTCATGGTCTTGAGACCGTGAGCCCCCTCATGGTCTTGAGACCGTGAGCCCCCTCATGGTCTTGAGACCGTGAGCCCCCTCATGGTCTTGAGACCGTGAGCCCCCTCATGGTCTTGAGACCGCGAGGCTCTCATGGTCTCAGCCGCTTGGTCCTTCAACAAGGCTCAAAGATGCAACCGATAATGTCAACCCATGTTGAAGCCCTCAAATGGTCAAAGCTATGTTGACCACTTATGGGTTTAGTCAATTAAGATTATGCTTGATCACTTGGTCATTCAATTGACCCATAATGGTTAACCAATTATGGTTGAAATCGATTCAATTAGGGTCTATCAATGTTCACCCATCAACACTCAACAGTGTTCATCAACACAAAGTTGAACCCTTCAATTGAGCTCCAATTGGGCCCAAACTTGGCCCAAACGGTCTTGAGATCATGTGGGTGGACCCCACATGGTCTTGAGACCGTTTGCCCAAGATTTCATCAAGGTCTAAAGTGATTTGATAGGGGTTGAACCATGATTGAACCACAAAACAGAATTTTGATTAAATTACTAACTTATTTGCAATTGGGTCCTCAATTGGTCAAAATACTCAACCCTAGACCTTCAAACGGTCTTGGGTGATTGTCCTCTCGGTCTTGCTACTGTTTGGATGAGTTCCAAACGGTCTTGAGACCGTTTGCCCATCCAAAATTTTGGATTCTAGTGCAAATTCATCAAGGTCTGACCCATTGAGTTGATGATCATGTCAATATTTAATTGCACTGTAATTTGGTGTAATTGTACCTTCAATTGGTCAACAAATCTTGACCCCAGACCTCCAAACGGTCTTGGTTGATTGCCCTCACGGTCTTGAGACCGTTTGCCCAAAAAGGCAATTTCAGACCGTTTGAAAATCAGCAATTAATTCATTTAAAGTTGTGACTTAAAAAGGTCATATCTCCCGATTCTTTTGGAGTTAGTCTCCCAAATTTTGAGGGTAATTAGCCTATATAATTAGGAACAGATTTCTTATACGGTCCACGCTCGGTCAACGGGGCCAAACGGTCTTGAGACCGCGAGCCCTCTCACGGTCTCGAGACCGTTTTCTCACCTCGCGGTCTTGAGTCCGAGAGAGCAAACTGTTAGGACCGTTTAAGGAAAAGAAAAGCGGTGGGTTTTTCTTGGAAATCACGCCTTCATCTTCTAGCTCAAGAACAGTACAGATATCCCACGGGTTTGCTTGCAAAATAGTAGGGAAAAGTAGGGAAATACTAAGAACTATCATTAAAACGCATACAAAGATGCACATAGTAAAGCATGGGTTTAGAGTTATAAAACCCGCCTAAAGCTTGCTTCTTGAGCTCCAAGCTTTCAAGCTCCAAGCTCTAATGGCGTCCTTGAGTTCCCACAGGTTGGCCAAGGTGAAAACTCCAAGGAAGGATGAAAAGAGACGGCTAGAAAGGTAGGGTTTCAAGAATTAGCCATGAAGCTGACCTTGAATTCGAGTTTTAACCATGGAATTAGGCAAGAAGAGGGGTTTAAACCTACCTTGCACCCCTTGGTCGTCCCCCTTAGCTCCAAGGCAGTCCTTGGTCTTCTTTGGTGAAATGAAACAGTAAGGGAACGAAGGGTGAGTTCCCTTGCAACTAAGGGAAGGAGGGCTTATATACATGGGGTAGGATTTTCAACATTAGTTCATAAGTTTCCCTTAATTCCAACTAAGTCCTTCCTTTATTACTTGCTCGTCCCTTCCTATTTATTCTAAGGACAAACCTTATCTTAATGTTATAGAAAAGAAGGCAAGGAAGAACAATCTAATAATAAAGTTCATACTTAAAGGGATATTACACATATACCCTGATTATTCGATCACAAAGCCTATTTCTTAACTTGATAACTCAATTGAGGTGAATTCCTCATCATTTCTTCTCTAAATGATGGAAAGAGTCTAAAAAGATACTTTAGATGACATTCTTTACAAATTGCATCCCATCATTTGGGTAAATTGCATTTTACCCCAAATTAGGGTTTCAAGCCCTGGGATTGCTTCCACAGCTGCACCTTGGTGCTCTAGCTTGGGAAATCCCTCAAACTTTGCCAAAGAGATTCTCATGATGTCTCAACATCAGAGGAACATCTCATCATGTGCAAATTGCAAGCTAACCCTTTCAACTGGGTAAATTGCACATAGGTCCCTGTACATCAAAACAATGCTACAACTTTAAATAAAAAGGAGCAAATACTGAAATATACGTTTCTGAGAAACTTAATTACATGCTCAGAGTTAATCACAAGGATTTAATTACATATTTAGGCAAAACACCTAGGGTTGACTCATAACCCAGGTCAGGGATGTTACAAAACCCATCACTTCTATGATATGTATGATGTACTCCCTACTTACAAAGTCATAATCCTTGCTTAAATTAGCTTTAAGATATAGATTAGGATTGGTAGTTTATTTACTGAAATAAGTGGAATTACCTTTTACTAATAATCAAATCAAGTACAAAATATCCCTTTTACAATCATCACATGATGGCTCTCAGGTCATACAACTAACACATGTGAGGAAGATTTAAATGTTGATTGAAGAGTTGAAATCTAATAATATTGTTGAAGAAGATCACCAGCATCTAAGGCACTGGATATGAAACCCCTACCCAAGGGATTGAAATAAGTTTCTCTAGATGAGAAACATATCTGCTCAATCATCATAAATTTTGATCTCACCACAAAATAGCAAAACAAACTACTGATTGAGCTATGGAAGAGAAGATCAACATTAGGGTACAATATGAAAATATTATAGCTGTGAGTCATGCTATGTACATGCATTAGATCCCCATATGGAGGATTATGATCCATCTAGAGATCCACATCATAAAATGAATCCAAATATGGAGGTGGTATGGTAAGAAGTGCTCGAGTTATTAGTTTTTGGGATCATCTATCCCATCTCTAAATCACCATGGGTGACTCCTGTTCAGGTGTTCCTCAAGAAGGGAGGCCCCACCATGGTCATGAATGAGAAGAATGAGTAAATTCCCACCCACACGGTCATGGGGTGGAGAATGTACGCTGATTATTGATGTGGCTTTTGTCGCATTAAAAAATTCACATAGGGCTGAAATCCCTATGTTTTTACCAAAACAACATGCAATGATACCACCCACAAGCAGACATGTGTTATCATGGTATAATTAAGGATCAAACCCCAAGATACAACATTTATAAGAAGCTTTCTAGTTTGAATCTAGTTGAACTAGGACTAATATATAGAACCAAAAGTTGATTGGGTTGAGTAAAAACTAATTGCATGAGAAAGTAAAAGTGGAGGATTAAAACTGGGTTTAGATTAATGATGGAAGTCACTGGGCTGGAATTGGGTTTCACCTCTGCTACATGCACAAATACATCTAAAACATGTCCATGCTTGACAAAACCATCCAAATGAATCAAAGCAAGATTCCACCCAGTAGGTGTGGGAAATCATGCAGATATCTCCACGAGCTCGATGTCTCATTACTCATAGGTCGTGTATCTACTGCCTCACTGGCTTCCCTTTCAGAGTTCTCATCCGGGAGTCAACCAAGGGTGCTATTTTTGTGTCGTCAGAGTTTTGCATTGATGAAGGCTTAGGTTGATGAGGACATGCTTCAATGAAGGGACTGGTTGTGGAAAATCAGGTCCAAAACATCAAAAAGTTCTTGGGCATGCTAGTCGTTACCAGGATCACCACGTCTTAAGCTAGTGCACAAGTTGTGAAGGTTAATCTTGCCATGAAAATTGATAAATTCGATCAAACCCCTAAATATTAACATAAATATAAAGAATATATACTGACGCAATTTTACCGTGCGCAGAAATGCAAGTGAACGCGTCGAAGTAATGTAGGCCTTTGTGAGGCCCGAGTCGAACTCAGGGATACATGAAATTGTCAGAGACTCCTACTAACTACTTGCGATCAGCTAAGCTGATTAAAAAGTTGAGAGTTGTTGTTAAAATTAAAAGAAAATAAAAATGAAACAAAACAAAGCGATCAATTAAATGTTTGGTTTAATCAATTCAAAAGGAGATCTTTAGGATTGCGGTTTCACCGCGGGTTTTCATTGTATTAAATTCTATATAGTTACTCAACTTTTATCTCTCTATCCGGGTAGTGGCCTGAAATCAGAATTGCCCACTGTCGTGGTACAATTCACTACCTATGTCTAGGTCGGTTCCACCGTCGTAGTAACCTATACCCTAAACTAGGTGCATTAAAAATGATCTCTCAGTATCCACCATTAATCTTACACCACCTTGTTCAAGGGATTTGTCAATTAATGTAAATTCCGTCTCTTTTCAACCATTAATTCTTCTTTCAAAGCAATTAAGGGCGTTAGATTATTATTATGGTGATCAAGCATAACAATATATTGGAGAAAACGAAATTATACCACGGATTTAAGAGATAAGATATGAATTACTATGATAAAATTGTCATACAATGAATTCCCGGGCTACTCCCGATCCTAAAGACAAAGGGGATTAGCCCCGCATGTTCAACTCAGAATATAACATGGAGAAGAAAAAGGGCAACATGGAGAAAAACGTGATCGAGTGGTAAAACCCCTGAATGGAGAAGATCTAATCGATCCTTGGCGTGGAATACATGTTCTCCCACCTTTCGGTGGTGGAATTCATCTTCTTCAGCGTCCGGATCGGCTGGGGTGTGCTGTCGTGCTCCGTTCTTCTCTCCTTGCTCTCTGGGATGTGTGCAACGGCTAATGATGTGATACGTCCCTCTTGGGCGCCGTCATTAGGTATATTTCCCAAATTAGGTTGCCAATTAATCACAGCCGTCCGATTAAGATCAATCTGAAACAAACTCATATCTGACGGCGTCGATACCATCGACGCGAGTCGATAGTATCGACCCTGCACTGTATCGGCTGGTCTTCTTTTCTTTTCTTTATCGCGACTGATGCTAGCTCGATACCATCGACGATGGTCGATGGTATCGACTCTTTAGGCGTCACTTTTGTCTTTTTACTATCATTGTAGCTCCACTAGTCGATGGTATCGACATATGGGTCGATACTATCGACTCATTTTTTGCCAACAACTTGATGGTATCTTGATACCATCGACATTCCTGTCGATAGTATCGACTTTCTCCTGGTCCTTGCGGCTATGCTCCTGTGGTTGTGTCGATAGTATCGACCACCGTTGATGGTATCGACGGTAGCAGATACTTGTTTTTCCTTAAATTAACACACGAAACCACATAAGTTCACACAAAATATATTCTTTTGATAATTAATACTCAAAATGCTTAAATAAAGGGAATTTGACATAAAGAAGTAGCATAGACCAAAATGAATAATTATGCAACATTAACCATGAAAATGACTAATAAATGCATAAAACACATATCAAACAAGTCTATAAATGGGACTCAAAATCATCGCATCAAATTCCCCTAAGCTTGAACATTGCTCGCCCTCGAGCAACTAAACCTTAGAATTGAATTGCCAGAGTCAACTAAAGAACAAAGCATCACAACAAACATCCCATATGACTCCCACCGGGCCTTCGCATATCGGCCCTCGCTAACCACAGAATGATAATTACCCTAAAGGCGACAGTAATCATCCATAAAAGATATTGACCTCAAAACTGATGGACACTATCACATTAGGCAGTTAACATAATAAAATTCGCCGGTCCAGACTTAGTGCATCTTGTGATCTCCTATACTACGTTGCTCGCCCTAACTACCATCTACATGGAAGAAGTTCTCCTGATATTCATTAGTGAGGAGAAATTCACGATGGCATACCAATCCGAGCAACGTGTGGATGAAATGAGTGGCTAATGGAAGAAGTGGAAGTATTATACGATTTCAACATGCATAAAACAAAAATGCCCTAAATGATGCAAATTCACATGAAAAATGCCCTAATGCCTAAGATCGGGTGGAATGATGCATGCACTAACAATCCATCTCAAAATGAGATGGATATCTAATTAAGCTACACCATGTACTCACTCATCTTAAAATGTAGGTGAGATTATGTTCCTTTCTCCTTCTTATTCTAGTTGCTTCAAAATAACTTTTCTCTCTTTTTTTTTCAATTTCAGATTTTTCTTCTTTTTTTTCTTTTCAAACCCTTATATCCATAATTGTCAATGAATACTTATTGGGCTTATTTTTTTTCTGCATAACTCAAATATTTACACTATTTGGAAGGTATGGAACAATTTAATTCACCATTAAAGAATAAATGAGGTACATGATATACTTTATGCATAAAAGTTATGAATGCAACTACATGACATGCACCTAAGGGTAATGTGCATGTAAACCTATTCTAATCTTTTTTTCTTCATTTTTCATGCAAAACATATGAAGGTGATTGCAATGCAAGTCCTATCTACATGACATGCAATCAAAAAGGTTAAAACTGTACTTTACTTCCAAATCTTGGTGGATTGTGAAAAGCAATGAGGTGGATAGATCACAAGACTAATTGACTGAACCTTTGAAAAATATTATGTGTCCCTCCTTACTGACCTGTGTAGTAGTTAAGAAGTTTTTCTCTCTTACTTCAAATTAAAGTCTCATTATCATTTGGTCAGTTTAGGCTCAAACAACCAATTCCGTCCACTTTCATGAATCATTAGGAATGTACAATTGTGATTTTCTGTTTTAAAGTTGACAAAACCAATCATTTTCTAAGTTAGGTGATCAGGTTTAAACAACACTCAAGCTTGCGAACACTCAAATTTTTTGTTTTAGTTTCCCTTAATTCCCATGCACATGCAACTGAGATGACTCAAGATTAAAGACATCCACGATTACACTAGATAGAATGTGGATCCTAAAAACAAACTAAAATTGCAGGAAACAAATGACAGGAAACAAAAGCAATAAAACTAAAAACAGAGAAAATGAAAGATAGAGCTGTTCCAACACCCCCCCTAAGCTTGAATTTGACTATGGCCTCATAGTCAAAAACAATCTTAAAGGTTGGAACAGAGATACCACTTTTACTCTTCAGGTGGAGGCGGGTACTGCGGAGCCGTAGGGTCCCAAGACGGATACTCCTCCTGAAAGCTTGGATCAAACTGGTCCCTAGGTGGAGGTTGTGGATAGCCTCCAAAGTAATTTTGGCTCCAATAGTGGTCGTAGAAGGGATCCTGTTGCATCTCCATCTGTTGCAACCGATCATGAATTTGTTGTTGGTTGTTGAGGAGAAGACACTCGTTCTCAAACATTGCCCTTTGATTGTCTAGTAACCGGTTTGTAGTGTCTTGAATAACGGTGTACATCACCATGTGATGTTGCTGCGTCTGTTGTATGTCTTGCATCATAGTATACATGCCCTGCATAGAATAGACATCCTCGCTTGGCTGTGAGGGCGGTGGTGGTGGTGGAGGCTGTGATGATGAAGATGCACCCGGATGCATCCGAGGACGCTTCTGTGGTGCTACGCGTGCCCGAAGAGGTGTGAATGCCTCCTCTTCCTCTACAGCCTCGTCGTCATTGTCGTTGTCGTCGTCTTCATCGGAGTCAGCGATGGCTATGATAGGCCATCGGAAGTGTTGCGCCCCTTCGATGTTAAAGACCGGATCGGGAAGTGAGCATTCCTGGTAAGCATGGTTGACGTGGCAGTGCACATACGCCAAACCATCGCGAAGAAGGATTAGGTTGGAGCATTGTAGATGTTGCAAGTTCACCTTGTTCCTGGTGGAGAGCGGGGTCAGAGTAGAGAAATTCAGCCCGAGGTAGGAAGCCAGCTTGGTGATAAGCCCGCCAAAGTGAATAGGGGCTTTCCGTGTACTCCTCTTCACCGCTAAAACCCACTGTAGAAAGAAGGCACCCCAATTGCATTCTTGACACTTCCGGAGTTTATACAAGAAGAATAAGTCTGTCTCCTAAAACTTGCTGAGGGCCAAATCACCCCTAGCAAACAATGTCAAACTCAGCATCCGGTGAAGTATCCGGACGACGGGGTGCTCGAAATCAGCTACCGCAACATTATGGTAGCTCACTGACTTGCCCAGCGGCACCGTCACCAGCTCGGCGAAGATTGCATCGTAGTCAGTGCGGTTGTCCAGTCACCAGTAGTTGTGTTGCGAGTGATTCCAATTGAAGAACTAGTTGAACTGTCAGAGTGTAAGGGTATAGTCAATGTTGTACAGCCAGAAAGACACCTGACCCTTGATCCACTTGCGGTCGGTGGCTATGACATCGTTGGGTACGACGCAGACGTCCAGTGACACCATGAACTAAGCCACCAACTCCTTGTAAGTAGGCCACTCGCCGAAGAACGGCTGGCCATCAGCATGAAACTCCAACTCGTCAGGCTGTCTTCCTGTGTGTCGGGCCTGACCCTTCAGGACGTAGTCGAGGTTGGCGTCGAACCCCAGGTTGCAGATGGTTTCCCGTTCAACATAACGGGTCGACTCGATCTTCCTCTTTAAGATCTCCTCGTAGATCTTCTTGACTTCCACGGATGGATGTATCAGCCGCGGGCGTGAGATTGACATGGGAGGAGGTGGCACAAACTCCGAGATGTCCATTGGATTCGCACATGAAGAGGACGCACCAGCTACGTGCACCATGATGTCAAAAGAAAAAGGAATAGAAAGGGAGCTCGGGGAAGATCGAAGAATCGAATCTCCACTCGATGAAGAACTTGCTCGGCGTCGGGATTGGATAGCTCTGGAACACGCTCGGCACAAGTGAAGGAGAATTACACTGGAGGTGTGATGTCATCTGACGCAAATACTCCTCATATATAGCCGTGGCCGGTGCTACTGTCTGCCCGTCGATACCATCGACGCGATTCGATGGTATCGACTCGGGTAGCACGATCCGTACCTCCGTGAGTATCGACGGTTGTCGATGGCTGGATCTACGGGGCCCGGATTGCTGACGCGTCGATACTATCGACGCAAGTCGATGGTATCGACGCAAGTCGATGGTATCGACCCGTCCCCCGGATCGACTTCCTTGTTGATGCGATCGCCGTTGATCTTTCCTCGCGGATCGTTGACGTGGCGCGTCGATACTATCGACGTGAGTTGATAGTATCAACTCTCTTATTAGGGCAAACCCTCGTGAGGCCCGGCCACCGCCTTCTTTGCATGAATGTGTCGATACCATCGACACGCCCGTCGATGGTATCGACTTTCCTGAGACGATTTATTCTAAAAATATCCAGAGATCTCGATAGTATCGACAGCCATGTCGATACCATCGACCTCTGCTTGCGATCTGTCTGTTGGTATGTCGATACCATCGACGAGGCCGTCGATGGTATCGATACAGTGCGATTCCTGCAGTTGCCAACCTGTACCATGGTCGATACCATCGATACAAGGGTCGATGGTATCGACCCTGCCTCAGCCCTGCACATGTAGCAAACAATCACAGTATCTTTTTTACACTATAAACTAAGTTAAAACAAATCAAACTACCAATGTAAAGGAACTAAACTAAAGTACCAATGGTTGGGTTGCCTCCCAACAAGTGCCCTTATTTAACATCTTAGGCTAGACGACTTGAAGCACATCATGCATCCGAAAGTGAAATGAGTTTGACCTCATTCCCCTTCCTCGTATAATCTTCACCAAAATACAACTTCAACCTCTGTCCGTTAACCAAAAATGTAGTCTCACCATCACACACCATGATTGCGCCATGTGGCTTGACCTCTTCCACCGTAAATGGTCCACTCCACCGGGATTTTAGCTTCCCGGGATGCAACTTCATCCTTGAATAGAAGAAAAGCACACGATCTCCCTTCTTGAAGGTGCACATCTGAATGTGGTGATCGTGGATCAACTTAGTGCGCTCCTTGTATATCCGAGAGTTCTCATATGCAGTCATCTGCAGCTCATCCAATTCATTTAATTCAAGTAATCTCTTCTTCCCCACTTCATCATAACTCAAGTTGAGCTTTCTCAGCGCCCAATGTGCTTTGTGCTCTAACTCCACCGGTAAGTGACAAGCCCGGCCGTACGCCAACCTAAAAGGCGTGGTGCCTATAGGTGTCTTGTATGCCATCCTGTATGCCCATAATGCATCCGGTAGTAAGGCACTCAAGTTCTTCCTCGTGGAAGCCACGATACGCTCCAAGATCTTCTTAATTTCACGATTGGAGACCTCCACTTGTCCTTGAGTTTGTGGGTGATACAGGGTACCTATGTTATGTTTAACCCCGTATTTCTTCAATAGTGCCGAGAACTTTTGATTCTTAAAGTGCGTACCCCCATCGCTAATGATCATTCGGGGCACTCCAAACCTGCAGAAGATGTTTTCCTTAACAAACCTACACACTACAGTAGAATCATTAGTCCTTGTGGGTATTGCTTCTACCCACTTCGACACATAATCAACAGCTAAAAGGATATATAAATTCGAATTGGAGGACACAAAGGGTCCCATGAAATCTATACCCCATAGATCAAATACCTCAACCTCTTAGAAAACATTTAGGGGCATCTCTTGTGTCTTTGAAATGTTACCTACTCTTTGGCAGGAATCACATTGCCTTACGAACTCATAGGTGTCTCGGAACAAGGTAGGCCAATATAGGCCACTTTCTAGTACTTTGGCAGCCGTCCGAGAGCTCGCATGGTGTCCGCCCGTAGGTAGAGTGTGGCAATGATGAAGAACACTCTCGTATTCCACCTCAGGTACACACCTGCGTAGGACACCATCCCTGCATTGCTTCAAAAGAATGGGGTCATCCCAAAAATAATATCGTAGAGAATGGAAAAATTTCTTCTTCTCTTGATATGTCCAATCATCCAGGATGATCCTGCAAGCAAGATAATTCACGATATATGAAAACCACGGATCTTTAGAATTGACTTTCAAAAGTTGTTCATCCGGAAATGTCTCGGTTATGGGTATGTGTATATCTTTTTCATCTACCCTCTCTAACCTAGATAAATGATCCACTACAAAATTTTCAATCCCCGCCTTGTCTTTGATTTCGATATCAAATTCTTGTAAGAGCAAGATCCACCTAATCAATCTAGGTTTGGCATCTTTTTTCTCCATCAAATATTTAATAGCGGCGTGGTCAGTCCAAACTACTACTTTCCATCCAACTAAATACTGCCGAAATTTTTCAAAATCGAAAACAACAGCAAGCAATTCTTTTTCAGTAGTCGTGTAATTTAGTTGGGCATCATTCAAAGTCTTAGAGGCATAAAAAATCACGGCGGGTTTATTGTCCACCCTCTGTCCCAAAATAGATCCTACAACGAAATCAGATGCATCACACATGAGTTCAAATGGCTTAGTCCAATCCAGTGTTTGAACAACCGGTGCGGAAATCAATTTCTCCTTCAGCACGTTGAACGCGTGTAAACATTTATCATTGAAATAAAAAATGGCATCCTTTTCGAGAAGCTCGGATAGAGGTTTGGCGATTTTTGAAATATCTTTTATGAACCGACGATAAAATCCAGCGTGTCCTAAGAAGCTTCTTACCCCTTTTACCGAATTTGGTGGGGGTAATTTAGAAATTACTTCAATTTTTACCGGCTCTACCTCCAAACCTTTGCTGGACACCTTATGTCCCAACACTATCCCTTCACTCACCATCATATGACATTTCTCCCAGTTGAGGACCAAATGTGTGTCCTCGCATCTTTGTAACACCGTATCCAAATTATAGAGGCATTCATCAAAAGAAGAACCATAAACCGAAAAATCATCCATAAAGACCTCTAGACATTGTTCTACCATATCAGAAAAAATGGCGAGCATACAACGCTGAAAGGTCGCTGGTGCATTGCATAATCCAAAGGGCATGCGGCGATACGCGAACGTTCCATAGGTACAAGTGAAAGTAGATTTCTCTTGGTCCTTAGGATCAATCGAAATCTGATTGTACCCCGAATACCCGTCCAAAAAACAAAAATGTGATCGGCCGACCAAACGCTTTAGAATTTGATCAATAAACGGTAGAGGAAAGTGATCCTTTAGCGTAGCGACATTCAGACGTCGGTAATCAATACAAACTCGCCACCTGGTTACCAAGCGGGTGGTGACAGGTTCATTTAAAAGATTGTGAGTAACAGTTATTCCCCCCTTTTTAGGGACTACCTGCTTGGGACTCACCCATGTCGAGTCTGAAATTGCGTAGACGATACCTGCGGAAAGAAGCTTAATTATCTCCTTCTTCACAACCTCCATCATGCTCGGATTCAGTCGACGTTGCGGTTGGATCACCGACTTGGCTCCCTCCTCGAGATGAATCTTATGCTGACACAAAGTAGGGTAAATCCCCTTTATATCTGCAATAGACCATCCAAATGCTCCCCGGTGGTTCTTCATCACTATCAACAACTAGTCCTCCTCTTCCGCACTCAAATAAGTAGAAATAGTCACCGGTAACTTGTCTTCCTCAGCTAGAAAGGCGTACTTGAGGTGAGGTGGTAGTGGCTTTAACTCCAACTCCGGCGGGCTGATTAAAGATGATTGAAGCGGTGGGGGAAGTTCACCTAAATCTTCATAATACCTCGCATAGAAGCATGGAAAAATCTGAAACATCTTGGCGCACTCCTTGAGTGATTTGCTTCTCATCCAATCATGAGTGATATTGACTAAACAAGCCTCAAGTGGTAGTTCTGGATATGCATAAAAAACTAAATTCACTATAGCATCATCCTCCATAGAGGGAGGAATGTCCTCATCCTCATCATTCGGGAACCCCACAGCCTTACAAAGGGATACCACTTTGGTCTGCTCCATGATGTCTACAGCCAAAGTTCCTTTGTCCACCTTGGTCATTACATGAGCCATATCTAGAAATGGCTTCCCTAGACAAAGTGAGATATTGTTATCAAAATGTTTTACCATGTGGCATTGCTCCTTGGATTTAGGTGAAGTGACACTAGAAGGCATGACCATCTCAAATTGGTCATCAACTATACCTAAGGTCAAACGACCTCTCCCCATCTCAAGTATCATGTCAGCTGTAGCTTGGAATGGTCGTCTAAGTAATAGTTCATTGCCTTGTTCATCTTGCATCTCCATGACGACAAAATCTGCTGGAAATACAAATCGATCCACTTTCACTAGCACGTCTTCACAAATCCCATATGGCTTTACCACTGAATTGTCCGCCAATTGGATAGTCATGTTGCTTGGCCGTGA
Organism: Alisma plantago-aquatica; assembly: GCA_963693085.1. Classification (NCBI taxonomy): domain Eukaryota; kingdom Viridiplantae; phylum Streptophyta; class Magnoliopsida; order Alismatales; family Alismataceae; genus Alisma; species Alisma plantago-aquatica. The sequence goes on from OY856412.1 coordinate 556,612,014, forward strand.
CTCTTTTAATCCCAGCTTTTTGAATGTAGAAAGGGGCATCAAATTAATGCTCGCCCCTGAGTCACATAGTGCTTCACCAAATTTGACTTTCCCGATGTAACAAGAGATGTTAAAACAGCCTAGATCTTGCCTCTTTGGTGGCAATGTGCCCATGATGAAGGCACTCACCTGCTCCTTAAGCACAACAGCCTCTGTATCTGGAATTTTTCTCTTCTTGGTGATGATGTCTTTCAGAAATTTCCCGTAAGAAGGGATTTTCTCAATAGCTTCCAATAGAGGGATATTTACTAAAAGCTTTCTGAAACTGTCTAAAAACTTTTTGAATTGGGCATCTACCTTCCTTGCCTTAGCGCTGTTCGGATAAGGGACCGGGACATCCTGTGCCCTTTGATGCGGTGGCACATAGGGTGCCCTTTTCTGAGGCTCCTCCTCCTCTACAATAGGATCTTCAATAGCACCCACTGCTGTTTCATCAACTGGTTCAGTGACCAGTACAGACAGCTCCTCATTTGCCTCACCTTCAATTTCCGCTTGGGGTTTGCTTGTTTCATCGGCCCTAGGATTTAACAATTTCTTGCCACTTCTTAGCAAGATGGCCTTCGCCTGCTGGTTTCCTCCTGGAACATTAGTACTACCCGGAAAGCCTGGGTGCGCCGACTTCTTCAAACTGGCTATCTCTACTGCCATTTGTGCCATGGATGTCTCTATTGTCCTCATTTGATCCCCATGGCTCTGCAGTGTCTGCCCAAATTGGTTCATGAACTCCCCTTGTTGCTTTATTTGCTGGCCGAAAGTAGCCATGAGCTCTTGATTTTGCTTTATCACTTGATTGAGAAGCTCTGTGCTCTTATCCTCCGCTACTGGTTGGGGTTTGGCATCTAGATCCTGCAAGAAGTTGTTTGGATCCTTCCAGGAGAACTTCTTACCTTTCCTCCATGAATAGTCGTTATTCCTGTAGCCTTGCTGCTGCCTCATGAATTTAACTTGAGCCTCATCCTCGGGCTCAGTATCCTCCTTTGCAAGCAGTTTCTTTGTGAGAAGATCCATCTTCTCATTCAACTCCTTGATTGCTTTAGATTCACCTGCCACTCGAACTTGCTCCACGTCACCTCTTTCGCCCCACGATTATTTCTTAGCCATGTTCTTTAGGATTTCCCAACATCTTGTGTCCGTGTTATTCAAGAAAAATCTAGAGTCGGCTAAATCAAGGTTGCTTCTATCATGCTCGGAGAGAGCAAAATAGAAGATCTTGACTTGTGTCTCCTTATCAAGCCTGTGATGCAGGCATCGCCTGAGCATGATCTGAAACCTTTCCCAGGTCTCAGAATAGGTCTCTCCTACTTGATGGGTGAAGTTTTGGATCTTTCTGATCATGTCATTGGTCTTCTCGGGCAGAAAGAACCTCTCAAAGTAAACCTCCACCATGTGGTCCCAAGACTCCATGTATTCATCATCCAAGTTGTGTAGCCATTCACACGCATTTCCCGCTAGAGAACTCGGGAAGAGCTTCAAGTAGAGCACATCTTGTGGAAATCTGTCGATTTTTATCATATCACAATTCTCCACAAATTGACTTATGTGTGCGACGGGGTCTTCATTTTTGAGCCCATGGAAAGCATTCGAGTTCACCATGTTGATTAAAGCCGGATCAATCTTGTATGTCAGAATATTCACCGATTGCTTCTTGATCGGCCCCTTGGAAGCGAATGAGGAAGAAGCCTTGATCTTCTCCCATATTGTCTGTGGCTCGTCCATCTCTTCTTGTTCAGATTCAAAAACTATATCCTCCAGCTGGTCTTGATTATACTCGTCCTCGTCTTCCGATCCCGGCAGCGGAACCTCTGGTGCTTGCCTCGTGTAGTCTGTACTACGCATCTGCACCATGCACAGTACCTACAAATCGAAAAATTAAGTTTAGTACAGTGCTTGACGATTGCAAATATTTAGAAAACAGATTATGAATTTTTGAAATTATAAAAACAAATGTGGCCTAGAGTGGCCGCTTGTAGCACTCGTAGTGCCGACAATTTGCCGTATCCCCGACAACGGCGCCAAAAACTTGACACAATTTTACTGTGCGCAGAAACGCAAGTGAACGCGTCGAAGTAATATAGGCCTTTGTGAGGCCCGAGTCGAACTCAGGGATATGTGAAATTATCAGAGACTCCTACTAACTACTTGCGATCAGCTAAGCCGATTAAAAAGTTGAGAGTTGTTGTTAAAATTAAAAGAAAATAAAAATGAAACAAAACAAAGAGATCGATTAAATGTTTGGTTTAATCAATTCAAAAGGAGATCTTTAGGATTGCGGTTTCACCATAGGTTTTCATTGTATTAAATTCTATATAGTTACTCAACTTTTATCTCTCTATCCGGGTAGTGGCCTGAAATTAGAATTGCCCACTGTCGTGGTACAATTCACTACCTATGTTTAGGTCGGTTCCACCGTCGTAGTAACCTATACCCTAAACTAGGTGCATTAAAAATGATCTCTCGGTATCCACCATTAATCTTACACCACCTTGTTCAAGGGATTTGTCAATTAATGTAAATTCCGTCTCTTTTCAACCATTAATTCTTCTTTCAAAGCAATTAAGGGTGTTAGATTATTATTATGGTGATCAAGCATTACAATATATTGGAGAAAACAAAATTATACCACAGATTTAAAAGATAAGATATGAATGACTATGATAAAATTGTCATACAATGAGTTCCCGGGCTACTCCCGGTCCTAAAGACAAAGGGGATTAGCCCCGCATGTTCATCTCAAAATACAACGTGGAGAAGAAAAAGGGCAACATGGAGAAAAACGCGATTGAGTGGTAAAACCCATGAACAGAGAAGATCCAATCGATCCTTGGCGTGTAATACACGTTCTCCCACCTTTCGGTGGTGGAATTTGTCTTCTTCAGTGTCCGGATCGGCTGGGGCGTGCTCTCATGCTCCGTTCTTCTCTCCTTGCTCTCCGGGATGTGTGCAGCGGCTAATGACGTGATACCTCCCTCTTGGGTGCCGTCATTAGGTATATTTCCCGAATTAGGTTTCCAATTAATCACAGCCGTCCGATTAAGATCAATCTGAAACAAACTCATATCTGACGGCATCAATACCATCGACGCGAGTCGATAGTATCGACCCTGCACTGTATCGGCTGGTCTTCATTTCTTTTCTTTATCGCGACTGATGCTAGCTCGATACCATCGACGATGGTCGATGGTATCGACTCTTTAGGCATCGCTTTTGTCCTTTTACCATCGTTGTAGCTCCACTAGTCGATGGTATCGACATATGGGTCGATAGTATCGACTCACTTTTTGCCAGCAACCTGATGGTATCTCGATACCATCGACATCCCTATCGATAGTATCGACTTTCTCCTGGTCCTTGCGGCTGTGCGCCTGTGGTTGTGTCGATAGTATCGACCACCGTCGATGGTATTGACGGTAGCAGATACTTGTTTTTCCTGAAATTAACACACGAAACCACATAAGTTCACACAAAATATATTCTTTTGATAATTAATACTCAAAATGATTAAATAAAGGGAATTTGACAAAAAGAAGTAGCATAGACCAAAATGAATGAATTATGCAACATTAACCATGAAAATGACTAATAAATGCATAAAACACATATCAAACAAGTCTATAAATGCGACTCAAAATCATCGCATCATATATATAAGAAAATCAAAGGCAATTCAAGGGATCTAAGTGCAAAATTGTACTAAAAATGCAACTAAAGTTGAGATGAATATGCATCCATAAAAATACCCTGAACTTAAATGTTTCTGATCCTCAAGTAATCATAAAATTTGAAATAGTTGTCACATTGAATACTTTCAGCCTTTCTCATAGTTGAGTCAACCAAATTAATCTATATTTAAAACTTGAGCATTGAAGTTCTCACAACATAGGAATATAATAGATCAAGTAAAATGGGAGATCAATCCACCAAACATACATTGAATGATTAACATTGAATTGAAAGAGTTAATTGAATCCATGGATCATCAAAAGTAGACATACAAGAACAAATAATGGGGCTAGTCCCTACACCCCATCGAGAAGGACTACTCACTCCTCATGAAGGAATTATAAGAAATAAGGGGGAAGGAAAGAATGGCCATGATCATGGTGGAGAGGAGTTTTGCAGCCTAGAGTAGTAGCTACTTTCTTATAACCCCAGTGATGAGGATGATCAAACCAAAGGAAGAGGAAGACGCCAGTTGTAGGTGTTGATGGCATGATTCCTCATTGTCTCTTCACTTCTAGAACTCTGAATCTTTAGACAAGGAGTGGAAGGTGGGTGTATGGAGGCAACTAAAGGATCCATAGATAAAACATGATGGTGGTTGATGGAAATAGTCTTCCTGAGGTTGGGCATGAAGTAGAAACCTTTTGGGGTGATGGAGCGGAAGTAATCCCCTTCCATGGAGGATGGGTACAGTTATCTATAGGTTGTAGTATAGGGGATTCATTGGTTGTTCCGTGTATTCGTGTTGTTGGGAAATTGGAATATAGAGTGGAATTTTATCCATATTTTTTGTTGGTCGATAAGGATTTGATCTTGAAGAAGGGACCTCATCAGGCTCGAGTAAATGGTTGTTTTGTGCAAAATTGTAGTCAGTCTTAGAGTGTAGAGGCTTCCTCAAATGGACTTACGTCGGGAGACAAGATTAGAATCCCATTAGGGGTTAGGATGTCATCAGTCACAAAGTGTAAAGAGGTCTTCGATCAAGAGATCTACCTACTCATCAAGAGCAAAGACTTCATCGGTCGGTCGAGCACAATGGGGTCATCAGTCTTAGCCTCCACTAGTCAATAGGAATAGATATACCATTAGGGATGTTGGACTTTGTCGGTCAATGAGGAGGTAGGAATCTCATCAGGTACATTTCCCCTTGGGCTCAACCATCATAGCATGGTCTATGGAAGGAATAAAAGCAGTCATGTTGGTCGACGATCATTCTAGTTATAACAAACCTGCCCAAGGGTGCTATTGTTGTGTCGTCAGAGTTTTGCATTGATGAAGGCTTAGGTCGATGGGGACATGCTTCAATGAAGGGACTAGTTGTTGAAAATCAGGTCCAAAACATCAAAAATTTCTTGAGCATGCTAGTCGTTACCAGGATCACCACGTCTTAAGCTAGTGCACAAGTTGTGAAGGTTAATCCTTCCATGAAAATTGATAAATTCGATCAAACCCCTAAATATTAACATAAATATAAGGAAAATATATATAAGCAAATCAAAGACAATTCACACGATCTAAGTGCAAAATTGTACTAAAAATGCAACTAAAGTTGAGATGAATATGCATCCATAAAAATACCCTAAACTTAAATGTTTCTCATCCTCAAGTAATCATAAAATTTGAAATAGTTGTCACATTGAATACTTTCACCCTTTCTCATTGCCTTGTCTTCACATCGTGTTAATGCCTTTGATGCTAAGTGGGGCTAAGAATCTCAACTTCCTAGGATCATTGAACACATCTTACAATATCTTCATTCCTGATTTTGCTTCCCAAAATGTTTCCTCCCAGTGTTTCTGACATCATGCATGTTTAGAGCTTCATTAGAGTTTAGAGGTCCTATGGAATAGCAAGTGTACATCTTATCTGACATTGTTGTTTTTCAAGAGAGTGGTAAAATTAAGGCATGCATTGTTCATATGGATGGAAAGAGAAAGAAGGGAGGTATTGAAGGAAGTAGAAAATTTCTCCTCTGACTTGAGATTTTTATTATATGGTTCTATGTACATTGATTGCATTTTTCATGCATATCTCTCCTATATTTGATTCAAGATTGCATTTTCTTGTGTGTAAATTAGCATCTTTTCTTCTGCTTTTGGTGGTACACACCCATTTCATAGAAAGGGGTACGGAGGAAGTGGATAGAGAGAGGGAGTGCCACCCCAAACTTATGGTTTGGCACTATTTTTTGTGGCTTTTTGTTTCTTCTTTATGGATGGAGGGGTATGAAGATGGAATAAGAAGAGTAGAACAGAGTTTGGATCATAGTGTGACTTGATTTACAATTCAATGCATATGGACTTCCTCCTTGTCATACTATAATCAAATAATGACTTGATGAGAATCAAGTGGTGATTCTGTGAAATTGCTCTACTAGTCAGTAGAAAGAATGATGTGTTTGATCCCTCTTAGTTACATAGATACTAGCCATCTTGTGACGACCCCAATTTCTATAAACTTTCCTTAATGACATTAGCATATATGTGTGTACTCATATCTAAAGATGTCAAAAGGGAAACTATAAGAGATTATGGTAGTCAACTATATCATAAGATGGAGCCAAATCATGTTCACAAACATCATTGATTAGCCACACAAACAACATCCATTAAAGAAAATAAAAGGCATACATATTATTTAGGAAAAGGAAGAAATAGTTCTTATGGAATGAAAGCACATAGGACATGGAGAATCCTATACAACATCTAGTGGAATAAGAAACTATCTAACTGAAAAAAAAGATAAGAATGGAAATCTAGCTAGTCTATCCTCCATGCCCATTTATTTGGTAGCTTTAGGTACTTTGAGGTGCATTATTTGTTCCTTGTACCTAGAAAACACAAGAAACAAAATCATCAACATAAGTCGGTACATGGCTCAAAATACAATACTATGATTGCATAATTCAAATACTTGAAGAAACAGAAGGAAGAAAAGAAAGCCATTATTTAAGGTGGAAAATCAGGTAAACACATTTTATATGTATCATTGGATGCAGTTGTACTACAATTTCTATTAGCACTTATCATACATCCAGCATGGGAAATTTACTTTATCATACATCTAGAATGGGCAATTCATCATACATCCATACTAGGAAACATATCATACATCCATATTGGGCCATTTGTGATCTAGTAGCTACAACTCATCAATAATTCATTTATGTTCCATTTAGATTTGGCAAAGCAAAAATACTAATAGTCATCCAAAAAAGTATAACAAATAAGTCACCCAAGATACATCATAGTTTATGCAACCATTGGAAAAACTAGTATTATACTTAATAAATGACACGTACCTATTTTAATTAGATCTGGAATCCAAGAGTCTAGAGGAACAGTAAATGGATCACCCTGAAAGGAAATAAATACCTAATGTCATTATGTGTTGTCAACACCTCATATTAGGATCTTTGACTCACTAGGGTTTCCTTTTAGTGTCATTGGCTTATATCAGAGTATTTGGAGGGTTTGAGAGTGAATTGGATAATTGGTTCTTTCCTTACTCATCATTATTGAAGGAGAGAGAAAATAAGGGTCATTCATGTGATACTAGTGTGAACCTATTATTGATCTTCATTTTAGGGTTTTGAGTCAAGGGAATCAGGGTAAAATATGATACTTCAAGGTCTTACAAATATACTATCATTTATTTTCATATTTATTTTCCACAAACTAAAGTTAAAAGGGACATAAAATAAAGTCATAAAAGAATACATCGATCTAGGGTTGGATTTAGGTACATGTGATGATTTATATAGGTTTTCCTCATTTTTCTGAGAACAGGGGTATTTTGTGGGAATTTTTTAGACATTGGAGGTATTTATAATGGGTTTTTCAATATTGGACAATCAGGTAATTTTCTAGAAGAATACACATAAAAAAAAAACAATAGGGTGGTCGGCCTCACGGATTAGAGGAGGGATCTGGCTCTGTGGATCCTCTCCTTAACCCGCGAGCAAGCCTCGATTAATAGGGTCAAGGGTCGGGTGTGAAGGACACAAATTCCCATGAGGGTCAAATGTGCATTATGATAGAGCATGGGCAAGGAGGGTATTCTTCCCATTCGATTGTTGCTCATCCTATGGCAACAGAGCGTGATGGATGTAGGGCAAAGGTGGTGATGGCTCGGGGTAGCTTGGTGGTTTCTAAGTGCATAAGGATGAGTGGGTTTTGTTTGCAGAATCACCATGAGTTCAACAAACCCAAGAGGTTTGCCGGAGATGGACCATAGCCTTGGTTTATATCAATAGGTAGACATGAAACAGATATGGGGTTTTTGGGTTTTACGTACCCTCGGGTTGGATGGAGGGGTCAGGAAGCTCCACGCGTGGTTCGTGATGCTCTGTGATCACTCCCTATGGCTCAAGCGTGTCCTGACCTCAGTGGCAATGGAGCTCTAGAGCTCATTTGCAGCGGCTCATTGACCTAGGGCTCTGGACCTTCGCGGTTCCAACGGGAGGTATTGATCACCTCGTCGAGGTCCCAAGAAGGTGTGACCTTAGTCGATTGGAAGGTGGAGTCTTTTGGAGTGAAGGGGGGGTTTGAGTCAGGCGAGTTGAGGGTGCTCAAGGTTGGGGATGAAGGGGTGACCCTCGATGCAAATGAGGATAGGGGATGAATAAAGGAAGGTCAGAGAAGCTATTAGTGGGTTTATATAGAAGTAGGGAGGTGTAGATGGGAAAGCCCTAATATGGGTGCCACCGTCAGTGAGAGGTGTTGAGAGGAGGGAGTTTGTTCTCCCTGATCCAAGGGCCTTGGGAGATGTGGCAAGGGTCGTTGGGTTCGATTTCAGGAGGTGTAGAGGGTTATCCCGCTAGAATCATGGTCGGATGTGTGGATGAGTTGCAGGATGGGTCGAGTCAGCCACTGGGTTGTTGGAGTAGGAGTCGAGATAAGAGGGAGGTGGAAGACGAGGTCAGAGTCATCAGATCCTTACTTGATCTGTGATTCACCTCATCCAATGTATGGAGAAAAAGGTTAGGTAGGGGGTTAGTAAGGTAGTTGTGTGACACATCAAATGTCACTTATTTGAACAATTAATACCGACACCTAGGTCATTGACTTGAATAATTGAACTAATGTACATTAATTTCAATTACTCATAACTCATAATTGGTTTATTCAATTACAATAAAATTTCAGGTGTAGCTTCATGATGTCATGATGTAACAGTGGTATAAAATTGAGATTGAAATTCAAAGGTTTGCTACATCAATTGACTATGTTCCGTTTGTATATAATTCACTTGTATATGACACTAGGGATGACACTATATGGAATTGATAAGTCATTTATCCAATTTAGTGAGGGGTTAGTTGAGGGTATTATTGGAATTGAAAAAATTATAAGAGAAAGAAAAAAATATGTGAAAACTCACTCTATCACATTCTCCCCTCCATTTTAAGAATTGTGTCCCCAAAATTGAAGCAGCTTCAAATAGATGTGGATATTTCTGCTCGACCTCAAACTTGAGCTCCCATGTGGCATCAGTCTGATCATGGTGGCTCCATATAACGTTCACCATGTATATATGTTGATTTCTGTGAAGCTCCTTTGTCTTGAAATCAAGAATCGTGATCAGGGACTCAACATAATATAGATCATGTTTCAACTTGAGAGGCTCGTGATTCAAAATGTGATTAGGATCTTTGACATAAGGCTTAAAATTTGATAGATGGAAGACATTATGCATGACACTGTACTGAGGTGGCAAAGAAAGATGATATGCACATTCTCCAACCCTTTCTAGAATCTCAAAGGGTCCAACATAACAAGGACTGAGCTTTCCTTTATTCTTGGCCAAAGCTCGAATAGGTCGGATCTTCAAAAAGACGTGATCACCTTCCTTGAACTGCATTCCTACCTATGAGCATCTGCATAAGATTCCTTCCTATCATGTTCTTGCTTCATCCTCTACCTGATCAGTGCAACTTTATCTGTATACAACTGCATCTCCTCAGATTTCATCAAAGTGTGTTCTCTGACGTCATCCTAGTGTAGTAGATATCTACACAGTCGGTTATAGATAGCGTCATAGGGAGGCATCCCAATACTTGCATGATAGCTATTATTATATGGAAACTTATCTAAGGGCAAATAGTGGTCCCATGAACCTTCCCAATCAATAACACAAGCTCGCAAAAGGTCTTCTAGAATATGTACGGTGCGTTCTGACTGCCCGTCTGTCTACGGATGGTAGGTTGTACTGAAGTTTAGTTTTGTGCCCAGTTCTCATTGAACCTATTTCCATAGCTTTGAGGTGAACTTTGGGTCCCTTTATGAGAGAATGGATGATGGAACTTCATGCAGACATACTATCTCTCGTATATATAGGTCGACCAGTTCAGAAGCTTTTGTAGTAGTATTTACAGGAAGAAAGTGAGCAGACTTTGTGAGACAATCCACTATAATCCATGCAGCATCATATCACTTCCTAGTCATGGGTAGTCCCACCACAAGATCCATGGTGATGTGTTCCCATTTCCATTTTGGGATTTCAAAGGGTTGGAGTAGACCACCGGGTCTCTAGTGCTCTGCCTTAATTCTCTGGCATGTCAGCCATCTGGACACGAATTCAGTAATATCATGCTTCATGCCCCTCCACCAGAACTGACGTTGCAAGTCTCTGTACATCTTGGTTGTTCTAGGATGAATAGTGTACTTCGACCCATGTGCCTCACTGAGAATCTTCAACTTCACAGCTGACTGTTCAGGAACCTACATCCAGTTTTTATATCGAAGACCACCATCAAGACCCACAAACAGATGTGTTTGAGGTTTTGATAGGGGAGAGGAGAGCTCTACAAGATTGAGACTAACTTTCTGTGCCTCAAGAAGTTAGAATGCAAGTAAGATGTGATAGAGATGTTGTTGATATGTACATAATCAGATAGAAACTATAGCTTCCAGCCCACTAGGTCCTCCATATTTCTCCACTCAGGAACAAACAAAGATGCACAGACTGCCATTTCCATATTAAGGGCATCCATGAATACATTGGCCTTGCTCGGATGGTATCCGATAGTTAAACCATAATTCTTTAGATACTTGATCCATTGGCGTTGATGTAGGTTCAAGTCCTTCTGAGTCAGGATGTACTTAAGGCTTTTGTGGCCAGTGAAGATATCAAAGGTCGCCCCGTATAGGTAGTGCCTCCAGATTTTGAGAGCATGAATGATTGCAGTTAGTTCCAAATCATGGGTGGGATAATTAAGCTCATTGGGTTTTAGCTATCTGTATGCAAAGGCCACTACCTTTCCGTGTTGTTGCAGGACACATCCTAACCCATTTCTTGAAGCATCAGTGAAGATCATGAACCCTTCATTGCCAAATGGTAGGACTAGAATAGGAGCTAATGTCAACTTCTACTTCAACTCCTAAAAACAGGACTCACATGTAGCTGACCAGGTGAAATGCTCATCCTTCTGAGTAAGCTTAGTCAGAGGAAGTGCAAATTTTGAGAAATTCAGAATAAAGCGATGATAATATTCGGTGAAACCCAAAAAGCTCTAGATTTCAGAAGGATTCTGAGGAGGTTGCCAATTAAGAACAGCAGATGCTTTGGCAGGATCAACATATATGCTACCCCCAGAAGTGACATGGCCAAGAAACATGACTTTATCAATCCAGAATTCACATTTAGAAACCTTGTCATAGAATTTTTGAGCTAGAAGGGTTTCAAGAACTGCCTTCAAGTGCTCATGATGTTTCTCCATAGAATCTGAATAGATCAGGATATCATCGATAAAGACGACCACAAATTCATCAAGATAAGGTTGGAAGACTTTGTTCATCAGATTCATGAATACGCCAGGTGTGTTGGTCAACCTAAATGATTTCACAAGAAATTTGTAATTCCCATAACGAGTTTGAAATGTTGTTTTAGAAATATCAAAATCTTTGACTTTAAGTTGATTGTAGCCTAAACGAAGGTCAATGTTTTAGAAAACATTAGCAGTACAAAGTTGATCAAAGAGGTCATCAATGCGAGGAAGGAGATAGTTAGTTTTGATAGTATCCTGGTTCAACATACGGTAGTCAATACACATACACATAGAACCATCTTTCTTTTTGACAAAAAGAATAGGCACACCCCAAGGGGAAACATTAGGGTAGATAAAACCTTTTTCAAGAAGTTCTTGTAGTTGTTACTTCAACTCCATAAGCTCAGCAGGAGCCATCCTATACGGTGCCCTCGAAATCAAAGTGGTTCCAGGAAGAAGATCTATGGAGAACTCAATGTCTCTATTTGGAGGCAACCCAGGAAGCTCCTTTGGAAATATGTCAAGAAATTCATGTACCACCTCCAATCTTTCTATTGGTCCACTACTAGGATTGGTTTCTAAGACTAATGTGAGGAAGACTTTACATCCTTTAGAAATGAGCTTCTTAGCTTTAAGAGAAGAAATTATAATGTTATTACAGAATCCACTTCCCTGAGGAATCACCACAGGACAGGAATGAGGCTGAGAGAGAACTACCGTCTTGTTTCCACAAACAATGTGAGCATGATACATGTATAGCCAATCCATACCAAGTATAATATCAAAGTCCTCCATAGTTAAGAGAATGAATTTGAAGTGCATATCATGATTTTTGAATTTTAGAGGTAGGACATCAGTTTTCTATAGGGTAGTGAGTATTTTTCCACTAGGAGTTGAAACATCTAGGATATATCCCAAGTCCCTTATATACAGGTGTAACATAGATGCCATATTTTGAGAAATAAATGTATTTGTGGATCGAGAAATGAATAAAGCTTTAACGGGATGATCATTTAACAATACAGTGCCTACACAAGATAATTGTGTTATGAATAATTTGAAGGCTTGAACAAGATATTAGATTATGAAAACAATATTTATTACCTTCACCAAGCTTGTTGGGATTTGCTTTGGCCTCATCTGTAGTCACTGTGGAAACTCTGCCGTTGCGGTGTCCCTTCTGTAGTCACTATGGAAACTCTGCCATTGTGGTGTCCCTGAGGAGGTGGAGCACATGTTGGTGGTTTGTATTTTTATGCATATCTCTCCTCTATTCGACTCGAGATTGCATTTTCTTATGTATAAATTGGCATCTTTTCTTTTGCTTTTGGTGGTACACACCTATTTCATAGAATGAGGTATGGAGGAATCAGATAGAGAGAGGGGAGTGCCACCCCAAACTTATGGTTTGGCACTATTTTTTGTGGCTTTTTGTTTCTTCTTTATGATGGAGGGGTACGAAGATGGAATAAGAAGAGTAGAATAGAGTTCAGATCATAATGTGACTTGATTTACAATTCAATGCATCTGGTCTTCCTCCTTGTCATACTATACTCAAATAATGACTTGATGAGGATCAAGTGGTGATTCTGAGCAATTGTTCCACTAGTTAGTAGAAAAAATGATGTGTTTGATCCATCTTAGTTACATAGATACTAGCCATCTTGTAATGATCCCCATTTCTATATAATTTCCTTAATGACATTTCCAGATATACATGCACACATATCTAAAGATATCAAAAGGGAAACTATAAGAGATTGTGATATTCAACTATATCATAATAAGGAGCCAGATTGTGTTCACAAACATCATTGATTAGCCACACAAACAACATCCATTGAAGATAATAAAAGTCATACATATTATTCAGGAAAAGGAAGAAATAGTTCTTATGGAATGAAAATACATAGGATATGGAGAATCCTATACAACATCTAGTAGAAGAAGCAACTATCTAAATGAAAAAATAAGAGATAAGAATGGAAATCTAGCTAGTTTATCCTCTATGCCCATTTATTTGGTATCTTCAGGTACTTTGAGGTGCATTATTTGTTCCTTGTACCTATAAAATATGAGAAACAAAATCATCAACATAAGTTGGTACATGGCTCAAAATACAGTTCCATGATTGCATAATTCAAATACTTGAAGAAACAAAAGGAAGAAAAGAAAGCCATTGTTTAAGGTGAAAAATCAGGTAAACACATTTTTTGTACGTATCATTGGATGCAGTTGTACTACTATTTCTATTAGCACTTATCTTACATCCAGCATGGGCAATTTACTTTATCATACATCTAGCATGGGAAATTCATCATACATCCATACTAGGAAACATACCATACATCCATACTGGGCCATTTGTACTCTAGTATCTACAACTCATCAATAGTTCATTTATGTTCCATTTAGATTTGGTGAAGCATAAATACTAATAGTCATCCAACAAAGTATAACAAATAAGTCACCCAAAATACATCATAGTTTATGCATCTGATGCGATGATTTTGAGTCGCATTTATAGACCTGTTTGATATGTGTTTTATGCTTTTATTAGTCATTTTTATGGTTAATATTGCATAATTCATCCATTTTGGTCTTTGCCACTATTTTATGTCAAATCCCCTTTATTTCATCATTTTTTAGCATTAATTGTCAAATTATTATTATTTGTGTGAATTGATGTGATTTTGTCTTTGAATTTCAGGACAAACGAGTATTTGCTTCCGTCGATACCATCGACATGGTCACAGGTTGCCAGCCAGAAGGAGAAGCAAATCGTCGATACTATCGACAGGGATGTCGATGGTATCGAGTCACCTTCAGGTTGTTGGCGATGAAGCAGTCGATAGTATCGATGCCCCGTCGATACCATCGACACAAGGAGGCTGCAGCGACGCAAAACGACAAAGCCGTCTCTAGAGGGAGGTTGATACCATCAACGCAAGTCGATGGTATCGAGACTACAACAGGCTCTCGGACGAAAAGAAATCAAGGGCTGTCGCTACCACACGGGGTCGATACCATCGACCCGCGTCGATGGTATCGACGCCGTCAGGTATGCGTTGGATTCAGATTGATCTCAATCGGACGACTGGAGTTAATTAACGACCTAATTAGGGACTTATACCTAAGGACGGCCGCCGAGACGACGGGGGGAATCGAATTAGCCATTGCACAAGTACCGAGGAGCAGTGGAGAGGAGAACGGAGGCCAGAAGCTCATACCAGTCGATCTGGACGCCGCAGAAGACGGATTTCACCATCAAAAGGCGGGAGAGCACGTGTTCCACGCAAAGGATCAACCAGTTCTTCTCCGTTCAGGGGTTTTTCCTTTCATTACACGTTTTTCACATGACTTCCCCTATCTCTACCTTGTACTTGTGTGAGATGACCATGCGGGGCTAATCCCCTTCATCTTTAGGACCGGGAGTAGCCCGGGGATTCATTATATGACAGTTTTATAATAGTAATTCATATTTTCTCTCTTAAATCCGTGGTATAGTTTCGTTTTCTCCATATATTTTTATGCTTGATCACCATAATAATAACCTAATGCCTTTAATCACTTTGAAAGAAGGATTAACGGTTGAAAAGACACGAAATCTACATTAATCGACAAATCCCTTGACCAAGGTGGTGTAAAATTAATGGTGGATACTGAGAGATCATTCATAATGCATCTAGTTTAGGGTATAGGTTACTACGACAGTGGAACCAACCTAAACCTAGATAGTGAATTGTACCACGACAGTGGGTAATTCTGTTTTTTGGCCATTACCCAGATAGAGAGAGAAGATTGAGGCATTATATAAAACCTAATACAATGAAAACCCACGGTGAAACCACAATCCTAAAGATATCCTTTTGAATTGATTAAATTAACCTTTAATCGATTGTTTGCTTTGTTTTATTTTTGTTTTCTTTTAATTTTATTCAACAACCCCAATTTGTTATTCGTCTTAGCTGATCACAAATAGTTAGTAGGAGTCTCCAACATTTCCGAGTATCCCTGTGTTCGACTCGGGCCTCACAAGGCCTGTACTACTCGACGCGTACACTTGTGTTTTTAGCGCATAGTAAAATACACGTCAAGTTTTTGGCACCGTTGTCGGGGATACGGCGAAATTGTTGGCACTTCGAGTGCTACGAGCGGCCACTCTAGGCCACATTTTTTTAATTATAATTTTCATTCAACTTCAAATATTTTCTTTCTATTGTTCGTTCATTTTTATACTCGTCAAAGCACTGTACTGAACTGAATTTTCTTATTTCAGGTGTTGTGTATGGTGCAAACGCGCAGTACTGACTACGCGAATCCCACACCCAAGGTTCCGCTGTCGGGACCTGAGGACGAAGATTTTAACGAGCAAGAACACCAAGAAGAGATAGATTCTGAATTTGAACAGGAAGAGATGGCCGACGCACATACCATATGGGAGAAGATCAAGGCTTCTTCCGCATCAGCTTCCAAGGGGCCTATAAAGAAGCAGGCAATAAACATACCAACATATAAGATTGATCCAGCTTTGATAAATCTGGTCAAGTCGAATGCTTTTCATGGGCTCAAGAATGAGGACCCCGTCACGCATATCAGCCAGTTTGTTGAAAACTGTGACATGGTAAAAATCGATCGGTTTCCACAGGATGCACTATATCTCAAGCTCTTCCCGAGTTCTTTAGCGGGAGCCGCGCGAGAGTGGCTACATAATTTGGACGATGAGTTCGTGGAGTCCTGGGACCATATGGTGGAGGTCTTCTTTGAGAGGTTCTTCCTCCTGAGAAGACTAACGACATGATCCAGAAGATTCATAACTTCACCTAACAGGACGGTGAGACATATTCAGAGACCTGGGAGAGATTTCAGGTTATGTTGAGGAGGTGCCCGCATCATGGGTTGGACAAAGAGACGTAGGTGAAAATCTTCTATTTTTCTCTCTCTGAGCATGATAGGAGTAATCTGGATTCAGCTGGGTCAGGTTTCTTTCTGAATAATACAGACACCAGATGCTGGGAGATACTCAAAAATATGGCTAGAAAGCAGTCCTGGGGTGAGAGAGAAAGAGGCCTGGTAGAGCAAGTTCGAGTTGCAGGAGAGTCCAAGGCAATGAAAGAGCTGAATGAGAAGATGGATCTTCTCGCCAAGAAGCTACTGCAAAAGGAGGAAAATGAGTCTGAGGATGAGGATCAAGTCAAATACATGAGACAACATCAAGGATATAGGAACAATGACTATTCATGGAGAAAAGATAAAAAGTTCTCTTGGAAGGATCCAAATAATTTTTTGCAGGATCTGGATGCTAAACCCACACCAGTAGTAGAAGATAAGAGCACGGAGCTGCTCAATCAGGTTATAAAGCAAAATCAAGAGCTAATGAATACGTTTGGTCAGCAAATCAAGCAGCAAGGAGAGTTCATGAATCAATTTGGGCACACATTGCAGAGCCATGGGGCTCAAATGAGGACCATTGAGACATCTATGGCACAGATGGCAGCCGAGATCGCCAGTTTGAAAAAGCCAGCACATCCAGGTTTTCCAGGGAATACCAATGTTCCCAGGGGAAATCAGCAAGCGAAGGCTATTATGCTAAGAAGTGGCAAGAAATTGTTGAATCCAAGGGCCGAGGAGACAAGCACACCACAAACTGAAGAAGAAGGTAAATCCAATGAGGAGCAGCCCATACCAGTCACAGAGCAGGTTGAGGACACAGCTGTAGATGATACTGAAGAACAGGTTGCAGAGGAGGAATCTCAGAAAAAGACACCTTATGTGCCACCTCATCAAAGGGCACAAGCTGTTCTGATCCCGTATCGAAATAGTGCTAAAGCGAGGAAGGCAGATGCACAGTTCAAGAAGTTCTTAGACACTTTTAGGAAGCTTTCAGTCAATATCCCTTTACTGGAAGCTATTGAGCAGATTCCTTCATACGGGAAGTTTCTAAAGGATGTCATAACCAAAAAGAGGAAAAATCTGGATACAGAGGTTGTCGTGTTAAAGGAGCAAGTGAGTGCCTTCATCATGGGCACTTTACCGCAAAAGAGGCAAGATCCCGGGTGCTTTAACATTTCTTGTTATATTGGGAAGTTTAAATTCGGTGAAGCATTATGTGACTCAGGGGCAAGAATCAACTTGATGCCCCTTTCTACATTTAAAAAGCTGGGATTGAAGGAGTCACGACCAAGAAATATGACGATTCAATTGGCGGATAACTCTGTGGTAAAACCTTATGGAATATGTGAAGATGTGTTAGTGAAGGTGGATAGATTTGTCTTTCCGGCAGATTTTGTAGTCATGGAGATGCAGGATGAACATGGCAATGAATTGTTACTTGGACGTCCTTTCCAAGATACAACTGACATGATCTTAGAGATGGGGAGAGGTCGCTTGACCTTGGGCATAGCTGATGACCGCTTTGAGATGGTCATGCCTTCAAGTACTACATCATCTAAAGCAAAGGAACAATCCAATATGGTAAAACATATGGATAGTAATATTGCACTTTGTCTTGGGAAGCCATTTCTGGACATGGCTCATGTGATAAGCAAGGTGGACAATGGAACTTTGGCTGTAGATATCATGGAGCAGACCAAAGTAATTTCTTTGTGCAAAGCTATGGGGTTCCCGAATGATGAGAATGAGGACATTCCCCTTTTTCTGGAGGATGATGTGATTTCTAATTCTATTTCTAATGCATTTCCGGAATTACCATTGGAGGCGTGTTTGTTAAACATTGCACATGATTGGATGCAAAGCAATTCACGCAAGGAGTGCGCTAAAATGCTTCAGATGCTTCCATGCTTCTATTCGAGGCACTATGAAGATTTAGGTGAACTTCTCCCGCCGCTTCAATCATCTTTGATCAGCCCACCAGATCTTGAATTAAAGCCGCTTCCACCACATCTCAAATATGTCTTCCTAGCTGAGGAAGATAAGTTACCAGTGATCATTTCTTCCTATTTGAGTGCGGATGAGGAGGAGCAACTATTGATAGTGCTGAAGAACCACCGGGGAGCTTTTGGGTGGTCCGTTGCAGATATCAAGGGGATTTCCCCTACCCTATGCCAGCACAAGATCTGGCTCGAGGAGGGAGCCAAGCCCATGATTCAACCTCAACGATGTCTAAATCCAAGCATGATGGAGGTTGTAAAGAAGGAGGTCATTAAACTTCTTGCTACAGGTATTATTTACGCCATATCAGACTCGACATGGGTGAGTCCCACACAGGTAGTCCCTAAGAAGGGGGGAATTACTGTCACCCAAAATTTGCTAAATGAACCTGTCACCACCCGATTGGTAACCAGGTGGTGAGTTTGCATTGACTACCGCCGTTTGAATGCCGCCACGCTAAAGGATCATTTTCCTTTACCGTTCATTGATCAAATCTTAGAGCGTCTTGCCGGTAGATCGCATTTCTGTTTTCTTAACGGGTACTCGGGGTACAACCAGATCTCGATTGATCCTTCGGATCAAGAGAAATCTACTTTCACTTGTCCCTATGGGACTTTCGCGTACCGCCGCATGCCTTTTGGTTTATGCAATGCACCGGCGACGTTTCAAAGCTGTATGCTCGCCATATTTTCTGACATGGTAGAACGTTGTCTCGAGGTTTTTATGGATGACTTTTCAGTGCATGGTGCATCGTTTGATGAATGTCTCAATAATCTGGACAAAGTTTTACAGCGCTGTGAGGACACACATTTGGTCCTCAATTGGGAAAAATGTCACATGATGGTGAATGAGGGAATAGTGCTAGCACATAAGGTTTCTAGTAAAGGTTTAGAGGTCGATCTAGTAAAAATTGAGGTCATTTCCAAATTGCCCCCACCAAATTCAGTAAAAGGGGTAAGAAGTTTCTTGGGACATGCCGGGTTCTATCGACGATTTATAAAGGATTTTTCTAAAATCGCGAAACCTCTATCCGAGCTTTTGGAGAAAGATGTAGTTTTTTATTTCAATGATAAGTGTCTACATGCGTTCGAAGTGTTAAAAGAAAAGCTAATTTCTGCACCGGTTGTTCAAACACCAGATTGGACAAAACCCTTTGAACTAATGTGTGACGCTTCGGACTTTGCGGTAGGAGCTGTGTTGGGGCAACAGGTTGACAATAAGCCCGCCGTGATTTTTTATGCTTCAAAGACCTTGAATGATGCCCAATTGAATTATACAACTACGGAAAAAGAATTACTCGCCGTTGTTTTCGCTTTTGAAAAATTCTGGCAGTATTTAGTTGGATCTAAAGTAGTTATATGGACTGACCATGCTGCGATAAAATACTTAATGGAGAAAAAAGACGCAAAGACTAGACTCATTAGGTGGATTTTGCTCTTACAAGAATTTGACATCGAAATCAAGGATAAATCTGGGATTGAAAATGTTGTTACAGATCATTTGTCTAGGTTAGAAAGGGTGGATGCAAAAGATTTACATATACCCATAACAGAGACGTTTCCAGATGAACAACTTTTGAAGATTAACTCTAAAGATCCTTGGTTCGCTGAGATTGTAAATTATTTGGCTTGCGGGATCATCCCGGAAGATTGGTCATATCAGGAGAAGAAAAGATTTTTCCATTCTTTAAGATATTATTTTTGGGATGATCCACTTCTTCTTAAGCAATGCAGGGACGGTATCTTGCGCAGGTGTGTGCCTGAAATTGAGTACGAGAGTGTTCTCCAACATTGCCATGCATCACCCACGGGAGGACACCACGCAAGCGCGCGCACGACAGCTAAGGTTTTGGAAAGTGGCCTTTATTGGCCAACTTTGTTTCGGGATGCCTACGATTTTGTGAGGCAATGTGATTCTTGCCAGCGTGCAGGTAATATCTCAAAGCGACAGGAGATGCCCCTGAATGTGTTTCAGGAAGTGGAGGTGTTTGATCTTTGGGGCATAGATTTCATGGGACCTTTTGTGTCCTCGAACTCCAATTTATACATTTTATTAGTAGTTGATTATGTGTCGAAGTGGGTGGAAGCAATACCCACAAGGACTAATGATTCCAATGTAGTGTGCAGATTCGTGAAGGAAAATATTTTCTGCAGGTTTGGGGTACCCCGAATGATAATCAGTGATGGGGGTACGCATTTTAGGAATCAAAAGTTTTTGACATTATTGAAGAAATATGGGGTCAAGCATAACATAGGCACCCCATATCACCCACAGACCCAAGGGCAGGTGGAGGTCTCAAACTGTGAAATTAAGAAAATTCTAGAGCGTATGGTGGCATCCACGAGGAAGAACTGGAGTGCCCTACTATCGGATGAGTTGTGGGCATATAGGACGGCTTACAAAACACCTATAGGCACCACGCCTTTTAGGTTGGCGTATGGCCGGGCTTATCATTTGCCGGTTGAGTTGGAGCATAAGGCCCATTGGGCGCTTAGAAGGCTAAATCTGAGTTACAATGAAGCGGGGAGAAAGAGGATGCTTGAATTAAATGAGTTGGACGAGGTAAGGATGACGACGTATGAGAACGCACAAATATACAAGGAGCACACAAAGCTGATCCACGATCGCCACATCGAGTTGCGTACATTCAAGAAGGGAGATAGTGTTTTGTTGTTCAACTCACGACTCAAGTTGCACCCCGGGAAGCTCAAATCCCGGTGGAGTGGACCGTTCGTGGTGGAAGAGGTCAAACCACACAGCGCGATCTTAGTGCGTGATGGTGATACCACGTTTTTGGTGAATGGACAAAGGCTGAAGCTCTATTTTGGGGAGAGTTACAAGAGGAAGGTGAATGAGGTCAAACTCATTTCACTTTTGGATGATTGAGACGCCCGGAAGCAGTCTAGCCTAAGACGTTAAATAAGGGCGCTTGTTGGGAGGCAACACAACCATCGGTACATTAGGATAGATTATTTATAATCGTAGGTTGCTTTATTTTTGTTCAATTTTTAGTGTAAAGAAGATACCTTGACCCGTTTGTTCATTGTGCAGGATGAGGAAGAGTCGATACCATCGACACACTCGTCGATGGTATCGACAAGGGTACAGGTTGACGACTACAGATTTTGTTCTGAGTCGATACCATCGACGGCCTCGTCGATGGTATTGACATACCTACAGGTGGTCGAAAAGGAAAAGTCAATAGTATCGACACAAGCGTCGATACCATCGAGATCTCTGGAGAAGTTCAGACCGATATGTCACAGTCAACTCGATACCATCGACGGCCATGTCGATGGTATCGACATGGTTACAGGTTGAAATGCAAAGGGGCGGTGTCGCAATGAAGAAAAGTCGATACCATCGACCTGAGTCGATGGTATCGACCATCCATGTCACCGATCCGTGCAAACAAATCGACGGAGATCGCGGCTTCCACATCATCAATCCCGGTGCAGCGTCGATACCATCGACCCATGTCGATGGTATCGACACGTCAGCGATCCGTGTTTCAATATCCATCAATCGACGACCGTCGATACCATGTGAGGGGCGGATACCATCGATTCGCGTCGATGGTATCGACGGGCTAACAGTGGCGCCGGCCAAGTCTATTTAAGGAGAATCATTACGTCATTTGACGTCACACCTTCAGAGTGATCTCCTCCCTTTGCGCCGAGCACTCCCCCGAGCCATCCAAGAGTGAGGACCAGCATCACCGAGCGACGATCGTCACTGAACGGAGATTCATATCTCCATTCTACACCGAGCTCTCTTTCTAATCCCTTTCTCATCGCCAACATGGTTCACATCGCTGGAGCATCTTCTTCACGTGCGGACCCAGAGGATATCCCGGAGTTCGTGCCACCTCCTCCCAGGTCGGTTGCACGGCCGCGCATGATGCATCCTTCCACAGAGGTGAAGAAGATCTATGAGGAGATCTTAAAAAGGAAGATCGAACCCACCCGGTATGTGGACCGGGAAATGATCCAAGACCTCAGATTCGAGGCCAATTTGGCCTATGTTCTACAGGGGCAGGCGAAATGTACAAGCAGGAGGCCCGATGAGTTACAGTACCATGCTGATGGCCAGCCGTTTTTCGGCGAGTGGCCAACCTACAAAGAGTTGGTGGCAGAGTTCATGGCGTCACTTGACGTCTGCGTCATGCCCAACGATGTCGTCGCCACTGACTGTGAATGGATAAAGGGCCGGGTGTCTTTCCGACTGTACAACCGTGAGTATACCCTCACGCTTCGCCAATTCAACATGATCTTCAATTGGAATCATTCTCCATACGACCACCGGTGGCCGGATAACCGCACCAACTACGACGCACTTTTCTTCGAGTTGGTGACGGTGCCACAAGGGAGGTCGGTGAGCTACCACAACGCTGCGGTAGCCGACTTCGAGCACCCGTTTGTTCGGGTATTGCACCGGATGTTGAGTTCCACCATCTTTACTCGAAGTGATCTGGAGCTAAGAAAATTTCAGGAGACGGATCTTTTCTTCTTATATCAGCTCCTGAAGCGCCAAGAATGCAACTGGGGTGCATTCTTTCTACAACGAGTATTGGCGGTAAAGAGGAGCACGAGAAAAGCCCCGATTCATTTTGGGGGGCTTGTCACCAAGATAGCCCTCTACTTGGGCTTGAATATCAATCAGCTGACTCCTCTTTCTACGAGAAGCAAGGTCAACTTGCAACATCTACACCGAGCCAATCTCGTTCTTCTCCGAGCTGGCGTGGCTTTTGCGCATTGCCACGTAAATCAAGCGTACCAGGAGTGCGCGCTTCCTGATCCGGTCTTTAACATCGAGGGAGCACAACATTTTCGATGGCCAATCATAGCTATCGCCGACTCCGATGAAGAAGGCGGAAATGACGGCGGCGACGACGGACAAGACGACGAGGCTGAGGAGGAAGAGGAGACCCTTACACCTCTTCGAGCATGAGTAGCACCCCAGAAGCGCCCTAGGATGCATCCGGGTGCGTATTCATCGTCACAGCCTCCGCCGCCATCACCTCGCAGCCCAGCGAGGATGCCTATTCCATGCAAGGCATGTACAATATGCTACAGGACATCCAGCAGACGCAGCATAGCCACACAGCTACCTATGCCGGTATTCAAGACACCACCAACCGGGTCTTCGTCAACCAGCAGGCGATCTTTGAGAATGAGCGCCTTCTTTTTGCAAATCAGGAGAACATCCATGATTGGCTGCACAGGATGGAGCAGCAGCAGCAGCCGTTTTATGATCATTACTGGAGCCAGAATTATTTTGGGTGGTATCCACAGCCTCCTCCGATGCCCCAGTATGATCCGACCTTTCAGGGGCAATACCCATCTTGGGACCCCACGGCGTCGCAATACCCGCCTCCACCACCACAGGACTGATCTGGTATCACTGTTCCAATCTTTAAGTTTGTTTTTGACTATGAGGCCATAGTCGAATTCAAGCTTAGGGGGGTAGTTGGAACATCTTTATCTTTATCTTTTATTGTTTTTAGTTTTTAGCATTATTGCTTTTGTTCTTGTTATTTGTTTTCTTGTTTTTTTAGTTTTTGTAGGATCCACATGCTATCTAGTGTAATCGTGGATGTCATAAAGTTGTGTCATCTCTTTAGTAGTGCAAGGGAAAATCAAGGGAATTTTGAAAATTTTGTGTGTTTGAAAAGCTTGTTTTGTTTAATCTTGGGCACACATCCTATGAAAATGATTGGTTCAGTCAACTCTAAAACAACAACTCACACTTGTACTCCTAATGATTCATGAAAGTGGACGGAAATGGTTGTTTGAGCCTAATATGACCAAATGGTAATGAGACTTTAATTGGATGTACGAGAGAGAACCCTCTAAAATACTACACAGGTCAGTAAGGAGGGACACATAATATCTTTCTAAGGTTTAGTCATCTAGTCTTGTGATCGTTCCACTTCATTTTTCCATAATCCACCCAAGAATTGGAAGTAAAGTGCAGTTTTAATTCCTTTTGTTTGCATAGCATCTGGATAGGACTTGCATCACAACTTTCCATATGTTTTGTATAAAAAAAATTGAAGTATAGTGATTCATGCACATTACCCTTAGGTGCATGCCATGTAGTTGCATTCATAATTTTCATGCATAAGCTACATCATGTATCTCAATTCCTTAAAATAGTGAACTAAACTGTTCCATACCTTCTGAATAGTGCAAATTTTTGAGTATGAAGAATAAGCCCGATAAAATATTCATTATCAATTGTGAATATAAAGGGTTGAAAAAAAAAGAAAAAAATTCTGAAAGAAAATCTGCATAATGAAAAGAGTTATGTAGAAGCAATAAGAATAAAAAGGAGAAAGGAACATAATATCACCTGCAATTTGAGATAATTGAGTACATGATGTAGGTTAATTAGAAGTTACATTTCATTTTGAGATGGATGGTTAGTACATGCATCATTCCACCCAATTTTAGGCATTAGGGCATTTCTCATGTGCATTTGCATCAGTTAGGGCATTTTTGTTTTATGCATGTTGAAACAGTACAATACTTCCACGTTCTTCCATGAGCCACCCATTTCATCCACCCGTTGCTCGGATTGGTAGGCCACTGTGAATTTCTCCTCACTAATGTACATCAGGAGAACTTCTTCCATATAGATGGTAGTTAGGGCGAGCAACGTAGTATAGGAGATCACAAGATGCACCAAGGCTGAACCGGCGAGTTTTATTATGTTAACTGCCTTATGTGATAGTGTTCATCAGTTTTGAGGTCAATTTCTTTTATGGATGATTACTGTCGCCTTTAGGGTAATTGTCGTTTCGTGGTTAGAGAGGGCCGGTATGTGAATGTCTGATGGGATTCATATGGGATGTTGGGTGTTTTGTGTTGTTTTTCAGTTGACATTAGCAATTCCATTCTAAGGATTAGTTGCTCGAGGGCAAGCAACGTTCAAGCTTAGGGGAGTTTGATGCGATGATTTTGAGTCGCATTTATAGACCTGTTTGATATGTGTTTTATGCTTTTATTAGTCATTTTTATGGTTAATATTGCATAATTCATCCATTTTGGTCTTTGCCACTATTTTATGTCAAATCCCCTTTATTTCATCATTTTTTAGCATTAATTGTCAAATTATTATTATTTGTGTGAATTGATGTGATTTTGTCTTTGAATTTCAGGACAAACGAGTATTTGTTTCCGTCGATACCATCGACGGAAGTCGATACCATCGACATGGTCACAGGTTGCCAGCCGGAAGGAGCAGCAAATCGTCGATACTATCGACAGGGATGTCGATGGTATCGAGTCACCTTCAGGTTGTTGACGATGAAGCAGTCGATAGTATCGACGCCCCGTCGATACCATCAACACAAGGAGACTGCAGCGACGCAAAACGACAAAGCCGTCGCTAGAGGGAGGTCGATACCATCGACACAAGTCGATGGTATCGAGACTACAACAGGCTCTCGGACGAAAAGAAATCAAGGGCTGCCGCTACCACACGAGGTCGATACCATCGACCCGCGTCGATGGTATCGACGCTGTCAGGTATGCGTTGGATTCAGATTGATCTCAATCGGACGGCTGGAGTTAATTAACGACCTAAATAGGGACTTATACCTAAGGACGGCCGCTGAGATGATGGGGGGAATCGGATTAGCCATTGCACAAGTACTGAGGAGCAGTGGAGAGGAGAACGGAGGCCCGAAGCTCATACCAGTCGATCCAGATGCCGCAGAAGATGGATTTCACCATCGAAAGGCGGGAGAGCACGTGTTCCACGCAAAGGATCAACCGGTTCTTCCGTTCAGGGGTTTTTCCTTTCATTCCACGTTTTTCACATGACTTCCCCTATCTCTAACTTGTACTTGTCTGAGATGACCATGCGGGGCTAATCCCCTTCATCTTTAGGACCAGGAGTAGCCCGGGGATTCATTGTATGACAGTTTTATAATAGTAATTCATATTTTCTCTCTTAAATCCGTGGTATAGTTTCGTTTTCTCCAAATATTGTTATGCTTGATCACCATAATAATAACCTAATGCCCTTAATCACTTTGAAAGAAGGATTAACGGTTGAAAAGAGACGAAATCTACATTAATCGACAAATCCCTTGACCAAGGTGGTGTAAAATTAATGGTGGATACTGAGAGATCGTTCATAATGCATCTAGTTTAGGGTATAGGTTACTATGACAGTGGAACCGACCTAAACCTAGATAGTGAATTGTACCACGACAGTGGGCAATTCTGTTTTCAGGCCATTACCTAGATAGAGAGAGAAGATTGAGGCATTATATAAAACCTAATACAATGAAAACCCACAGTGAAACCGCAATCCTAAAGATATCCTTTTGAATTGATTAAATTAACCTTTAATCGATTGTTTGCTTTATTTTATTTTTGTTTTATTTTAATTTTATTCAACAACCCCAATTTGTTATTCGGCTTAGCTGATCGCAAATAGTTAGTAGGAGTCTCCAACATTTCTGAGTATCCCTGTGTTTGACTCGGGCCTCACAAGGCCTGTACTACTCGACGCGTACACTTGCGTTTTTAGCGCGTAGTAAAATACACGTCAGCATCCATGGGAAAACTAGTCTTATACTTAATAAATTCCACATACCTATTTTGATTAGATCTGGAATCCAAGAGTCTAGAGCAATAGTAAATAGATCACCCTGAAAGGAAATAAATACCTAATGTCATTATGTGTTGTCAATACCTCATATTAGGGTCTTTGACTCACTAGGGTTTCCTTTTAGTGTCATCAGCTCGGATCAGATTATTTGGAGGGTTTGAGAGTGAATTGGATAATTGGTTCTTTCCTTACTCATCATTATTGAATGAGAGAGAAAATAAGGGTCATTCATGTGATACTAGTGTGAACCTATCATTGATCTTCATTTTAGGGTTTTGAATCAAGCGAATCAGGGTCAGATCTTATACTTCAAGGTCTTACAAATATACTGTCATTTATTTTCATATTTATTTCCACAAATCAAAGTTAAAAAGGACATAAAACAAATGCATAAAAGAATACATCTATCTAGGGTTGGATTTAGGTACATGTGATCATTTATATAGGTTCTCCTAATTTTTCTAAGAACATGTGTATTTTGTGGGAAACTTTCAGACATGGGTGCTATTTATAATGGGTTTTGCAAGACTGGCCAATCAGGTAATTTTCTAGAAGAATAAACAAAAAATTAAAAAAAGAATAGGGTGGCGAACTCGTGGATTAGAAGAGGGATCTGACTCCATGGATCCTCTCCTTAACCCACAATCCAGCCTCAGATAACATGGTCAAGGGCCAGGTGCAAAGGATGGAAATGCCCATGAGGGTCAAATGCACATCATGACAGAGCATGGGCAAGGAGGATATCCTGCCCATTTGATTATTGCTCTCGCCATGGAAGCACAGCATGATGGATGCATGACAAAGGTGGTGATGACTCAGGGTATCTAGGTGGTTTTTTATTGTGTAAGGATGAGTGAGTTTTGTTCACAGAATCACCCCAAGTTCAACAAACCCAGGAGGTTCACCAGAGATGGACCATAGCCTTGGCTTAGATCAACAGGTAGACATGAAATGGAAATGGGGTTTCTGGGTTTTACCTACCCTCGGGTTGGACCGAGGGGTAAGGAAGCACTACACATGGTTTGTGATGCTCTATGATTGCTCCATGTGGCTCAAGTGTGTCCCAACCTTAGAAGCGATGGATCTCTGGAGCTTAATTGCAGTGGCTCGTCGACCCAGGGATCTGGACCTTCACGGTTCCAACGGGAGGTATTGATCACCTAGTCGAGGTCCCGGGAAGGTGCGACCAATTGATTGGAGGGTGCTTGAGGTCGGGGATGAAGGGGTGACCCTCGATGCAAATGAGGATAGGGGACGAATAAAGGAAGGTCAGAGAAGATATTGGTGGGTTTATATAGAGGTAGGGAGGTGTAGATGGGAAAGCCCTAATATGGGCGCCACCATTAGTGAGAGGTGTGGAGAGGAGTGGGTTCATTCTCCCTGATCCGAGGGCCATGGGCAAGGGTTGTTGGGTTTGGTTTTGGGAGGTGAGGAGGGTTATCCCGCTAGAATCATGGTCAGGGTGTGGATTAGTTGTAGGATGGGTCGAGACAGCCACTAGGATGTTGGAGTAGGATCCCAGATAAGCAGGAGGTGGAAGATGAGGTCAAAGTCATCAGATCCTTACTTGATCCGTGATTCACCTCATCCAACAGCTGGAGAAAAAGGTTGGGTAGGGGGTTAGTAAGGTAGCCGTGTGACACATCAAATGTCACTTATTTGATCAATTAATATTGAAACCTAGGTCATTGGCATAATTGAACTAATGTACATTAATTTCAATTACTCGTAACTCGTAGTTGATTTATTCAATTGCAACAAAATTTCAGGTGTAGCTTCATGATGTCATGATGTAATTGTGGTATAAAATTGAGATTGAAATTCAAAGGTTGGTAGGATCAATTGACTATGTTCTGTTTGTATATAATTCACATATATATGACACTAGGGATGACACTATATGGAATTGATAAGTCATTTAGCCAATTTAGTGAGGGAGGTGGTTGAGGGTATTATTGGAATTGAAAAAATTATAAGAGAAAGAAAAAATATGTAAAAACTCACTCCATCACACATCTGTTCCCAATGAACATGATGTTATGATTTATAAGCCTCACAACATGTTTTCTAGCCATTGGATAGTTTTAGAAGTTATTCCTATTGAGTCTTTGCTTCGAATAAGAGGGGTATTGTGATGCAAAAATGTATGAAAAAGAAACTAGTTGGCTAGATAACAACCTTGATTGTATGAAAGGCATCAAAATTCATCAAATTTGTATAGAATATTGTTTGGAAATTGAAAATGTGAAAATGTTAATCAAAATTTCCACGATGGAAGTTTGAAGATGTACCAATCACCCTCCACCCCAAACTTAGAAATCTTATCATCACAAGCAAACACTAAATCTGAGGTGAAAGGGGAAAATTCATGTTGGTTAAAACACTAGATGCGGTTGTTTCCGATCGTCATCATTTCCTCTGTAAAAGTTATTGAAATTTAAGATTGCATCATGTGATGCGTTATCTAAAGGCTGAAAAGTACATCAATCTAGAATTGAAAGCAGTAACTAAATCAAAAATCGGGTTGCCTCCCAACAAGTGCATGTGTTTTATATCGTCGGGTGGAGGTGCAGGCTTGGAGAGATTGGGAGGTAGTTCAAGGCTCATGTCTTCCAATGTAAATATCTCTTCAAGCATTGGCCATTTTCCACGAACTCATCATACTTTTCAATCTACAAGATGAAGGTTCCATGTGGGTAGATTTTCCTTAAGATGTATGGACTGGACCTGTGAGAACCCGTTATACTAAATGAGATTACTCAAAACATAAAACACAATCGATCACTAGTTAATCACATACCCAAAAATATGGATAAATTAAAACCGATTTCAACGTCATCACCTACTCAAAAACATTTGCATAAGAGCCCAACATCTTTCTTATATCCATACTATGCCAAGAATTTCATACAAATTGTTCTATTGTCTTAGCCACCACATATATACACAGGATAACTATATTCATATATTCCACACAAACAAGAATTAATATGCTAACAAAAGTTTGATTCATTTGAAACACCATATACAAAAATTTTCTCGCCCGAACCTGAGAGTACAGGGACGACTCTAGGACACACTAGAAATCTAATCAACTTTCTCAAATATTCATTACTATTGCTCCTCTTTGCTGCCACATGTTTGTTTTTGTCATTTCCAATTACCTAAAAAAAATGTGGCGAACTACAAGGGTGAGACCCATGCCCCAATAAGAGATATAACCTCCAACAAGGATTATTGATTACAACATTTTAAAGTAATTAAATAGTTAAGAAGTTTAATCAGATATAAAAAATAAGCTCAGAAGCACTGATGATTAACAAAATACATAAGGAGTAGATAATAACTATCATCATTAGCCAGACTATCATCCTTTATCTTGTTGATAATATAAGCAATTCAATAGCATATGCATATCTAGTATCATGAGCAAGTCTAGTAACATAGAATCTCTATCATAATGAATAAGTCTAGCCACATAAGCATAGCTAACAATATTAGCATGTCTAATAGGTTGAACATGTCAACATCATAAAAAGAGCTA
The DNA here is from genome assembly GCA_963693085.1 of Alisma plantago-aquatica. Classification (NCBI taxonomy): domain Eukaryota; kingdom Viridiplantae; phylum Streptophyta; class Magnoliopsida; order Alismatales; family Alismataceae; genus Alisma; species Alisma plantago-aquatica. The sequence continues at coordinate 556,642,601 of OY856412.1, forward strand.
ACAACATAAGCACAATTATCTGGATAAGCATGATTAGAATTATATGCATCTCTAGTTATAAAGGCATGGCTAGCATGCTAAACATAACTAACAACATGAGATAGCTAGCATCATCATTATAATCAGAAGTAGCAATATAGTTATCAACATAATCATGGCTATTGTATGTACACATCTACAATCTTAAGCATATCCACAACATAAGTATATCTACTATCTCATAATTGCACTAAGCATCATCTTTATGTAAAGAGAACAAACAATGGTTATCATCCAATGTGAAGCATCATCTATAACCCTAAATAGATATTCTAAACGGCCATATTACATCTTTTATTATGCCCTAAGTAATTTGAGGATACCATTCAAAATCCAACAGACTACTGCTAAGTCGAAATCAGTGTCATATAAGATCTAGGAAGAGTCAGGCTACTAAGATTTTCTCTGCCCCCAGTCAGTACGGGTCCGCCACAGCGACACAGAAGGTCAAGCTTCTAACAGCCTAGTCCATCCTTGGTATAGGTCACAACACTAGTGAAAGGAGGTGGGTACGCATACCCTACCATCTAAGGTACAACCGCAGTTGTCCTTCAATATTTTCACATATATAATCACTGAGACATGACCGCAACTGTTCTCAATCACATCAGATGTATGAGGCATGATCATAGCCAACCTCCACAATCTACATTGTAGATGACAAGGATATATCCTCAACTTGCCACCCCCACATACTCAATGGTATGTGCTCCAAGTTTCCCTTAGGAATACTCATTTCACCATCTGGCAAATTCTGACACTCAGATGTTTCTATGGAACATGGTACTACATGATTAGAGTTACGCTTGATTAGTTATGCCAATTGGATGAATTAAGGCTGCATCGAACAAGTGTACATACAAACCCTAATTGACTTCTAAGAAGCACATAAATATCACAACTTCAAAAGATATAAAACGTGTGAAACATAATTTATCATCTCATCATCACATGGTACTATTCACTTGCCATTCATGAGACCACACTAGTCATTATACTATCACAATATATAAATCCTTTTCACAATATCATAGGGTATCAACCCTTATCAAAACAAGAGGAATACACCTCATTCAGGGCTCAACCATGCCCAAAGGTCATTAAGACCATCATACTACTCCCTGCAAGATCATCATTATCTTTCCATGCTTTATAACAAGGCTCAACAACATCACTTACATATAATGCACCAGATCAACACAATATTGCATTAATGAGCTAGGGATATTCATAAACAATCATAGCAGGGTTATATTAACATTAAGAACATTCCTTTATTACATCAACATGCAAGGAATCTAGATATGATTAACACTCATCATATTCATAATGCACATGTTTAGCATAAGAATGTTGGGTTATAGGGGAGGCAGAGAAGGAAGCGGAAATGCAAATTTTCTCCTCCCCAAACCCAGAACAAGGAAAAGCATCAACGTCTATACAATAGGAAGGGATGGTTTGTGGAATCATACCTTGTCCCGAGGCTTGCTCGAAGACAATACCTCGCGCCTTGCGCGGTCTTCACCTCCAGTATTGGATGGTGTCTGTGCAGCTCCTGGTTGCACTGGGACTGCCGATTCCTGGTCTCATCGGGATTGTCGAGATTGACAGCTGTCCTCCGAGCGACAAAAATCTCCCGCCTATAAAGTAGTCCACACGGACCACCTGAAACTCCAATCTCCTTGTCCCACAAGGAATTGGAAGGATTCGCACCCTCCTGTCAGTGTACTAGTCACTGACACACTCTCCTTCCACTAGTCGCTTTCTGCAGTTGTCTTTCCCTTGCTGTGCCTCCCTTATCAGGTAGCACTTGCTCGGGCTCTCTCGGTTACCAAAACCATAGAGAACGACAACTTTACAGAGCAACTGGTTGCACTGAGTTGTACTTTGAGAAGCCCCCAATACCCCTATATATAGGAGGGTCATGGGACAGGGTTCTCTATCCCAGGCAATGTGGGACTAAAGCAGGAGTAGAAGGGTTCGAGATTTTCCACAAAAACAACCAACCGCGTAACCTGAACCGATCGTTTCATTTCTGAAACGGTCAGTTGGGGACTTGAGCCGATTGGTTGACACCTTAACTAATCGGTTGGGACCCATGAAACGGTAGGTTCACTTCTGAACCGGTCGGTTTGTGGTCCTGGTCAGTTCCCGATTGACTTTTCCTGTTTTGTTTCTAATTGGTACCTAATACCAATCCTTGTTCCAATCAAATTGGGCAAGTGAAATGAAAAACAACTTCTCACCAATCCTACTTTCCAAACTTGCTCGGTTGGACCAGTTGAACTGATCATTTCAACACTTTAACCGATCGTTTTGCCCTGTCCATGAGCCGATCGACTCACCACCTGAGCCGATCAGTTCACCAAGCTCAGCCGATCGGTTCATCACATGATTCGATCGGTTGGGACTGCAAATTGTGCAGAAATAGTCAATTGCACTTTCAATCAATCAGATACTCTAATCAATCAGTCCAACACCTTCAACATTATGATACTGAGCTATCAATTGATTGAGTGTTTATTGAACTACTAAACTACTTTAGTAATCAATCTAAACATTGTTTGTGGACAAAACTCCTCTTCTAGGTTACATCCTATGTGTGTGACCCTGCAGGTCCTTTTCACATTGGCAGTGAAAGTCCATAACACTTATGACTTCACAAGTAAAGAGTGGTGCCTAGTCACACATCAGTGCTACCCAAGTGAAATAGAAAGTTGGAGAACAACTTTCAATCTTACAATCCGTGAATGGTGTTAGAGTGAATGTATAATTCCTTTGTCACTGATATCCCGAATGAACTCGAGGAATGGAACAGTCATCCTGTCAACGTTCATTCACTCTCTTGGTCTCAGAGTAGATTGAAAGAGATATGTATGACATCAATATCACATACGGATTCACACATGCATGTACGCCTTTATCAATCCTACTCATCAAGTGGACATGGATATCAAACTCCCTCAGGAGGGATAAATCCCATATCTATCACTCACCCCTCAAAAGCCCCATGTGTCAAAGCCACCCAATCATCACCTTTATAACAACCCATGTTTCAGGACTGTGTTTGATGATGTCAAAGTGTGCCCAACGACATGTGTTGAGTGTAGTGATTTCAGGTCAAAGAATCACACTCACCACCATCACTGTGAGTACTGACTGTGACTACCATGTCATGGTTCCATGTGTCAAACTCACGGTGGGTCTGTCTGGTACACTTGTTCTCTAACACGTACCTATTTGTTTGGTTTGATATCTCTATATCATGACTAATGAGATTCTGTCATCAACCAACACCACAATCTAGTTTTGTGTGTCATTGTTGTCTACCTATCTTCCATAATGACATCCGACTAGGGACATAACAAGAATGTACAAACTCTTAGCATCTGTATGGTCTCATCGTTCAGGTCCTGAACCTGAAAGCATACGTCATTGAGTACTGTCATTCTCTAGACATTCAATCTGTTCTATCACTATCTCATATGACTAAACCAGAAAGAATTGGAAGCTTGCCTTTGATGTTTATCAAATCAATCTTAATGTATGACACCAATCATCCCATGATTGGCTCTCAAGGCATACATACCAACAGACTCTCACTTGCACTGCGAGCCAATCACCCTTGAATCATATTCATAGTGATCTTCAAACATGTCCCACATGTTTCTGTTCTCTAGTGCAAACATAGTGAGTTATGGCAACACCTTGCCAAAGTCAGTATCAATTGCATGTCTCACATCTCTTCACTGTACGTCACATGTATGAGATGGAGTTGCCATAATATGCGATCTAGTATTCCTTTGCTAACCTTTAGCCACATTACATGATCAAGGATTCTATACTTGTCATCAATGAGCGGAATATCTATAACTTGATCTCATGAACTTCCAGATCCATATAGTATCCACTGTTGTTCTCTAACACATAGATACTCGGCATTTCCTTTTAAATGGTTTTATTGGAACACTTCCAATTATCAACAAACTTTCACTTTTATATATCATATATATATATATATGTATATATATATATATATATATTGCGATTAATTTTCAGTCCTTTCGGAAGTTCGCATCAATGTAACTCTTTACATTGAACTCTTCCTTATCTCCATAGAACTAGTACTTCTCAAGTACTTATCAAGTTCTCATGGTATTCCAGTAACCCTTACTTGAAGTAGACATACATCCACTCGTCATGTCTTGCATACGAGTTATGAGGATGAGCACATCATATTGCCATGTCCTACATACAAGATGATGAATGCATTTGGTTCTTGCCATGTCGATACATGCAAGATAATGGGATGATTACATACATGATAGATCCATATCTATTCTTAGTGTTCCCATTCTTCATTAGAATTGGACACTTGGCCTTGGGATACTAACTCCATGTAACATGGACAAGTTTTCTCCCACTGAATATGTGCATACTGAACCCTTCAGTACAGATTTCCAATGTATGCTTTCTCTTTTCAGGTCAAGAGGTTTTCGTGAACTATCTCTATAGATCTCTATTCCTATCACATAGGAAACATCTCTATCTTCCTCAAAGATAATTTCCACTTTTGGATTTCCATTCTAGAACATTTCCATTTCACATCAACATGTGGAATGTGAACACGCTCCCACTAAATCACAGATCCCTTCTTTATCTTTGACATATCAGTCAAACCCTTTGACTATATCATCAAAGTAAAGATCCAATTCTGAGTTGCTTGTACTCAATCAATCACATTGATTAGTCCATTGTAACTTATATACTTCATTTGCATTAGTGGATTCACAAACCTTATAGGTTGTGTCACGTACATATCCTTGTTTTATTCCTCATAGGAATGCAGTTTTAGTATCCATATGCCAAATGTCTTAGTCATTAAGTTGCAATCAACAAGCATCATCCTTCTCAAAATTTTATCCATGTGTCTTAACACTTAAGACTCATTTGCACTTATGGATTTCATCCAATGGGTGCTACCATCAAGGTCATACCTTATGGTTCACATGGATGTCATTTAGGATGTAATGGTCATAAACCATAACTCAAAATTTGGTTCCTCGTATTCATCTAGATAGTTGACTCATCACATGAACAACTCATCACATGGATAAACGAGATGTATCCGTCAAGGATATAAGAACTCACAACTCCTTGTGATTCTTTAATGTCCTTTATTAGCGAAGTGTATTCTTTATTTAAGAAGAATTTAGTTATTTTATAATCATTCTCTAACCCCTCAGAGTATGATTCCTTCTTGATTTAGACATCACCATGCCTTAATCATGAGTTCACTATGATACATTATCATAATCAATCATAAGGATCTCAAACATTTGGTCCAAGTATTTCATTCATTGATCTCATCATGAATTAACACTTCACCAAATTTGCACTTCATCTATGATAATCTTGAACACTTCAAGATATTCATATTGGTATTTCTCCAAACACCATTTGAAGTATTATCATTTGTTCCAATAGGTATGTAAATACATTACATGTATCATACCTAATAGGATAATCATTCTCCCATTACCTTTAGTGAAGATTTATTAATCATGTCCAAGATATTCATGTCTCTTACTGGTTATCCAACCAAAAGAGTCTAGATTTATCCATCATATGGAAACTAGAAATGAATTTCTTATGATTGATGCTAATTTGATTGTTTGAGTTATCAATAACTTTAGGTATCATTTTATCTTATACATATCAAATACCACAAGATAAACAAGGCATTGCAACAAAGATCATATCTTTAAAAGATTGAAACATCAACTTTATTAATTGCCATCATTGTCATACAATATGCAAAAATAAAGTGTTTCTATCTATTGGCAAATATGAAATAGTAGTTCATAATTGTATTACATGCCTTTAAGGCTGAAAAGTAAACTAAAGTACTCCTATCTATGGCGGCAACACTTGCCCCATTTATTGAGTGCTTTACACTTTACATCTTGGTATCATATACCTCAAAAGTGTTACAAGTTTACTTTCATGACACCTTTAAGTAGAGACATCTGTCGCCTCCTTCTTCTTTTGTTCTTCCAGATATAGAGGGCAATCCCTCATACACCCTTTGCCCATGTGCCTTGAGGCTGAAGACGGCTTGGATTGCTGGCTAGCATCATAACACTTCTTTGCTTTGCCCTTGTCCTTGCCCTTAAGAATAACCTTTTCTTTGATCATATCAAAGATTATGGTTTGTCTTTCTTCATCTTTGCCTCTACTTTCCTCAACATGTCCAACAACTCTGTCAACGCTTGTCAAAGTTGTTCATCATGAATTGTATGATTCTCACAACATTTGCAGTATCATACTAATAGCCAACTCTTGGCTCAGAGGGAATCCTTCTTAGTCAGGTTTTCCACATACCCAATCACATTGAGTGTGTGAATACCTTACTAGATCTCCTTCTGTCATGACATACTAGGACAGTGTCTTGGAGACATCATATGTCTCATGTTGTCTCTGCAACTCATAGTTCAGAGAACACAACATCAAACACTCCTCATCAATGTCTTCCTCGGTATGCTTCCATAAGCATACTTTTAGCCATTTATATGGTGGTATCGAGTTCATCTCGTTCTGGTATAACTAGGACTTAGAGCTTTCACTCTATGATTGAGAACACTTCTCAATGTCCTAACCAGTCATGGAAAAATTCCCATTTAATTTTTCCTTTTTAAGGACCGATCGCAAAGAAAAGTGATTGTTGTTTGTTGTCATTTGTACTACAAAAGGAAATATGCAATTTTAGTCCAAAACTCAATTTTGACTTATTTTATTGATTTGAAAAATTTGACGATATAATTAGGCCTTTAATTAATTATCGCTCCCACTATTTTAGTTCAAATTGACAGCCCTCACCATCAATTCAGAAGATTGCAGCGTACAACCTTCTAGTGGGCAAGATCCTGAAATCCTCTAAGTCATGGACCACTTTGGGCTGTCACCCACAACTTAGATCTCTCAGGTAGCCAACTCTTTCCAATTGCATCATATGCAACTCTTGATAAGATGTCATATGCAACTCCTTTCCATGATCATCTCCATGCCTCAAGGTGCTAGATCCTATCTAGGTCACCTTGTTAAGTCTGACCCAAAGCCAACATGATGAATATGCACCCTTCTTGGGCAGACCCACATATCCATCCTTCACGCTTCCACGAGATAGAAGGTGCACCACGCTTGGGCGTGCCCACACTTGGTCGATCAAGCTTTTCACATGTGCCGCATTTGGAAGGCATCTAAAACATTAATATTTAATGAGGGATTTGGTTTTATATACATATACATATTCAATCACCACAATATATAGTACGTATCATATACATGCTATATCCCAAAGAAAACATGCAAAATGATAAAAGCGATGATTATGGCCATCCTAATGTGATTCCTCGAGCCAAGAGGAATCACGGTCATCTAGGTCTACATCACATGCAACTTGTACAAGATGAACTCTGTGCTTTTCCTTTCTGGGTTTCATCAACTCATCACATGACTGATCGGCTCACCATCAGGCCGGTCGGCTGGGTGCCACCAGCTGATCGGTTGGCTCCTTCAACCAATTGGTTCGCCTGGTCATTGTGCATCTCATCATGGCCGCCACCCGCTTGTCTCGCTCCTCGAACTGGTCATCAACTGATTGGCTCACTCCTTGAACCGATCATCTCAAACGTCAACCAATCACTGCACACCTTGAACCGATCCTCTCAACTATCGTCTAGATGTCCTCCGTTCTTTGTCATAACATGAAATAAAATTCTATCCTATTTTACATTGTAAAAAGAGAAACCTCGAGTTACATTCAAGGGGAGCAAAGGTAGGAAAGAAATCTTGAATTATTTTGAGTTACATCAGGAATAGGAGAAAGGGAATCGGTGCACAGACCAAGATGCAAGAAACCACATACAACCATTCACAGATAGGGTTTATTGTCCATAACCATGCTATACATCCACCACAAAACTCATTTAAGGGCAACGTGTATCGAATGCATTCATATTACATATCATATATGTATATTGGGATTTGTGGATTTAGGATTGGACATGCATAAAGCCAATTTTATTCACATCGTATGCAATAAATAAAGGCGACAAACCAAAATCGGTCATATCGATAATCCTAAAGTATAGAGCAGTTGACGTGGCTCTGATACCACTATTGGGTTATAGGGGAGGCAGAGAAGGAAGAGGAAATGAAAATTTTCTCCTTCCCAAACCCAGAAAAAGGAAACGCGTCAACGTCTATACAATAGGAAGGGATGGTTTGTGAAATCATATCTTGTCCCTAGGCTTGCTCGGCAACAATACCTCACTCCTTGAGCAGTCTTCACCTCCGGTCTTGGATGGTGTCTGTGCAGCTCCTGGTCGCACCAGGACTGTCGACTCCTGGTCTCACCGGGACTGTGGGGATTGACAGTTGTCCTCTGAGCGGCAGAAATCTCCCGCCTCTGAAGTAGTCCACACAGACCACCTAGAACTCCAATCTCCTTATCCCACAAGTAATTGGAAGGATTCACACCCTCCTGTCAGCGTACTAGTCACTGACACACTCTCCTGCCGCCAGTCACTTTCTGCAGTTGTCTTTCCCTTGTTGTGCCTCCCTCATCGGGTAGCACTTGCTCAGGCTCTCTTAGTTACCAAAACCAGAGAGAACGACAACTTTACAGAGCAACTGGTTGCACTGAGTTGTACTTTGAGAAGCCCCCAATACCCCTATATATATAGGAGGGTCATGGGACAGGGTTCTCTATCCCAGGAAATGTGGGACTAAAGCAAGAGTAGAAGGGTTCGAGATTTTCTACAAAAACAACCAACAGCGCAACCTAAACCGATCGTTTCATTTTTGAAATGGTCGGTTGGGGACCTGAGCTGGTCGGTTGACACCTCAACCAATCGGTTGGGACCCATGAAACGGTCTGTTCACTTCTGAACCGGTCAGTTCGTGGTCCTGGTCAGTTCCTGATTGACTTTTCCTCTTTTGTTTCTAATTGGTACTTAATACCAATCCTTGTTCCAATCAAATTGGGCAAGTGAAAGGAAAAGAAATTTCTCACCAATCCTACTTTACCAACTTGATCTATTGGACCAGTTGAACTGATCGTTTCAACACTTGAACCGATCGTTTCACCCTGTCCATGATCCGATCGACTCACCACCTGAGCCGATTGGTTCACCAAGCTCATCCGATCAGTTCATCACATGAGCCGATCAGTTGGGTGTGCAAATTGTGTAGAAACAATCAATTGCAGTTTCAATCAATCAAATACTCTAATCAATCAGTCCAATACCTTGAACATTATGATACTGAGCTATCAATTGATTGAGTGTTTATTGAACTACTAAACTCCTTTAGTAATCAATCTAAACATTGTTTGTGGACAAAACTCCTCTTCCAGGTTAAATCCTATGTGTGTGACCCTACAGGTCCTTTTCACATTGGCAGTGAAAGTCCATAACACTTATGACTTCACAAGCAAAGAGCGGTGCCTAGTCACACATCAGTGCTACCCAAGTGAAATAGAAAGTTGGAGAACAACTTTCAACCCTACAATCCGTGAATGGTGTTAGAGTGAATGTATAATTCCTTTGTCACTGATATCCCGAATGAACTCGAGACATGGAACAGTTATCCTGTCAACATTCATTCACTTTCTTGATCTCAGAGTAGATTGGAAGAGATATGTATGACATCAATATCACATACTGATTCACACATGCGTGCACGCCTTTCTCAATCCTACTCATCAAGTGGCCATGGATATCAAACTCCCTCAGGAGGGACAAATCCCATATCTATCACTCACCCCTCAAAAGCCCCATGTGTCAAAGCCACCCAATCATCACCTTTATAACAACCCATGTTTCAGGACTGCGTTTGATGATGTCAAAGTGTGCCCAATGACATGTGTTGAGTGTAGTGATTTCAGGTCAAAGAATCACACTCACCACCATCACTGTAAGTACTGACTATGACTACCATGTCATGGTTCCATGTGTCAAACTCACGGTGGGTCTGTCTGGTACACTTGTTCTCTAAAAAGTACCTATGTGTTTGGTTTGATATCTCTATATCATGACTAATGAGATTCTGTCATCAACCAACACCACAATCTAGTCTTGTGTGTCATTGCTATCAATCTAGGGACATAACAAGTATGTACAAACTCTTAGCATCCGTATGATCTCATCGTTCAGGTCCTGAACTTGAAAGCATACGTCATTGAGTACTGTCATTCTCTAGACATTCAATATGTTGTATCACTATCTCATATGACTGAACCAGAAAGAATTAGAAGCTTGCCTTTGATGTTTATCAAATCAATCTTAATGTATCCCACCAATCATCCCATAATTGGATCTTAGGGCATTCATACCAATAGATGGTTCACTTAGTTTCTCAATCAATGGTTTTTCTAGATGAACGCCCAAGGTTGTACATGTTTTACATCTGATGGTTTTACCAATATAACATCCAAAGGTCATGGGTGAGGATTTATGCTTGGAAGTTTTTTTTGGTTTGATTCCCTCATCTGATGGTTATGTTTTATGCAATTGTGATTCAATGGTGGTGATTCATATACATGGTGCAATGGTTTTGATTGCCTTAAACCCGATGGTTAGATTTGTGTTCTATGATTTGATGGGTTGTTCTTAGTGTACTTGATCTGATGATGGGGATATGATGATTTAGGATCAATGGTTTTAAGCCCATGAGTTTGGAGTCTTACCTTTGCGCTCAAATGACTATAAACCTAAGGTTGTTATAAGTGCTGATTTGAAATGTTAAGTTCAACTTTGTGTTGTTAAAAACTAACCCTAGTACCATCAAACATAATGGTGGTTAATCATACCTAATTTCTTTGCATGATTGGTACCCTAAAGGAAGGCCCTTATTGCTAATATAACCTTACTATGTTAGTCTGTGAACATATTTTAGTTCTATATTGCAATGTTATGTTGAACATATGTATCACAAATGCAATGAAGGTTTGTTGAATATTTTGGAAGGCATGGTAAGATAATGATGTTCTTGTAGGAGATAGTGTGATGGTCTTAATGACCTTTGGGCATGATTGAACCCTAATGGAGGTGTGCTTTTGTTCATGATGTGATAAGGCTTGGTATCTTGGGATAATGTGATAAGGATTTATATCATGTGTTGGTATGATTACAAGTAGAGTCTCATGAATGGAAATGAAATAGCACATTGTAATGTTGAAATAAGGATTTAGCCTCATACCTTTTATATCTTCTGAAGTTGTTATGCATTAATGCTTGCTAGAAATAATTAGGTTTTGTTTGTCCACTTGTTTGATTCAGCTTTAATTCATAATCATGTAGTACCATGTGTCGAGATCCATTCTAGTGTCAGGATTTGCTAGATGTTGAAATGAGTATTCCTCTAATGGAAGCTCAGAGTCGTATATTGTTGAGTATATGTAGGTTCACAGGAATGGTTGTGGTAATACCTTGGCAGGAGAACAATTGAGTTTGTATCTCAAATGATATGATTTAGTATATGTGATATGTTTTGGGGATGGTTGTGGTCATACCTTGGTAGGAGAATGACTATGGTCGTGTCTCTATTTTACTAGTGTCATGACCTGTACCAAGGGCGGACTAGGCTATTTTGTAGCTTGACCTTATGTTTCGTTGTGGCGGACCCATACTTACGGGGGCAAATAAGATCTTAGGATTTGGGTCATCATTGATCTTGTACGAAATTGATTTTGACTTAGAAGTGCTTCGTTGGATTTTTGGAGGTACAAATCAAACTCCCCATGTATTAATAAATGACATAATCCATCCATGCAGTATATATGTTAGGGTTACACACATCGATTCAGATTGAATGATAAGCCTTGTTTGCTCTTTTCATGTATAGATGATGTATTGTGCAATAAGAGAAGTAGCCATGTTTATGTAATTAGGTATATTGTTACTATTGGTTATATTTATGATGCAAGTTACCTCATGCTATTAGCAATGCCTATACTACTAATCATGTGTATATTCTTAGTTCTGGTTATGTTATTAGAAATGCTTATATTGTTAGCCATGCCTATGTTGTTAGGTATGCTTATATTGCTAATAATACTTATGTTGGTAGTTGTGCTTGTGATGTTAGATCTACTTACGAAGTCGACATGCTTATCATGTTATACATGATATGCTATTAGACATGTTATGTTGTTAGACATGCTCCTACCATTCAAATATGATCATACTATTATCGATAATTATGATGCTAGTTAGGCTCATGATGATGGTTATGCTCATAGTAATATCTACATCTAGTAGTTGAAAATAATGCTTGCTTCTAAGACTCTGATTAGAATTGCTATTAATAAAGCCCCCATAATTGGTAATTCCATTTGTCTCATTATCTATCTATATTCTTAAGCTTCTTAATCTACTTAACATGTTGATTTATATAACCTGATGTAATCAATAAGATTTTTTAAGAGTTATTGTTGGGACATGGGTCTCACATGTAGGTCACCACAATCTTTTTAGGTGATTATCAATAGCAGTAGTGATCCTATGCCAGCAAGGAGGAGATGATGTGATGGAACACAGAAGGAGTTGATTAGATGTCTAATGTGTCCTAGAGTCGTCCATGCACTCTTAGGTCCGGGGGGAAGGTTTTGTATATGGTGTTTTATTGACTCGAGCTTTCTTGGTATTCTGATGTTGTACATGTAGATGATACATCATGTGTATATGTGCTGGATGAGGCCAAGGAAATCAATATAAGTGATGTTTGGTATGATTTATGAAATAATTTAAGATGTTAGACTTTTGTGCAAATGTTGTTGAGTAAGTTTGTGAAACTATAAATCAGTTTTAAATAAACCTCCTTTTAGTGATGTGTTTTATTAGCAGATGATCATGTCTAAGTTTTGAGTAATCTTACTTTGTGTGACAGGTTGCCACAATCTACGTTATCGTTGCCTCCTTCCGTCATTGACATTGTTGCCTCCTCCTTAGAGGGACAAATCCCATATCTATCACTCACCCCTCAAAAGCCCCATGTGTCAAAGCCACCCAATCATCACCTTTATAACAACCCATGTTTCAGGACTGCGTTTGATGATGTCAAAGTGTGCCCAATGACATGTGTTGAGTGTAGTGATTTCAGGTCAAAGAATCACACTCACCACCATCACTGTAAGTACTGACTATGACTACCATGTCATGGTTCCATGTGTCAAACTCACGGTGGGTCTGTCTGGTACACTTGTTCTCTAAAAAGTACCTATGTGTTTGGTTTGATATCTCTATATCATGACTAATGAGATTCTGTCATCAACCAACACCACAATCTAGTCTTGTGTGTCATTGCTATCAATCTAGGGACATAACAAGTATGTACAAACTCTTAGCATCCGTATGATCTCATCGTTCAGGTCCTGAACTTGAAAGCATACGTCATTGAGTACTGTCATTCTCTAGACATTCAATATGTTGTATCACTATCTCATATGACTGAACCAGAAAGAATTAGAAGCTTGCCTTTGATGTTTATCAAATCAATCTTAATGTATCCCACCGATCATCCCATGATTGGCTCTCAGGGCATACATACCAACAAAGAAAGTATCAACCATGTGGCTATGATAACTACCAGTGAACAAATTAAGGTTATGATCATGTTAAGGAGGTTATTCTACCATCATTCCATCATATGAGAATGTTAAACACGAATACTCATATTGACCTATTTGCATTAGAGTTAGGTTCAACATGATAAATTATATCAATGTTACTTATCAGCACTCATACCCAATCCCTAACTCACGGCATCCCCATTGGATCATGGATGCATAAGGTGAAGCTTCACCATCACATTCCATAATATTCTCAAGTATGAACCCACACATAAATCAAGGTGTAACCATTGGGTTATAGCATACTAGGGTTTCAATAATAGTAAAAGAGTACTCCATGATTGTATTAGTCATTCAAGGACTATTCATACCCAATTACCATCATTTTATTACATTTAATCTAGGTATAACAAGCTATACCTCATTAGGGATACATATCAACACAATATGATTATCATCGCTTCTATTCATATGAGTAAATTGGTAAGACTACCTTATTAAGGGTAACCCTCCATTTGTTCCATCATCATTCAACCCTTATCACCATACCACAATGTCACCCAGAACCATTGGATGTTTAAAAAGGTAAGACCATTGGTTGTTTACATAAGTAAACACCTTGGATAAACCACCTATGAAGTCCTTGATTGGTGCTCTAGAAAGAGTCACCATCTAACCCTAGACATCCCTTGATTAACAACACATAAAGTTCCATTGAGAGTAGGGTAAAACCCACAATCGACTGTTCAGTTAAAACAAGCCATGCATTGTCAACAAGTAAGCTCCTTAAGTTGATCATATAAAGGAAAACATATAAATCACATTATTAGGACCAACATATTACATTATCTATCATTCCACTTTATTGGAGGAATAAACATTAGATCTTGACCATTGGGTCAAGTTCATATGTTACAACCATCAATTACAGTATAGGTTCGACCATTGCATCAAGTGACCCAAGAAACCATTGATCTAAGGCTTAATTGATGCTAAAACTATATGATTAACTCACAATGAATTTTGGAGATATGATACACCATCATTATTGACCATTAAGTCACCATAGGTTGTTAGATCAACACTATATTCATTAATCAACATCAAATATTAAGCTAATGTCGTCATTGAATGATAGCATCAATAGGGTACTTAATGGTTGATCATTAAACTTCTAATTGATCCAAAACCTAACCTAAGGGGGTAACCATAGGTCGTCACCATCATATGACACCTTTGATCACGACCATCAGTTGTCATGAAGACAACACCATAGGGTTGTTGCAATGGTACCATCATCGGGTCATGGGTTTGTAGAAGAAATCAACTTAAAACCCTAAAATTGACCATTGTTTGATAGGTGCGTAGCACCATAAGTTGTCAAAACAACCTGATCCAAGTAATATTATACCTTAGGAATAATATACACATGATCACAGGTTCATATATAACTGAAATCAGAATAGGGAACATTATAAAAATCAAAATCCAAGCCAAGCATAGCTTTTTAGTGCATGGATCATCATTTTCAAGCAAGAACATGATCTAGAAAGCTTATGGTAAGAAATAAACATGGATCAAGTTATAAAACTTGCCTCTAATGATAATATGAAACCCCACATAGAAGAAAACTCTAGCAGGTAGGGTATAAAATCCAAGAATAAGTTATGAATTCGTCCATCTAGCACCTTTCTTCATCAAATGAGCAAACCCTAAGCATAAGGAGCAAGAAAGGTAGGGTTTTTGAGATTTAGAGAAATTTCTACCATGGAACAGAAAGGTTCTGACATGGAGAAATCTAGGAGGAAGGATAAAAAAGAAGTAGATGAAGGAAAGAAGGGAATTCTTACTCTTTTAGGTCAAGATCACCAGAAGGAAGTTTTTTCAACCCTAAAATGAAGTCAATTGCAACCCTAGATCCTTTTTCTAAGAAGATCCCCACTTTCTTCTTCCTTGGACAGAAAAATTCATAGAAGAATAGAGAGAGAACGAGGTTGGGAGAAGGATGGAAGTGGTGGAGAGAAAATGGCTCGTTTTGGTGCTTGGGGATAAGTATATGAAACTTTAAGATAAAGAAAAAGAAAAAGTTGAAGTTCTAGTATCTATCCAAGTGTCCATGACCTTAATTTATTAAGAATATAAAAGAACACACAAGAATCTCCCCCAACGTGTGTATATACCTGCTTATCTTTTCTTTGTCGAATTTCCCAGCCAATCAAATAATTCATTAGTTGATAGCTACTAAAGGTAGCGCATCCGTGAAGGGGTAAACCCTAAAATACCCTTGGAGAAAACACCTTCAAACTAAGGTTTAAATAGGCATCCCATGGATCAAAAAGGTCAAGATGATGAGAGAATATCCAAGGAATATAATGAAAGTGATAAATTGCAAAGAAAACCTCTCAATTGGGTAAATTATATAAAAGTCCAAAATGTGCATAAAATTGCATAACTTGCTCAAACAGTGTCCAAATTGGACCAAATTTGAAAATTAAGCTTGTATTATTATTTCAAAGTATATAACAAGGTTATATTAGGGTTACAATAATTCAATTATGATAATTAAGCTCACTCAACTCATTAAGCAAGTTTAGGGGGCCTTATAGGACCAGTGGGATCAAAGTTTACTTGGGAAAAGTCTCAATCATGAATTAAATAGAAGTTGTTGATATCCAACTTGTATATCTTTCAATTTAAAATTATTGTCATTGCATAATTTTGTTTACTCTATATAGATCCATGCATTCTTGTATGCAATCAATCTGATTTCCTTGAGCTCTAGTAGCTATAACAGTTTGTTCTAACCAACTTTCTTCATATCAAAATTTAGTTGCTTAGTTGCCTGCTAGGCTTTATGTTCTAGCTTTACAGGGAGGTGACATGACTTTCCATATATCAATATAAAGGGTGCGCTACCTAGAGGTGTCTTAAATGTTGTTCTATAAGCCCATAAAGCATCATCGACTTTGCTGGACCAATCCTTCAAATTGTGACCTACAATTTTCTCCATAATGGTCTTAAGTTGATGGTTTGACACTTCTACTTGACTGCTTGTTTGCATATGATAAGGAGATTTCACCTTGTGATATACACCATATCTCCTTAGTAGATTTTCAAATCTTCGTTCCAGAAATGAGAACCTCTATCAGAAATGGGACTCCAAAATTGGGGAAGATGATGTCCCAGAATAGCTTAATAACATGCTTTGAATCACTTGTCATAGTTGGTATAGCTTCTACCCATTTAGATACATAGTCAACTACTACCAGGATGTAGCAAAAGACATATGACAAGGGGAATGGGCCCATGTATTCCACATCCCATACATCAAAGATTTCAACTTCATGATACAACTTCAAGGGAATTTTGTCTCTCTTGGTGATATTTACATACCTTTGACATGTATCACAAGATAAGACAAAATTATAAACATCTTTAGATATCATAGGACAAAAGAATTTACATTATAGGACCTTTACTATAGTCTTCTTAGAACTCATGTAGCCTCTGGTTGGGCATTAGTGGCACAATTTTAGAATTAGAGGGGCTTCCTCCTCTAGAATGTAGTGGCGATAGATACCATCAAAACATATTTTGAGTAGGTATGCTTCATCCCAATGATATTATTTGACATCATGAAAGAATTTCTTCTTTGCAGTTCTTGTGCATTCTGGATGAATAATGCCTACACAAGATAGTTAACAAAATTTGCATACTACAGAATTGTTGTGGACATTTTCATGAGTTGATCATTTGGTAGAGTGTTATTATGGGTAAAATGTTTGTGACATGAATGCGAATGCAACTCAGATGATTGTCAACTACATTTTTGGTTCCCTTCTTATCTCATATCTCTACATCAAACTCTTGTATCGGGATAATCCATCAGATTAATCTGGGTTTCACGTCCCTCTTTGTCAACACATAACAAATTGCAGCATGATTGGTACAAACTATAACATTTGAGCCCACAAGGTATGTGACATGGTCTATTATCGCACTGACAAATTCACTTGGGGTTGCAATACCAGAGTTTTTACCAAAACCTCATGCAATAATACCACCCACAAGCGGATGGGTCTTATCGCAGTATAGTTGAGGATCGAATCCCAAGGGACAACATTTTTAAGAATCGCTTCTAGTCTAGTCTAGCTCAAGTAAGACTAATATTTAGAACAAAGTGTTGATTTGAGGTTAACTAAACTAAGTGTGAGAAAGTAAAGAGTAGAATTAAAGTTTGATCTAGATTAATGATATGGAATCACTGGGGTGGTCTCGGGTTTCACCACCACTGCACATATAAACACATCCAAACATCAAACATCCAGGCAAGATATAACCATCCAAATGGAGTTGCTGTAAAACCCCCCATACGGGCATTAGGCTTGTGTAAGCATCACTTTAGGTATCAGATGTCTTGTCACCATCCGGATCACTCACTTACGGCTCCAAAGATAAAGATATCCAACTGAAGTTGTGGCCCCCCTATATAGGCGTTAGGCACACAGAAGTTTCACCATGGGCTAGATGGATCTTCCCCTCACGGATCATACACTTACGACCTCAAGGAATCCCTTTCTATTTCTAGTCAAGGAGTCAACTGCGTTAATCGACATCCTATCCTACATATTGAAGTTCTCACAACATAGGAAACAATAAGATAAAAGCAAGCAGGTGATCAAGCTACAAGCAATCATTGACGATTAACATTGAAATGAAAAGTTATATACATTGCCTTGGAATGTTAAAATGAAAGGACAGAAAGCATGGGAAACGGGGCTAGTCCCTGCACCCCAGAGAAAAGGAACTACTTGCTCATGATGCGAGAAACAAGAAGAATAAGAGAGAGGGAAGATTCTACCATGAGCATGATGCAAAAGGTGATCGTAGCTCGGTGAAGATGATGCAGTCTTCTATGCCGTGTCAAAGAAAATCTGGATGAGGAAAGAGGGATGCCAAGATAGACTGGACAGTCTTTCTCTCTCCACCTTTCTTCTCTTCTCAATCTCCTTGCTCATAGTTGGAGCAGCATGTGAAGTGGAAATGGTGTGGATGTACGTGGACCGAACCTGTGCTCAAGTAGCTTGTCAGCATCCTCGGTATGATGCCCAAATGAGAACCATGCTGGTCCTATTTGTAGGCTTGGATGGGGTCTTCACATTTTTGGTGTGAGACCACTTTACATGGTTTTGTAAACCGTTATGTTCTTCATGGTTTGGTATTCTTAACGGTTTGGGTCTCTGTCCATACGGTCTTGGAGAAAACGGTTTGGGTCTCACATTCATACAGTTTAGAACAACCAGTCTTAGCTTCTCACGACCGCCGTCCAAATGGTTTTGGAAACCAATCGTGACCCTGTGGTCTGCATTCCTCATGGTCTTGTGTTTGTTGCCTCAAACGGTCTTCAATAGGCAATCATCCTCACGATCTCAGGGTAAATGGTTTCCGCGCCTATCGGTCCTCAAGTCAGCGGCTTCCTGTTCCTGGCTTCATGATCTCAAGGAAGCGGTTTTGGTGATTGCTTGTTCATCTCGTGGTTTAGAGAACGAGAGGGGCAGACCGTGAGGGCGGTGGTCGCAATGAGCAAACCGCGAGCAGGTGTGGCTTGTCAAGATCAAGAAGGAAGGTGGTAGAGGTTGACAGTGGGTGCTACAGGTCGAGGACCGCTAGGGCTCGAGGGCAGGATCATGATGGGTAGGGAGTAGGTATGTGGCAGATGGATGAAGAAGGGGAGGAAGAATAAGACCGCGAGGAAGCGTTGTGATTTGTAGGTGGTGAATACCAGGTGTCGTCATCATTAGCAGAGAGAGGATGGGAGGACGGTGAGGGATCTGTGGCTGAGGTTGCAGGTCCAGGTGGGAGCAGCGTCAGGACCAAAAGGAAGAGGGAGGCAAGGGAGGTGGTGTTGTTCCATGTGGGTCTATGGATTGCTAGGGTTGTGAAGGGGAGTAGGGTTACAGTTCAGGAAGGAGGAAGAAGAATACGGAGGATAAGGGCTAACTGATCTTGGTGCGAGCAGATGCTCCATATGGTTTGAGGGTCGTGATTGCTCATACGGTCTTGAGATCGTATAGAGGGGAGAGGATAGAAACCGTTAGGGCAAGTAAAAGGGTGAAACGTTAGGCAAGACCATGTAAGGTCAAGACCGTTAGGGAAACAATAGGGAGAGAAAACTACAAGGGCAGGTTGCATGGGTGAAAATGAGAGGTCTAAGATGTTGAGGAAGGTGGATTAGGGTTAAATGGAGGTGGTTTGTATGGTGAAGTTGATGAAGATAAAGGTGTAATAAGTTCGCGGTTTGGAGACCAATTGATCAAAACTGGTTGAGCAGAATGAATGGGCAAACTGTTTGGTCAAGACCGATTGATCAAACCGTTTTGTTCAAGACCAATTGATCAAATAGTTTGGTCAAGACCGATTGATCATACAGTTTGGTCAAGACCGTTTGGTCAAGACAGTTTGGTTAAGACCAAGGCTGAGAGGATCTTGAGTAGAGGTAAGTTCCAGTTGATGGTTCGACCTCATTATATTTTTCAAAAGAATCAATATAAACTCAATTAATAATCTTGGTAAATGAACCAATTAAGTAATTTTGCATTTTACAAGATTTAGTAGATGAAAGTGAAAGCATTGAGTCAAAATTGGCCCTAGATGGCGACTTAAAATCATGATGAATATGCATTCATCAAAATACCCTGAACTTAAACGTTGCTCGTCCTCGAGTAACACAAAATCTGAGACAGTCACCAAATAAATACTTTCAACTCATGTGGTTGCCTCATCTTCACATCACGATTGTTTCCATTCTACTTAGCATGACTAAGCGTCTCAACTTCCTAAGATCACTGAACACATCTTATAATATCTTCGTTCCTAAGTTTGTTTTCCAACATCATTTACTCCTCACTTTTTCCTACAACAAGCATGTCAAGGAGTTTTGTAAGAGTCCAGAGATACCCGCAGAACAACAAGTGCACACCTGATTTGACACTGGTGTTTTTCAAGATAGTGGAGGCATTCATTGTGCCTTTAGATAGAAAAGGGAGTGAAGGGTGGTATGGAAGGAAGAAATAAATCTCTCCTCTATTCGACTCGAGGTTTTATTATATGTTTTGCAATTTCATTTATAGAATTTTTTGTGTGAATCTCTCCTCTATTTGACTCGAGATTGCATTTTCTTTTTGTGAGCACATCGTCATCTTTTTTTGTGGTATGCCCCTATTTATTAGCGAGGGGTATGGAAGAAGCAGATATAGAGGGAGGTGGTGTGCCACCCCAACCTTAGGGTTTGGCACTATTTTGGCTATTTTTGTTTCTTTTTTATGGACAGAGGGGTATGAAGATGATAGAAGAAGTGTTGAAGAGAGTTTAGATCAAAATGCAACTTGATTTACAATTCAGTGCACCAGGTCGTTCTCTTTATCGTACCCTGCTCAAATAATGACTTGATGAGGATCTGGTGGAGATTCCATGTTATTGTTCCACTTATCAGTTAGGAAGCACGATGTGTTTGATCACTATCAGTTTGATAGACACTTGCCATTTTTGTAGAGGGATCATGATGTTAGGATTCATAAGCTTCACAAGATGATTTCAATCAATAGGCTAGTTTTTAGAAAATGTCCCATTTGAGGATCTTCTTCGAATAAGGAGGGTATAATGATTCAAAATGCATAAAAAGAAAAACTAGACGATTAGGTAATGGATTTTATTGAAACAAAAAACGTCAAAATTTCATCAGGTTTTTGTTTAATTTCTTTGAAAACTTTAAAAATTTTGAAAATTTTGATAAAAAATGCAATGATGAAATCTTATGTTTGAAATAGATGCGTGAAGGGGGAAAGTAAAGTACGTACCACCCACCCTCCACCCCAAACTTAGAAATTTGCTCGTCCCGAGCAGACTCTAAATCCGAGATGGAGGGGAAAATTCATTCTGGTTGGACCACAAGATGTGGTTACGTTCTAGTCAGCGTGCGTCCTCCATCTGAAAATCTCAAAAATGAAGACTAATCAGAACTTAAGGTAGCATCTTGCGATGCAATTTTTATTTAGTGCAAAATTATCTAAAAGGTAAAACAAAATTAAGGAAAATTTCTAATTCAAAATTAAAAGTAAAACGAATTTATTGATCGGGTTGCCTCCCGACAAGTGCCTTTATTTTATGTCGATGGCTTGACTGAATCCTTCAATTTTATGATGGATATGTTTGATTGGTGAGTTCCAACATTGCTTCGGTGCCTATGTTGGATGAGGTGAAATATCTCTTCAAGCGTTGACCATTAGCTACAGATTCGCCTGACTTTTCACTCCATAAAGAGAAAGCACCATGTGGGTACATGCTCTTGACAATGTAAGGTCCAGACTAGTGAGAACGGAGTTTCCCTGGGAATAACTTCAGTCTTGAGTTGAACAATAGAACTAGGTATTCCACGTGTATGTCCTTTCTTTTTAGATGACCATCGTGCCAAAGTTTGGTGCGTTCTTTTTAGATTCGTGCATTCTCATAAGTTGTCATCTGGAGTTCTTCCAGCTCCTAAAGTTGGAGAAACTTGGCTTGGCCTTCTTTTTTCATATCAAAATTCAGTTGTTTTATTGCCCACCATGCTTTGTGTTCAAGTTCTACAGGCAGGTGGCATGACTTCCCATAGATCAATCGAAATGGTGTAGTTCTGAGAGGAGTCTTAAAAGCAGTTCGGTAAGCACACAAGGCATCGTTGATTTTTACTGACCAATCCTTTCAGTTGTGGCCTACTGTCTTTTCCAAGATAGCCTTGAGTTGATGGTTAAAAACCTCTACATGTCCACTTGTCTGGGGATGGTAGGGTGAGGCTACCTTGTGTGTTACACTATATTTCCTCAGCAAGGCTTCAAAACTTCTTTTTAGAAAATGAGATCCTTCGTTGGATATCACAGTGCGTGGGACTCTAAAATGGGGGAAAATAATATCTTTGAACATCTTGATGATGGGTTTGGAATCACTAGTGACGGTCGGTATGGCTTCGACCCATTTTGAGACGTAATCCACCGCCACTAGGATGTAGGAAAATCCATTTGAAGATGGGAATGGACCCATGTAGTCCACACCCCAAACATCAAATATCTTGACTTCTTGCCACAATTGCAATGGCATCTCATCTCTCTTTGTTATATTACCCATTCTTTGGCACTTGTCACTTGATAAAACAAAGTTATAGGAATCTTTGGATATGGTTGGCCAAAATAATCCACATTACAAAATCTTCAAAGTTGTTTTCTTAGAACTCATATGGCCTCCAACTGGGCCTGAGTAACATTGCTCTAAAGTAATTTGAGCTTCTTCTTTAGTGATACAACGTTTGTAGAGGCCATCAACACAGAGCTTGAAGAGGTACGACTCATCCCAGTGATATTGTTTCACATCGTGCATGAATTTTTTTAGTGCATTCCCAGTGCATTTAGGGTGGATGACACCTACGGCAAGGTAGTTCACATAGTATGAGTACCATGGGGAAAATTCTGAGACTTTCATAAGTTGGTCATCTAGAAGAGAATCATTAATCGGGATCTTCTCAATTTCCAGAGTGTGGATGCGACTGAGGTGGTCTGCCACACCATTCTCTGTGCCTTTTTTATCACTTATCTCCAGAATTCTTGCAAGAGGAGAATCCATCTGATTAACCTGGGTTTTGCATCTTTCTTTGCTAGGAGGTAACAGATAGTGGCATGATCTGTGTAGACAATGACTTTAGAACCAATGAGGTAAGATTTGAACTTGTCAAAGGCATACATGACTACAAGGAGTTCCTTTTCAATAGTTGCATAGTTCTTCTAAACTTCATTGAGGGTCTTCGATGCATAGTAGATCACATAATGTTTCTTCTCTATGCATTGGCCTAAAACATCACCCACATCATAATCACTGGCATCACACATAATTTCAAATGGGTGATCCCAATCGGGAGCTCTGATGATGGGTGTTGTTGTAAGGGCATGCTTCAGGTTATTGAAACTCTTGACTCATTCTTCGTGAAAATGGAAATCAGTGTCCTTTAGCAACAAATTCATCATCGGCTTGGTTATCTTGGAGAAATCCTATATAAACCATCTGTAAAAGCCTGCATGACCAAGTAAAGTGTGAACTTCTCTTACAGTTGTCGAGATAGCGAGTTTGGAAATCACTTTGATTTTTGCTCTGTCTACTTTGATCCCTCTAGTGCTAACTCTATGGCCAAGGACAATGCCTTCCTTTACCATAAAGTGACATTTCTCCCAATTTAACACAAGATGTGCTTCTTCACACTGTTTAAGGACAAGGGAGAGGTGCTTTAGACACGATTTGTATGAATATCCATATATGGAAAAAACATCCATAAAAACTTCCATTATAATTTCAGTGAGACTCGCGAATATAACTACCATGCAACGCTGGAAAGTTGTAGGTGCATTGCAGAGGCTGAATGGCATCCTTCTAACAAATGCACTCGGGGTTGAAATCCTACAGTTTTTACCAAAACCTCATGCAATAATACCACCCACAAGTGGATGGGTCTTATGGCAGTAAAGTTGAGGATCGAATCCCAAGGGACAACATTTTTAAGAATCACTGCTAGTTAGTCTAGCTCAAGTAAGACTAATATTTAGAACAAAGGGTTGATTTGAGGTTAACTAAATTAAGTGCGAGAAAGTAAAGAGCAGAATTAAAGTTTGATCTAGATTAATGATATGGAATCACTGGGGTGGTCTTAGGTTTCACCACCACTGCACATACAAACACATCCAAACATCAAACATCCAGGCAAGATATAACCATCCAAATGGAGTTGCTATAAAACCCCCCATATGGGCGTTAGGCTTGCGTAAGCATCACCTTAGGTATTATACATCTCATCACCATCTGGATCACTCACTTACTGCTCCAAAGATACAAATATCCAACTGAAGCTGTGGGCCCCTATATAGGCGTTAGGCACACATAAGCGTCACTGTGGGCTAGATGGCTCATCCCCTCACGGATCATACACTTACGACCTCAAGGAATCCCTTTCTATTTCTAGTTAGGGAGTCAACCACGTTAATCGACATCCTATCCTACATATTGAAGTTCTCGCAACATAGGAAAGAACAAGATGAAAGAAAGTAGGTGATCAAGCTACAAGCAATCATCGATGATTAACAACAAAATGAAAAGTTATATACATTGCCTTGGAATGTTAAAATGAAAGGACAGAAAGCATGGGTGGCGGGGATAGTCCCTGCACCCCAGCGAAAAGGAACTACTCGCTCATGATGTGAGAAACAAGAAGAACAAGAAAGAGGGAAGATTCTGCCATGAGCATGATGCAGAAGGTGATCACAGCTCGATGAAGATGATGCGGTCTTCTACACCATGTCGGAGCAGATCTAGATGAGGAAAGAGGGATTCCAAGATAGACCGGGTAGTCTTTCTCTCTCCACCTTTCTTCTCTTCTCAATCTCCTTACTTGCAGAAGGAGCAGCAGGTGAAGTGGCAATGGCGTGAATGTACGTGGACCGAACCTGTGTTCAGGAAGCCTGTCGGCATCCTCAGTTTGATGCCCAAATGAGAACCCTACTGGTCCTATTTATAGGCTCGGATGGGGTCTTCACATTTTTGGTGTGAGACTACTTTACATAGTTTTGTGAACTGTTAAGTTCTTCATGGTTTGGTATTCTTAATGGTTTGGGCCTCTGTCCATATGCTCTTAGACCAAATGGTTTGGGTCTCACGTTCATATGGGTTGGAACAACCGGTCTTAGCTTCTCACGATCACCGTCCAAACAGTTTTGGAAACCGATCACGACCTTGCATTCTGCAGTCCTCACGATCTTGCATTTGTTGCCTCAAACGGTCTTCAATAGGTGATCATCCTCACAGTCTCAGGCTAAACAGTTTCCACGCCTATCGATCCTCAAGTCAGCGGCTTCCCGTTCCTGGCTTCACGGTCTCGAGGAAGCGGTTTTGGTGATTACGTGGTCGTCTCGTGGTTTGGAGAACGAGAGGGGAAGACCGCAAGGGCAGTGGTTGTGATGAACAAATTGTGAGCAAGTGTGGCTTGTCAGGATCCAGAAGGAAGGTGGTGGGGGTTGACAGTGGGTGTTGTGGGTCGAGGACCGCTAGGGCTTGAGAGCAGGATCATGATGGGAAGGGAGTAGGTCTATGGAAGATGGATGCATGTTGCAAGTGGTGAATGGTAGGTGTCATCGTCGTTAGCGGAGAGAGGATGGGAGGATGATGAGGGATCCACGGCTGAGGTTGCAGGTCCAGGTGGGAGCAGTGTCGGGACCAGAAGGAAGAGGGAGGTGAGGGAGGTGGTGTTGTTCCCTATGGGTCTGTAGATTGCTAGGGTTGTGAAGGGGAGCAGGGTTACATTTCGGGTGGGAGGAAGAAGAAGACGGAGGACGAGGGCCAACCGATCTTGGTGCGAGCGGGGGCTCCGTACGGTTTGAGGGTCGTGACTGCTCATACGGTCTTGAGATCATATAGAGGGGGGAGGCTAGAAACCGTTAGGGCAAGTAAAAGGGTGAAACCGTTAGGCAAGACCAAGTAAGGTCAAGACCGTTAGGGAAAAATAGGGAGAGAAAACCACAAGGGCAGGTTGCATGGGTGACAATGAGAGGTCTAAGATGTTGAGGAAAGTGGATTAGGGTTAAATGGAGGTGGTTTGGATGGTGAAGTTGATGAAGATAAAGGTTTCATAAGTTTGTGGTTTCGAGACCAATTGATCAAAACCAGTTGAGCAGAATGAATGGGCAAACTAATTGGTCAAGACCGATTGATCAAACCGTTTTGTTCAAGACCGATTGATCAGACCATTTTGTTCAAGACCGATTGATCAGACTGTTTGGTCAAGACCGTTTTGTCAGGACCAAGGCTGAGAGGATCTTGAGTAGAGGTAAGTTTCAGTTGATGGTTTGACCTCATCATATTCTGCATAAAAATCAATATAAACTCAATTAATAATCTTGGTAAATGAACCAATTAAGTCATTTTGCATTTTACAAGATTTCGTAGATGAAAGTGAAATCATTAATTCGAAATTGGCCCCAGATGGTGACTTAAAATCATGATGAATATGCATTCATTAGTATGATATGAATTTATCAAAGGCATATACAACTGCTAAGAACTCCTTCTCAGTATTTGCATAATTTCTCTCAGCTTCATCAAGACTCTTAGATACATAATAGATAAGATGGTGTTTCTTGTCTATGTGTTGACCTAAGACAGACTCACTGCATAATCACTAGAATCACACATAATCTCAAAGGGTTGAGAGCAGTCTAGTACTTGAATAATGGGGGTTGAGGTAAAGTCTTGCTCCATATTATTGAAAATCTTCATACATTCTTTGTTAAAGTGGAATTCATCATGCTTGAGAAATAGATTTATCATTAGCTTGGTTATCTTAGAAAAAATCCTTAATGATCTTCAATAGAATCCCACATGACATAAGAAGGCTTTGACTTTTCTTAGTGTTTAGTAAGGGCTAAGTTTTGCAATCACTTCTATTGTTGCCTTGTCACTTCAATTCCTTAGTTACTGGCTCTATGACTTAGCACAATGCCTTCTTTCACCATAAAGTGACATTTCTCCCAGTTGAGAACCATATGTGCTTCTTCATAATGTTTGAGTACTAGAGAGACATGCATTAGGCATTAGTCAAATTAATCTCCATAGATAGAGAAATCATCCATGAAAACTTCCATAATAGTTTCAATCAATCTGGCGAAGATGGCCGTCATGCAAAGCTGGAACATAATTGGTGCATTGTAGAGCCCAAAGGGCATTCTTATAAAGGCATGTCCCAAGGGGATAGGTAAATGTTGTCTTCTTTTAGTCATCTGGATGAATTAGAATTTGATAGAATCCATAATATCCATCGAGGTAGTAAAAATATTTTTGATGAGGTAGGTGCTCCAGGACCTAGTCTAGAAAAGGTAAGGGAAATGGATCCTTGTGCATAACTTTGTTTAATTTCCTATAATCAATGCACATACTCCACCCAGTGACTGTGTGGGTGAGGATGAGTTCATTTTTTATTACATACTCTATGGTACCTCCTTTCTTCAGAATGACTTGCATGGGACTCACTCATGGTGAGTCAAAAATAGGGTAAATGATGCCAGAAGTGAGAGACTTTACAACTTCAAGGAGAACCAATTCCTTCATGTTTGGGTTCAATTTACATTTGTGTTCTAAAGATAATTTTTGGTCCTCCACCATAGGGATCTTATGCATGCATAGAATTTGACTCACCTTGATGAGATCACTCATCTTGTATCCTATGGCCTTCCGCCTTTCCCTTATTTTAGATAATAGTTTGTCTTCCTCCTCAGATGTTAGATTGGAATTGGTTATCACTAGACAGACCTTTAGATCATCTAGGAAAATGTACTTCATCTCTTATGGTAGAGAATTTATCTTAGGGGCCTTTGCCATTTCATTTGGCTCCTTGGTAAAGTAGACTGCCTTAAGTTCTTCAAAATCAGCTTTAGAATCTTCTTCTATTGATCCAAAATGAAGTGTGCGTTGCTTTACTTGTTCACCAATAGACTCACTAGCATTAGAATTAGCGAGAATAGTTTCTAGAGAGTCATCAAATAAGGTATCCTCTTATGTGAGTAGTGACATATGTTCTATACAATTGACATTGATATTATCTCCCTAGAAAATTTACTAGGGGCGAAATCCCTAGAGTTTACCTAGACTAAGTATAATAATCACCACCCGCAAGAGGATATATCTTATTGTAGTATAGTTAGGATTGAACCCAAAGGAAAACAATTTTAAGAATCAACTGATTAAGTTAACCGTGTAAGAACTAGTATTTAACACATAATTTGGAATTGGTTATTAAACTAAGGTTGCAAATAGTAAAGGATGAATTAAAGGATTGATAAATCAATGGATAGGGACACTAGGGTGGAATGGGTTTCACCGCCACTGTCTATCATTCATTCTCTCACTGCATCACTATAAGCATGGAAATACATGTGTTGAGTCTAGGAAAATCCCCCTTTTGGCGATAGGATTAAAACCTAGATAGATATTAATCTAAGCTCACAGTTGTGTTACCTAGAAATCATGCATCTGTCACCCCAGTAAACACCTATATGAAATTATCATCAAGGGTTTAACATGAATCAATCACTACCCTAGATCTTGGGTTCAAAGTTATGTACATTGTGGCTCTGGATTACCTTTAAACTTGATGATCATGCAAGAATATAAGCATAAAATGATTAATTCAAAGCACATATTGGTTCATACAATAGTAGATGCAGTAAGGAAAGAAAAATCAGATAGTAGGGCTACTCCCTGCACCCTAGGGAGAGGACTACTTGCTCATGACAACAATAGCAAAAATAACAAGGGAAGAGGAGAAGAACACCATAATCATAGAAGAAGAAGGATTCACAGCCATGGTGTGCAGAAGCAATTGTTCAAACTCTAAAATGATGGTGTTGGTAAACAAGAGAGAACACCCCAGGACGTTTGTTGGGGATTAACTTGGGTTCTCACACATCCTTCCTTATAGAGTGAATCTATCATTGTCTAGAGGAAGCAGTCGGTTGATGTAGGTGGAGGTCATCAACTGATGGAAATAGGTGCAGCAGAATAGGCCTCTATTGAGGTATGTACCTTGGAACTTGGGTGGCAGTGAAGGTGGAAGCCCTTCGATTGGCATTCACAAACTAATGGATGAAGGTCAAAAGTTTTGGAGATTGAAGATGTGTCAGCCTTGTAGTGTCAATGACAGATGCCTTCTTTGTGTTCTTGGTCTTCTATCTATAGGAGTGGGGTAGGGTTTCGAACCCTCCTAGATATCATGCAGTTAAGTGTTGGCCGCCATGGATGTGAAGAGTTGGCGGTAGAGCGAGGAAGACAAATGTTTTGTGATTTGCAATAATACCATTGGTAGGTGAGGAATCTCCCAATGTCCAGTACAACCATCAGTAGGCAAATGGTCACAAAATGATCATCAGAAGGTGAATCAGAAATGCCTTTAAAAGGGAGCAGAACTACATTTAGAAGGTGAGTGCAGTGGCACCATTGAAAGGTGATTGCGGGATGTCCATAGGAAGGCACAGACAAGAAACCCTTCAGAAGGCAGTGTTGGACATCCATCAGAAGGTGGGCAGGGCCACCATTGGAAGGTAGATCCAACTATCATTCAAAGGGAAGACAAAATGATGGGAACTAATGGTTTTCTAGATGATACCCACCTCGGAGGGGGGGGCTACTGGAGTAAGTATGATGGTCTCCATTGTTTGTACCTATTCTGATGGACGAGTAGAATGAAGAAAATCGACAGCTTGGCAAGTGTAATGAGATCTGATGGTTTTAAAAACTAATGAAGGAAAGGATCATCAAAAATATGGTACATTTCTTCAAAAGTTTCTTATTCTTGTTGGTCAATTAGCGGGACCACCATCTCCTACACCCCTACCAAGCAATGAAGTCAAACCCTACTATGAAAACAAAAGAAATGGATCAAAATCTTATAAATTAACATAAAACTCTAGAAAACCTAAATATGAGTTAGTCCTAAAGAAAAATGATGGAAATTCATGAAAAACTAAGCTAAAAGTGAAACTAAAATTAGAATTAATATGCATTCATCAACAAACTAATAAGAAAACTTCTTCTTGCATGCTTAGCCTCTTCATGTTGTCAAAAACTCTGAATTTAAGGATCTCCTTCCCTAATCTTAGAAGTAAGGTTCCTACCTCAACATTAATCAATGATGTTGTTGTGGTACGGAATGGTAGGCCAAAAATAAGAGGGTACATGAGATCTATTTTTTT
Organism: Alisma plantago-aquatica; assembly: GCA_963693085.1. Lineage (NCBI taxonomy): Eukaryota > Viridiplantae > Streptophyta > Magnoliopsida > Alismatales > Alismataceae > Alisma > Alisma plantago-aquatica. The sequence goes on from OY856412.1 coordinate 556,673,081, forward strand.
TCATGAAAACAAAATCACATGGAACATAAGAATCCTTTCCCACTTTGATTGGGACATCTTCAATGATTCCCTTTTGAACGGTCATTGAAGAGTTGGTCACTTGTATCATCATGCTATTTGGGAGAAATTCTAACAATCATATCCCGTTACACAGGCCATAGGGCATAATAGAGATGTCGGCCTTGATGTTGTCTAATCCTTTCTTACATGTAGAGTTGCCAATGTGGCTTGCAATTCTAAAAGAGAATGGGTCCTTCTTCTTCTTTGGCATTTTGTTCTAGATGATATCGAACATTGTCTTGGCAAGCTTAACTATCACATTTTCCTCCATTGTGTGTTTCCTTGTGAGGAGCATATTCAAGTACTTTGACCATGCAGGTATCTCTACTAAGGCATCTAAGAAAGGAATATCCACATGAAGCTTTTTCATTAGCATTTGGAATTTCATAAAATGAGTGTCAAGCTGTGTCTGCCTTATAGGCTTGGAATGGAGGATGAGGCCTATAGATTGGTATAACTGGTTTGGATGCACTATTATCAGTGATGATTGATTCTTCTGATATGGATTTATTTATGTTGTCAATGACTACAATGTCTTTCACTTATACATTATGTGTCACTACTTATTATAATACTGACTTAGGTACTTTTGAGTCTTGAATGATTACAAAATTGGCCTCATTCATATCAATCATAGGGCGCTTGGTAGATGCATCTGTAAAGAATCTTCCTAATTGTGTTGAACATGTTTTAATTGTTTTGGTGTTTGGTATTATCTTCTAGCTGACATGCAAATGCTCCTGTAGTGGGAAAAGATTTGCAAAAAGTTGGGCCAGTTGAGCTTCATTGGCTTTCTGATGAGCTTGTTGATTTGGAATCACCGTTTGTTGTGACTACAACATCTTATTGATGGCTGAAAGTTTATCATCAAATGAAGGGGCATTAGCCTATTTTCCATGTTATTACTATTGTAATGGGACCTACTTTGGGTTCTGGAACTAATTGTAATTCTTGTTTTGGAAGTTACCTCTAAAGTTTCCTTGATTTTTGTTATTTTGTTGTTGGTTGTTCTAGAATTCCAGAGAACCTCATTGTTGATTTCTATGCTATAAAACTTGTTCAGATTTCTCTTCTCCCATAGAATTTTCATATTGGAAACTATGATAGATTTTGGTCTGATTGGGAGTATAGCACCCATGTCTAGGGAGGGTATGAATGGGGTTTAGATATTCCATTTGATTGTTGTCTCCTTGAGCAACAATGTTGCTCGTTACCACATCAAAAAGAATATTACAACCCAAGGTTGAGTGGTCAATGCCTTTGCACGCTTCACATAATTGTGTCACTGTATTGATTTGTTGTCATGGTGGTGAATTTCTTCTTTCATAGGCATTGAAGGATGTCTCAAGACTATCTTGTTTGAGTTCTAGTAGCATCATAGATTTATCAATAGACTTCAACTTAGAACTACTTTCTTCCATAGCTACCTTTGTCACTCTCTTGCCTACAGATTTTCCCCAGTTGACTTGATTTTTCAAATCTAAGGGTGACTACCTTCCATATGTTATCATAACTTTTGCGCATTAAGTTTCCTCCAGATGAGGAGTTCAAAACTTTTTGTTATTGTCATCCACATATCTATATAAGAACTTGATGAGCTGATTTTTAGAGATACCATGGTGTGGAAATTTGTAGAGAAGCTCATTGTATCTCTCACATGCTTCTTCTAGAGTTTCACTAGGGACTTGTGTACAATATTTAATATATCCCCTAATGGTGTATGTGAGGAAAGGAGGATAGAGTTTCTCAAGGAGTTTGTTCTGGAGTTGTTCCCATGTGGTGATTGGGTTATTTGAAAAAGAATTGTACGAAATCCTTGCTCTGTTTGCAAGAGAATACTTGAATAAATGCAGTCTAATAGCATCATCAGAAACTCCATTTGGCTTAGTCATGGCACATAGGTCGGTAAATTTAAGAATGTGATTTTGACAATCTTCTCCTTGTTTACCCAAAAAGGGAATTCTTTATAGTGGCGTGATCTAATGCATCCTGATTTTGAAATTAGGAGCATCAATGGGAGGTAGTCTTGGATGTCTAACATCAATATACTTAGGGATTGAGAACTACCTAAGCTCCTTTTGTTGCTCGACCTCTTATGCAGTATCTTTGGATGCACAAATATATTTTTGAATAATAGCTCAGGCTTCTTGAGTAAGCTTGTATCTGTATGTTGCAATGGCTAGATTCACCCTTTGTGTGATTTCTTCCTTAGCCATTTTTTGGTTCTCTTTTTTTCTATGATGAAAGGTTTTGTGTATCTCATGATCAAATCTTGCTGCAAGGCCAATTCTACTAAAGCTTCTCATGCACTACATTGTGATACCTAAAATGGAAATATCTTTCAAATGTTAGATGGATGCAGAAGGATGAAGTTCAAGTGAATATGCAATAGTATGAATGATAAAAGTAAATCAAAAGTGATCTTAATAGAACTAGATTATACTAGATGATTCTCTTGTCCCCTACAAAGGTTCCAGAATTTGATGTGACTTTTATCATACTAACAAATACACCTAGGGCTTAAAACCCTTAGTTTTTACCAAAACAACTTGTAATAATACCACCTGCAAGTGGAAGGGTCTTACCACAGTATAGTTAAAGATCAAATCCTAAAAGACAACATTTTTAAGAATCTTTCTAGTTTGTATCTAATTGAATTAAGACTAATATTTAGAACTAAGATTTGATTAGGTTGAGCTAAAATAATTGTAAGCGAGAGTAAAAGTGTAGGATCAAAATTTGGTTTAGATTAATAATGGAAGTCACTAGGGTGGAATTTGTTTCACCTTCACTACATGCACAACACATCCATAACAAATTCAGGCTTGACAAAACCATCTAAATGAAGCAAAGAAAGATTCCACCTATTAATTGTGGGAAACTTCGTAGATATCTCTTTGAGCTCGATGTACCATTACTCATGTATCATGTATCTACTGCTCTAGAAATTTCCCTTTTGAAGTTATCATCCGGAATTAACCAAGTTAATCAATATTGAAAACCTAAGTATTGAAGTTCTAATGACATAAGAATATAATAGATCATGTAAAGTGGGAGATCAATACACAAAACATGCTTTAGACGATTAACATTGAATTGAAAGGGTTATATACAAGCCATGGATCATAAAAAATGGACATGCAAGAACGGGAAGTGGGGCTAGTCCTTACACCCCAACGAGAAGGACTACTCGCTACTCATGATGAAATCAGAAGAAATAAGGGGGAAGGAAAGATTAGCCATCATCATGGTGGGGAGGAGATTTGTAGCTTAGAGTAGCAGCTATTGTCTTATACCCCAATGATGAGGACAATCCGAATGAAGGAAGAGGAAGCCATCGAAAGTAGGCATTGATGGCATCATTCCTCCCTAGCTCTTCACTTATTGAACTCTAAATTGTTGGTGAAGGATCAATAGGTGGATGGATGGAGGTGCACCAAAGGATCCACAGAGAAAGCTCGATGGAGGTAGACAGACATCATCTTCCTCAGACTGGGCATAAAGTGGCATCCTTTTGGTATGATGGGGTGAAAGTGAAACCCTTCCATGAAGGAGGGGTACGACTATTTATAGGTTGCAGAACGGGGGACATGTCGGTTGTTCTGTGCAGTCGTGTCATCGATCGACAAGAATATAAAGGGGTGGTTGGTCTGGATCTATTGTTGATCGATGAGTATTTTAGCTTGATGTAGGGACCTTGTTGGGCTCGAGACAGTCAGTGTGTGAAGAAATCTCATTGGTCTTAGATTGCAAAGGCTTCATCGACTGGACTTCCATCGGGCAACTCGATTAGAATCCATCAGGGGATTGGGATGGCATTGATGTGTTTCATTTACACACAAAAGCATTAGGAAAAGTTCTAGAGTTTAACCTTCTAAAGAGGTAGTCAACTCGTTGTAAGTAACGAATCAACTTTTTGGTAGTAAGGTATCAATCCAAGGGACGGCAATAAGACGGTTGGAATGCAAAACCAATCATGAGAACTAGAAAGTAAAATCCATATTTTGAGAGTTTGGTTATGCTAAGCGCTAGAAAATTAAAGTGCAAAAATAAAATGAACTAATAAAATGATAGAGGGAACATGGGTCTGGGGGATCACCACAAATAGCCAAGCATTTACTCAACAAATCAACTCCTAATATTAGTAATCAAATCAGGATCATGTGAATTTGTGTCCTTTCTGAGCAAAATCTCACAAGGGCAAGACTTCCCACAAATCCTTTGATCCCATCATTTGCAAATGCTTGTCCAACTGTCAAATGTGTCCTTATGCAAGATCTCATTGAGAAACATGTGATTTCCATTCCAACATGCAAACTTATGAATCAGATGATCACATCACCATAAGCTATAAAAAAATAAGTCAACAGGTAGAAAGATCATTAACTCCACCAGTGGATATCATCAAGATATCATGGGTTCACTCTTATGAGGATCTAGGATCCTAGCACCCCCACTAGAACATAATCATTCTACCAGAAAACAATATGATATTAGATGGATAAAAAGATGACAATCACAATTAAGGGACTATGGGTTCATTCTTGTGAGGATTTGAGATCACATCACCCCACAAGAGTATATCAATTCAACCAACAATCAAGCAAAAATAGAAGGAAAGCATTCTTCTACTAAACATTAGATCCATTTACATTGAATAAGAATAGGATATGGGGCTAGTCCCCATGTCACAGTAGAGAACTACTCAGACATAATAGAAAGAGAACAAGAATAGGACCAGAGGGGGCTCTGGGGGATAGAAAATGTGATGCCTTTGTCTTTGGATTCTTCCCTCCTTTTATAGAGGGGAAGGAGGGGGAAAACCCTAAAGGAATGGTTGTTGGAGGCGGCTAGATTACCTCATCTAGGATGTCGGTTATTTGACTGTATTAATCACTTGCTTCAGCCCGAAGTCACATTGCTTAAACCCTGATCGCATTGATGACTTTATCATTTTGGTGTTTGACTGAGTCTTTACTTGAATTCTATACTCCACACAAAAGCATATGAAATAGGAAAACTTTCCTTTGTTCCTAGTCAAAGGAGTGACTTTTACAATAGTAATTGCTTGCCCCCAAATGGAGGGTTGTTGGCTATATAGGCTAACGAGTTTCAATCCAAGTAAAGGATAGTTTACCCAACTCAACCAATCTCCGCAAGTATACAGAGGTAGTATAGTTGAGGTCGAACACAAGGAGCATAACTAAATTAATTGAGTGCAACAACACTAAAGTTCAATAATCTAGATCAATTTTAAGGAGATGGAAAAGTTTGTCTAAATGTAGAGAATTTAGATTCTAACAGCAGAAAAATTAGATTTTAACTAGCAAGCAAGAACTACTAAAAGAAGTTTGATTTCATAAATATAGGGAATCTTGGACATTAGGATTTTGTTCACACATCATAGAAATCGAAGGAACACAATAATTTAAACATACATAAGTTCTTATTTCAAGGAAAGGCTGTGTTACATTTCACCTCCCGGTGTAAATGCAACGATCGCAACTTAAAACAACACTCTCGTGCATGAATTTTGCTTTTGATCACAACCTGTTCCTCAACTCATTCCTCTCTACTCTCATAGAAGAGGAAGAGTTACCAAGAAGAGCACCTCCATATATTCCTACTTATCTTCCCGGATCAAGTAAGAAAGCAGAAAACATGCACATAAAGTGGCCAGCAATACATGCAAGAAAAGAGTAAACCGATACTTTCATGGTAAAGAAACAAGAAACATAGTATTTAATACGAAATTACTTGTTCCATACATGATATGACATGGTAGCTACTCTCCCATGCCCAAGAAAAACAGTCTACTCATCCATAACCATGTATTGCAGATTTGTTACAGAAAATTTAGTTCTAAACATGATTTAGAAGGGAAAAGACACAGAGAACTAATGATGTAACTACAAGAAGGAAGAATTATGGCTTGAGGATGAAATTCTCCTTCTTTAGCTTCTCCATGACAGACTAGCTCCTTTCCCAAGAAGCTGCTCGAAGTTGGGGAAGCTTGACTGCACCTTGGAGAATACAATGGAGAAGTAGAGAAGAAGAAATGGTCTCCTTATGCAAAAAACCACCTTGGATCTCTCCAAAATCGCCATCCTCTGGTCTCCTCTAGCTCTGGGATGAGAGAAAACTCTTCAAATGACCGAACATAATCGTCTCTTGCCTTCTGTTACGAACCCACCTCCCGATAACCCCCAATTAAGGGAGACCAAGAGGTTGAGCCGCACCCATTAATCCCGGATCAAAGGTTCGACATATAAACATAAACAATTATTAAATTCTAACATACTATATTGAAAATGGTAATAAAATTTTTCTTAACATACCTTTTGAAAACTTGGATCTCTATTCTTCTATCCACACCAATACTAATCTATCTAATCCTCCTTGCACTTTAATTCTCACTTAGTATCACATGTGCCACTTTACTGTTTGTTCTTTTCATTGTACCTAAAACGCTGACAAACAAAATGTCGGTCAGCCGTAGCTAGTATGTGGGGGAAACAACAAACATGCAACTATGATAACAATGTAATCATTCAATTACTTATTTAACAACCAACATTACATTTTAGATATAACTCCGCGATCCAAGAGTACCCTATCCTCTGTGTTTCTCCCATTAAACCCCTCATGATCCACCTATAAGTGAACCAGTTTCTAGGGTTGAGTCACATGGCACTACTCGTAAGTAGACAACTCCTTAACTCGGAATTTTCTAAAGAGTCTCTAACTCACGGTAACCTAGACCTTACTCTAGGATTACCCCTTTTTAGCCTTTTCAAAGTAACAGAGGTGGACCCGGATCTAGCCAGTTATATATGCACACTTATGGTGATAATCATAGTCACTTTATAGTGGCATGAAATAAATAAACATCCAATGGTTTAGTTGCATTCAATGCGATAAAACATCCGAGAATACATCGAGAAAATATAGCGGTTATTCATAATCGTAACCACATGCCTGATCCATAGTAACTTGATGTCCATTCATTAACATTCAACACAATTAACAAGCAATCAACAATATCCTGAAAATAATGCATAACATCCAAGTGTCATTGTTTTATTCAAAACATCCACAAGATCAACTTGGATTCCACCTCATAATTTCTAGGCCAACCTTAGGGTTTTATTAGGTTTTTAGCCTTCATTATGCATTTATCACTTTTAATGCTCTTTTAGTTCACAAACCCTAATTTCTGCATCATAGGCACAATTGAATGTCAAATAAGTCTAATATGTTTCTTTTACACTAAAACTATTATCTTTATCCTTTTAGGTCATATCCAAAACATTAAGGCTAATTATCATCTTCAGTTTCTTTCAAATTGACAAATCATATTTCATTATAGTTCAACTCACATATATGAACCTTATTTATTACTATTTCCACCTTTATACACTAGGAAACACTAATTATCCAAATAATTCACATTAAAGATCTTTGGTACTCAATTTATCTTTGAATCATCATATCTCCATTTTATTCTTCGATTTGTACAATTAAAACCATTAGAATTCATATCAACATAAATTAGGGTTTCTAATCCCATTAAGGCATATTCATGTACATAGAACCCTAAGTTAAACCAACTATATCAAAAGATCATCTTTTTCAAATCCTATTTTCACTTTTATTGACAACATGTTAATATCAGCTTGAATTATCCATCTATCATCAAATCTAAGGGTTTTTTGTTATTTAAATCATTAAAGAGGATAACTTTATGTATTTTTCCAATTTCAAGCATATAAATTCTAAATTAAACTAATCATGTGCAAAGTTCTTCCTTTTTGAACTCAATGTTCCTTTTTACATTTAGCAGGTTAATATCAACTCTAATGATCCATTAAACCCTATTAATCACTTTAATCATATCAAAGTAGGGTTTCTTTAATCATCATTATGTTAAAGTTCATACATTACACTAATTTTCTAATTTCAAGAGGAGTTAGCTTTTGAACATATTTTTATTGAATTCCCCTCGTTCTGAGGATCAAAATTCATATATAACTTGTTTTAATATGAGCTATGGTTCACTAGTTACGAATTTTGCAAGAAAAACACTTACTCGGCCAATGAGAGGCTGACACATCAGCCCATGCGTGCCCTTTTATCCAGCGCGATCCAGGACAACTTAAAACATAACGCAAGGTCGAAACTACCCCCGCGTTGCTGGTCATTGCTTCACATGACCGAGGGGCATTTCGGTCCAATGTCACCCACGCTTCTTCTTCCTTGCGCGAGTTCCAGGCTGCCGCCCTAGCCGGCGGTTGGTAGAGTTCCGCGGCTTCTCCTCACCACCTCGGGGCTCGAAACACATCGGAATTCCCCCCTTTCCTACGTCCTCCCCTCCCACAGGCGATGGTGCCCCTTTAAACGTCCAGGATGACGGGAACTAGCTCCATGAATCTACAACTTACGGCCGAGATGCAGCCTTGCTGCAGGTTCATCTCCCACATTTCTCGGGGGTGAACCACCTCGGAGTTCACCCCCTATCTCCTCCGCATCCTGTGTTGTAAAAGCGTCTCCAGCCCTTTAACTATTCTCATAGCTCCTGGGATCGCACCATCCCCTTCCGATTAGGGTTAGCATGGTGGCAAGGTTGAAGAAGAGGGTAGAGAAATGTGGGGTTCTCCTCCCCTCCGAACCAGAGCTCTACCCTTATATAAGGGGTGAGAAACAAAGCCCTAAGGCGTGCCCTAAGAGGACTCAAGTCCTAAACTTGAGAGGAAACCTACTTTCCTTGGTTGTGAAGCAACCATCTCTCTCTCTCTCTCTCTCTCTCTCTCTCTTTATTATCCTCTTATTTGGCAATTTTAGTATTTTCTCTTTCTTTCCTTTTTATTGGGACTCCTTGGATACCAAGGCACTCTATATTTCGAAATTCATTTTATTGGAATGCTCATTATCTTTCTTAATGCACCTATATGCATTATTTTGCATTATCATGTTTATTTCTCATTAAGATATCTCTTTTTGAGAATTTCTCTTTATTTCTCTTTTATTTCCCTCATTGGCATTCCTTTTATCATTAGAAATCTCATGGATACGAAATTGCCCCAAGAAATCTCATTTATGCCTCTTTCCACTTATTTTCCACATTTTATCATTACTTTCTAATTTCTTTCTTAATAAAGAAATACTTAATTAATCTTTTCTTTTCTTATTTCTTTATTTATGCAACTTTGTACTCCTTGGAGCCCAAGGAACCCAAGAGGGACGAAATCCTCTTTGGATTTTCCTTCTAGAGGTTTCCACATATTTCTTTTATCAATTATCCAATTATTCATTCACTAATTGAATTTTCTTTATTATTGCCATGTTATTGGGCCCAATAGCCAATAAAGCTCACAAATCAAACAACAAGGCTATTTTAAACGAAATCCAATATTCTCAACCCAATATATGATTATTTGTTCAAACATCTTTAATATGAAAAATTATATTTCTCACCACTTGAACCCAAAAATTGGGGTTATAACATCCTTCCCCTCTTATAGGCATTTTGTCCTCAAAATTCAAACACGCAAACAAACAATTCAGGATAAGACTTTTCCATGTCCATCATTGGCCAATATGTGGCTTTTTCGTACTCATGGCACTTCCAAGAACCTTTATCATCACATATTCTTTTCTCTGAGTCCTTTCATCCCAGCGTCTATAAACTGCACAGGTGACTCAGGCCATGTCAGCCTCCCTTGGGGCTCACTAGGTTCATTGCTCAGCACATGGTCGGGGTACCTCACATAGTGCTCTAAATTGGACACATGGAAAACATCTCCCATTACTCTATCCTGAGGGGTAGGGTCAAACCTAACCTTCTCCACCCATCCATCTCTAATGGACTCATGTATCGGGTACTCAGCTCTCTTAGTTATAACTTAGAGGGGTCGGATTTTCATGTCACATAATCTCCCACAGTGAACTGCATGTCAGTCTACTTTGCATCTGCTCACGACTCTCATCGTCTCTTGGCTCCTTTCAGCCCTTGCACAATCAAAGTGACTTCATCTACACGCACTGGGGTCCCTTTTTTTTTAACCATCATGTGGTCCTTTTCTAACCATCATGTGGCCCTTTTCACCAACATCACCTTAATGAAGTGGTGACCGACACAACCTCCCTTACAGAGCTTCATATAAAACCCGATACTGGCTATGGTGGTCACTGTCACATCTTTCACAGGACAAGAACTATCTCTAGATATCACCCTGAATGAGCACCCATGCCCTCATCAGACCCTTTAGTCTGGATCATATTAACCATAGTTAAGGGGTGATAAACTATACTAACATTGAGTTTTTCATGTACCTACTTCCACTTTATGGAAGTGAACCTTTAGGTCAAACTCAAGAACCTTTGAACTTGCTTCATGGTGTAGTGGAACCATCTCTCTCTCATGGGTAGTTCAACTAGATCTGACCCATAACAGAACTCTTTCTTTCTCATGTCATTTAGGTAAGGCGACTTACCATAACCCATATTGCATCTCGCCCTTCTTTGGTCTAGGGAAGACCTATCACAACATCCATAGTATTGAGCTCTCATTCCCTCTCAGGGACTCTTTTGTCCTCTATATCGATACACTGGGTTACTGGGGTTCGTCCTTTACCTCCTGGCTTGCATGGCCATAAACCACATGCAACTTCATCTTAGGCATCCAAAGTGCTATTGCCATTTTCCACGGTGTATGGTGATCTTCAACCATGATTTCATGTATGTCATGATTCTTTCAAGATCAAATCCTCTGAAACCCTAAACCACTCTAGTCAGGGTTTTGTCACCTTCTCTTCCAAAGAAGTGCATCTGAGGTTCTACCACCGTCCTTTCATTCCCTCCAAGACTAGACTGGCTAACCAAACAACCATTAACTTTTCAACGTATCTTGTTACCTCTGAGTGTTATCCAAACACCTCTCCTTTTTAAACTTAGGGTTAGCCAAATAGCCTCTTCTAGCTTCTAGTCAAACAAGTCAGATACATCTTAACCAGAACATTCATTACCACCTCACATCCTTAGTTATACGCTTCCAAGTATTTCATTTATTGTATCACCTCAAACTCTATGTCTATCTTCATTAAGAACACTCTCTGATTTCATCATCATGGTGGTCAAACTCAACTTGATATAACTTGTAAGTTCTACATCCTCATGATAAAAACACTGTCATAAGGTGACTACCTCATTCCTCTTAGTGTTTGCAAACCATCCATGTATCATTCACTTTATCAGGGTAGATTATCTTCTCTATCCCCATCTCTCGTGGCAACGTTCCAACCTACATCATCTCTTATCCTTGGTGTATGACATGCATAATGTCCTATTTCTCACTCCATTACAAGAGGAAATAAGCATTTGGCTGCAGTCCAAATACAGAGTTCTTCCTGTTCCAAGAGTAGAGATGGTACATCCCACCTTTCCAGTACACCTTTAAATCTAAGTTGCAACGTGCCACATATGTCTCTTTATCACAAACATCATGATATCAAACTAGTCTTGAACCTACTGAGGTTTATATCCTTGGTCATTTCCTCTAGGTCTATAGGGTACCGACTCTTTTGGGGTCATCCCTCTTCCCTCATGCATCAAGAGAGTGCCCTACTCATCTGCCCTTTGGGTCCCATGAGTTCATGAAGGTGATCAATCTCCTAACCCATGGCTCTTAGACAATGGTAGCTGTTACCTCCCGACCCTATGGTCATGTGCAACTGGGGAATTAGTCAACTCCTACCTTTATCGGTCTTATCCCTACCTGACCCTAAGATCGACTTAGGATTCACCATTATAGTACATGTTCACTTAGAACCTTACCCAAGCCTTCATCATCTCTCTTCCTGCATTCATGGGCTGGCTTTCATCCTTTCATAGGCATTATGGCAACCTACCTACCTTGGTCAAGCCCCATACTGGTTACCCCCATGGTAACATATTCACATGCAATAGAGATGTATATCTATGGGTCTACATGTTCATTCTCATACCATGTACCTTTCACTTAGCTTCTCAAGATCCTTTGAGACCCCTTTAGGTTACATTGAACCAACAAAGCTGATATACACCCTTCCAAAGGGGTCCCTCTACCAGGATGGGAGGAAAACTATCTCTAAGGTCACAAAAGTTCTTAGGTCTAGGGTTTACATCCACACGAGCCTACTTAACCCTAGCAAGCCATTAAGGCACAGGTAGATCACCTACTGAACCATGCTAGGTCATACTTGTCCTCTTTCCTCAATGTTGGATCAAGATTAAACCTTTCTTTATCATCAACCTAGCTATGAGGGGTTCATTACACATACCTTAAACTTAAGGGACTTCCCTTTTCCTTCATTCATGAGGCGTACCATTCTCAAACCTATAGAAACTTAATTCTCATCATGAGCACTAGGTATACCACTTCCCCTCTTAGGCCTAGGAACCCTAGGTTCACTTTTAGGTGTCCAACTGCACGCTCTATCTCTGAACCATGAATCAAGCTTGCAAAAGGCATCTGGTGCACTTCCTATCATCCTTCTTCTCGATCAACACTTAGGGTTGGGTCCTCCTTAAGGACAACTAACAAGGTACAAGGCCTCATAGCCTGCTACCAAACCTTTCTAAGTGTAAGGAACTCTTCTTCCTACCGTAGCCACAGATGCTTCATCTTCTATCTCTAGGGTTTGGTCCCTCTAAAGGCAACCAAGATATCATCAACCTTCAGGGATCAATCATGAAGCAACCACTATCATCCATAGTTCAGGGTTTTAGGCTTCCAACCTTCTTGCTGGGTTTCCTGCTCTCTCTAGGGCTAACCCTACATTCAACCTCACCATTAGAGGTCCTCTCTTCATGAAGGTTCATCCTCAAAAGCATGCTCTACATGGGTGAAGCCTAGGTTCGAACTTAGGGTTGCTCAAGATTATCCCTAACCCTTTATTCTCTATCATAATTCCTTATCCAGGGTTTCACCCTACTGTCAGCACTATGACGTGCCCTAGGTGCCAGCTATGCCCTACTTTTACAAGCCCTTAGGGTTTCTATGGTCCTTCACTAACAACATCATCTAAGGAGCTATCCTTTACCCTAACATGCACGACCCTTCACAGGGTTGGGTTGCCAAAGGTGCTAGGTCACCCATGGATCATATGGCATCCCAAAGGCATGTCCTTTCAAACACCTGGTCCAACTCATCTCTCTCTAACCATCACTTAGGGTTAGAGTTAGCATCATCCTCAGAGGATGTGCCATGTCTCTATTTGCAATGGAGATCTCTATCTCCAAGACCAACTTGTCCCCCTGACAAGAAGGTCTAGCCTCAGGTCTCTTCTGAGGGTATGACAACTTATGTCATACGACCTAAGCATGTATCTATTATTTATTTTGCACTTAACCTATTATGCTTATGTCCATGATATATTATTTACATGTTTTTCATTAATTTAGTGGAGGATTCCTTAAACCTTATTAACCTTACCCATACCTCAAGAGGGTGAGGAGAAGAAAGGAAACCATAATCCTTTATGTCCTTATAGAATTTTGTGATGAGAAGGGATGAATAAGATGAGAAGTCCTAAAGGTATCTTATTTCGATTCATACCCTAAGACTTTGGCCAGGCAGTCACATGGGTCCGGAAGTCCTCGTATTCTGACTAGCGGTGCGGAGAAAAATCTTGCCAGCCCCCGGTCGTGATCCCTTTCTAGACACCTCCATCTTTTGGATACTACTCTAATAACTCCCTTGGGTTCTATGGAGTTTGTAAAATTTAATAATTATTAATGGTTAACTAAGGAACCTAAGCTCTGATACCAAATGTTACGACCCCACCTCCCGATAACCCCCAATTAAGGGAGACCAAGAGGTTGATCCGCACCCATTAATCCCAGATCAAAGGTTCGACATATAACCATAAACAATTATTAAATTCTAACAGACTATACAGAAAATGGTAATAAAATTTTTCTTTACATACCTTTTGAAAACTTGGATCTCTATTCTTCTATCCACACCAATACTAATCTATCTAATCCTCCTTATACTTTAATTCTCACTTAGTATCACATGTGCCACTTTACTGTTTGTTCTTTTCATTGTACCTAAAACGCCGACAAACAAAACGTCGGTCAGCCGTAGCTGGTATGTGGGGGAAACAACAAACATGCAACTATGATAACAATGTAATCATTCAATTACTTATTTAACAACCAATATTACGTTTTAGATATAACTCCGCGATCCAAGAATACCCTATCCTCTGTGTTGCTCCCATTAAACCCCTCATGATCCACCTATAAGTGAACCAATTTCTAGGGTTGAGTCACATGGCACTACTCGTAAGTAGACCACTCCTTAACTCGGGATTTGCTAAAGAGTCTCTAACTCACGGTAACCTAGACCTTACTCTAGGATTACTCCTTTTTATCCTTTTCAAAGTAACAGAGGTGGACCCGAATCTAGCCAGTTATATATGCACACTTATGGTGATAATCATAGTCACTTTATAGTGGCATGAAATAAATAAACATCCAACGGTTTAGTTGCATTCAATGCGATTAAACATCCGAGAATACATCGGGAAACTATAGCGGTTATTCATAATCGTAACCACATACCTGATCCATAGTAACTTGATGTCCATGCATTAACATTCAACACAATTAACAAGCAATCAACAATATCCTGAAAATAATGCATAACATCCAAGTGTCATTGTTTTATTCAAAACATCCACATGATGAACTTGGATTCCACCTTATAATTTCTAGGCCAACCTTAGGGTTTTATTAGGTTTTTAGCCTTCATTATGCATTTATCACTTTTAATGCTCTTTTAGTTCATAAACCCTAATTTCTGCATCATAGGCACAATTGAATGTCAAATAAGTCTAATATGTTTCTTTTACACTAAAACTATTATCTTTATCCTTTTAGGTCATATCCAAAACATTAAGGCTAATTATCATCTTTGATTTCTTTCAAATTGACAAATCATATTTCATTATAGTTCAACTCACATATATGAACCTTATTTATTACTATTTCCACCTTTATACACTAGGAAACACTAATTATCCAAACAATTCACATTAAAGATCTTTGGTACTCAATTTATCTTCAAATCATCATATCTCCATTTTATTCTTCGATTTGTATAATTAAAACCATTAGAATTCATATCAACATAAATTAGGGTTTCTAATCCCATTAAGGCATATTCATGTACATAGAACCCTAAGTTAAACCAACTATATCAAAAGATCATCTTTTTCAAATCCTATTTTCACTTTTATTGACAACAGGTTAATATCAGCTTGAATTATCCATCTATCATCAAATCTAAGGGTTTTTCCTTAGTTAAATCATTAAAGAGGATAACTTTATGTATTTTTCCAATTTCAAGCATATAAATTCTAAATTAAACTAATCATGTGCAAAGTTCTTCCTTTTTTAACTCAATGTTCCTTTTTACATTTAGCAGGTTAATATCAACTCTAATGATCCATTAAACCCTATTAATCACTTTAATCATATCAAAGTAGGGTTTCTTTAATCATCATTATGTTAAAGTTCATACATTACACTACTTTTCGAATTGCAAGAGGAATTAGCTTCTGAACATATTTTTATTGAATTCCCCTCGTTCTAAGGATCAAAATTCATATATAACTTGTTATAATCCGAGCTATGGTTCACTAGTTACGAATTTTGCAAGAAAAACACTTACTCGGCCAATGAGAGGCTGACACGTCAGCCCATGCGTGCCCTTTTATCCAGCGCGATCCAGGACAACTTAAAACATAACGCAAGGTCGAAACTACCCCCGCGTTGCTGGTCATTGCTTTACATGCCCGAGTGGCATTTGGGTCCAATGTCACCCACGCTTCTTCTTCCTTGCGCGAGTTCCAGGCTGCCGCCCTAGCCGGCGGTTGGCAGAGTTCCGCGGCTTCTCCTCACCACCTCGGGGCTCGAAACACATCGGAACTCCCCCCTTGCCTACGTCCTCCCCTCCCGCAGGCGATGGTGCCATTTTAAACGTCTAGGATGACCGGAACTAGCTCCATGAATCTACAACTCGCGGCCGAGATGCAGCCTTACTGCAGGTTCATCTCCCACCTTTCTCGGGCGTGAACCACCTCGGAGTTCACCCCCTATCTCCGCCGCATCCTCTCGCAGGTGAAGGCATCATCTGGCATGCAGCCAATTGGTCAGAGACCAACCCAATAGGGTTGCGGCTGCGACTACCCTGCAGCCCACTTGCAGGCATCGCGCCAGAGCGAGGAGTCTAGGAAAGCAAATGCCAAGACTTCTACTGTGTTGTAAAAGCATCTCCAGCCCTTTAACTATTCTCATAGCTCCTGGGATCGCACCATCCCCTTCCGATTAGGGTTAGCATGGTGGCAAGGTTGAAGAAGAGAGTAGAGAAACGTGGGGTTCTCCTCCCCTCCGAACCAGAGCTCTACCCTTATATAAGGGGTGAGAAACAAAGCCCTAAGGCGTGCCCTAAGAGGACTCAAGTCCTAAACTTGAGAGGAAACCTACTTTCCTTGGTTGTGAAGCAACCATCTCTCTCTCTCTCTCTTTCTCTCTCTTTATTATCCTCTTATTTGGCAATTTTAGTATTTTCTCTTTCTTTCCTTTTTATTGGGACTCCTTGGATCCCAAGGCACTCTATATTTCGAAATTCATTTTATTGGAATGATCATTGTCTTTCTTAATGCACCTATATGCATTATTTTGCATTATCATGTTTATTTCTCATTAAGATATCTCTTTTGAGAATTTCTCTTTATTTCTCTTTTATTTCCCTCATTGGCATTCCTTTTGATCATTAGAAATCTCATGGATACGAAATTACCCCAAGAAATCTCATTTATGCCTCTTTCCACTTATTTTCCACATTTTATCATTACTTTCTAATTTCTTTCTTAATAAAGAAATACTTAATTAATATTTTCTTTTCTTATTGCTTTATTTATGCAACTTTGTACTCCTTGGAGCCCAAGGAACCCAAGAGGCACGAAATCCTCTTTGGATTTGCCTTCTAGAGGTTTCCACATATTTCTTTTATCAATTATTCAATTATTCATTCACTAATTGAATTTTCTTTATTATTGCCATGTTATTGGGCCCAATAGCCAATAAAGCTCACAAATCAAACAACAAGGCTATTTTAAACGAAATCCAATATTCTCAACCCAATATATGATTATTTGTTCAAACATATTTAATATGAGAAATTGTATTTCTCACCACTTGAACCCAAAAATTGGGGTTATAACATCCTTCCCCTCTTATAGGCATTTTGTCCTCAAAATTCAAACAAGCAAACAAACAATTCAGGATAATACTTTTCCATGTCCATCATTGGCCCCTATGTGGCTTTGCCGTACTCATGGCACTTCCAAGAACCTTTATCATCACATATTCTTTTCTCTGAGTCCTTTCATCCCAGCGTCTATAAACTGCACAGGTGACTCAGGCCATGTCAGCCTCCCTTGGGGCTCACTAGGTTCATTTCTCACCACATGGTCGGGGTACCTCACATAGTGCTCTAAATTGGACACATGGAAAACATCTCCCATTACTCTATCTTGAGGGGTAGGGTCAAACCTAACCTTCTCCACCCATCCATCTCTAATGGACTCATGTATCGGGTACTCAGCTCTCTTAGTTATAACTTAGAGGGGTCGGATTTTCATGTCACATAATCTCCCACAGTGAACTGCATGTCAGTCTACTTTGCATCTGCTCATGACTCTCATCGTCTCTAGGCTCCTTTCAGCCCTTGCACAATCAAAGTGACTTCATCTACACACACTGGGGTCCCTTTTTTTTAACCATCATGTGGTCCTTTTCTAACCATCATGTGGCCCTTTTCACCAACATCACCATAATGAAGTGGTGACCGACACAACCTCCCTTACAGAGCTTCATATAAAACCCGATACTGTCTATGGTGGTCACTGTCACATCTTTCACAGGACAAGAACTGTCTCTAGATATCACCCAAAACGAGCACCCATGCCCTCATCAGACCCTTTAGTCTGGATCATATTAACCATAGTTAAGGGGTGATAAACTATACTAACATTGAGTTTTTCATGTACCTACTTCCACTTTATGGAAGTGAACCTTTAGGTCAAACTCAAGAACCTTTGAACTTGCTTCATGGTGTAGTGGAACCATCTCTCTCTCATGGGTAGTTCAACTAGATCTGACCCTTAACATAACTCTTTCTTTCTCATGTCATTTAGGTAAGGCGACTTACCATAACCCATATTGCATCTCTCCCTTCTTTGGTCTAGGGAAGACCTATCACAACATCCATAGTGTTGATCTCTCATTCCCTCTCAGGGACTCTTTTGTCCTCTATATCGATACACTAGGTTACTGGGGTTCGTCCTTTACCTCCTGGCTTGCATGGCCATAAACCACATGCAACTTCATATTAGGCATCCAAAGTGCTATTGCCATTTTCCACGGTGTATGGTGATCTTCAACCATGATTTCATGTATGTCATGATTCTTTCAAGATCAAATCCTATGAAACCCTAAACCACTCTAGTCAGGGTTTCGTCACCTTCTCTTCCAAAGAAGTGCATCTGAGGTTCTACCACCATCCTTTCATTGCCTCCAAGACTAGACTGGCTAACCAAAGAACCATTAACTTTTCAACGTATCTTGTTACCTCTGAGTGTTATCCAAACACCTCTCCTTTTTAAACTTAGGGTTAGACAAACAGCCTCTTCTAGCTTCTAGTCAAACAAGTCAGATACATCTTAACCAGAACATTCATTACCACCTCACATCCTTAGTTATACACTTCCATGTATTTAATTTATTGTCTCACCTCAAACTCTATGTCTATCTTCATTAAGAACACTCTCTGATTTCATCATCATGGTGATCAAACTCAACTTGATATAACTTGTATGTTCTACATCCTTGTGATAAAAACACTATCATAAGGTGACTACCGCATTCCTCTTAGTGTTTGCAAACCATCCATGTATCATTCACTTTATCAGGGTAGATTATCTTCTCTATCCCCATCTCTCGTGGCAACGTTCCAACCTACATCATCTCTTATCCTTGGTGTATGACATGCATAATGTCCTATCTCTCACCCCATAACAAGAGGAAATAAGCATTTGGCTGCTGTCCAAATACAGAGTTCTTCCTGTTCCAAGAGTAGAGATGGTACATCCCACCTTGCCAGTACACCTTTAAATCTAAGTTGCAACGTGCCACATATGTCTCTTTATCACAAACATCATGATATCAAACTAGTCTTGAACCTAATGAGGTTTATATCCTTGGTCATTTCCTCTAGGTCTATAGGGTACTGACTCTTTTGGGGTCATCCCTCTTCCCTCATGCATCAAGAGAGTGCCCTACTCATCTGCCCTTTGGGTCCCATGAGTTCGTGAAGGTGATCAATCTCCTAACCCATGGCCCTCAGACAATGGTAGTTGTTACCTCCCGACCCTATGGTCATGTGCAACATAGGAAATTAGGCAACTCCTACCTTTATCGGTCTTATCCCTACCTGACCCTAGGATCGACTTAGGATTCACCATTATAGTACATGTTCACTTAGAACCTTACCCAAGCCTTCATCATCTCTCTTCCTGCATTCATGGGCTGGCTTTCATCCTTTCATAGGCATCATGGCAACCTGCCTACCTTGGTCAAGCCCCATACTGGTTTCCCCCATGGTAACACATTCACATGCAGTAGAGATGGATATCTATGGGTCTACAGGTTCATTCTCATACCATGTACCTTTCACTTAGCTTCTCAAGATCCTATGAGACCCCTTTAGGTTACATTGAACCAACAAAGCTGATATACACCCTTCCAAAGGGGTCCCTCTCCCAGGATGGGAGGAAAACTATCTCTAAGGTCACAAAAGCTCTTAGGTCTAGGGTTTACATCCACACGAGCCTACTTAACCCTAGCAAGCCATTGAGGCACAGGTAGATCACCTACTGAACCATGTTAGGTCATACTTGTCCTCTTTCCTCAATGTTGGATCAAGATTAAACCTTTCTTTATCATCAACCTAGCTATGAGGGGTTCATTACACATACCTTAAACTTAAGGGACTTCCCTTTTCCTTCATTCATGAGGCGTACCATGCTCAAAACTATAGAAACTTAATTCTCATCATGAGCAATAGGTATACCACTTCCCCTCTTAGGCCTAGGAACCCTAGGTTCACTTTTAGGTGTCCAACTGCACGCTCTATCTCTGAACCATGAATCAAGCTTGCAAAAGGCATCTGGTGCACTTCCTATCATCCTTCTTCTCGATCAACACTTAGGGTTGGGTCCTCCTTAAGGACAACTAACAAGGTACAAGGCCTCATAGCCTGCTACCAAACCTTTCTAAGTGTAAGGAACTCTTCTTCCTACCATAGCCACAGATGCTTCATCTTCTGTCTCTAGGGTTTGGTCCCTCTAAAGGCAACCAAGATATCATCAATGTCACACCCCGATCTCACACTAACCACTAATCACGAGATTAGGGCGCGACGGAGGGATTATCACATAAACAAATCACTGAGAACTTTTTCTTTTTAAAACCTCGTAATGATATCCGGATTATTTCTATAAACTAAAACATAATAAACTATTGCGGAAGCATTTCAACTAAACTGGCTAGAGAACAAAAACAGAGTTTACAACATGAAACATTGTTTAACAGAAAGTAAACATAACAGTTAATTTACATCTTTATACACATTCCACATACACACTCTCTCTCACCCACACCATGTCCCAAGGATCGAGGGGAAAGGACTAAGAGACCTCTAACTAAACTAACTACATATACCTTCTAAAGACTAAGCGTTAGGATGAAAAGATCCTTCAGATTCCTGTTGTTGTTGTTGACCTGAAAATGTTTGAGTAGAGGGATGAGCCTACTCGCTCAGTGAATAGCATTTCATTTAGCTATCACTAAACAACTCATCAGATATATAAAATTGAAATAAAACATAAGTGCAGTACTAAGCAGGACAGTTCAAATGACATAGCTGAATTTACAGATAATAATCACATTTCTATGCGATGACAGATATTTTAAACAAATAAACAGTTATAGAGAATTGGCACAGAAGTTCAAATCTCTAAACATATTAAATTTAGTGTGATCCTATATGATTACATATATATATTATTATTATGCCCTAATCATATGCAATGTACTCTGCATACAAAGATCTGTAGTGAACTACGATCTCACCGTACAAGACTTAGCGACACACCCAGGAAATGCTAAGTCTGACTTTCCGTCCTGGTCTGCTACAGGACCCACAGGCTCTCCGGCCTGACTCACAGGCTCTCCGGCCTGCTCTGCACTCATCCTGAGTGCTCTGGATTCCTCCTCTAACCTGAGCACACAGGCGCAGGGAGTCAACACTAGGTTACCACCATAATTACTTAACCTGTTGATGTTGGATAACCCTTTCTATCAATCCCTCGTGCCACCAGAATTACTCAACCGGTTGATGTTGGACACGAGTTTCACCCCTAAGGTGCAGACCTCTCAAAGGGGTTCTACGGTGTTAGGGCACCTAAGTCTATTAACTGATTAGCATATAAACACTTAAACAGGAATATCACATTTCATACTTATATCACATTCTGAACATCACTTGAAAACACATATACATCATTTGTCATCTTTAAACATGACTCAGTATCAACTTATCCAGTTTCGACGCTAAACATCCATTTTATTCTCAACGTATACACTGTAGTTGTAATACAGGAAATTCTATCATTTTCATCAATCATATTACGTATTTCAAGTTCCAATGAACCACAAAAATTCACTGATTCAATCCACACTGATCAGATGCTAAACTAAATCATATAACGGCATAAGGAAGCAGTTTATGAAATAAAATTCGAGTAACGCCAAATACTGTCCTAAAGCCAAGTATCAGCGAAAAATGCACAGTTTACCGAAATTTTCCAACGAAGGAGTTAAATGATGATAACTAAATGAACTCCTACTCACAGTGATTCGGGATGCCCGAATTCATCCGCAAATGTGTCCAGGGCTTGTTTCTGGGCGGATTTCTATTGTCTTCTTCCTTTGATTACATTTTTCACTGTTCCTGTTCACGGAACCAGAGCTTCACGTCCAACTGGAATTGGCTACTAGGCATTGAATTGGGCTGAATTGATGGCAAATTTCCAGCGTAAACCTCCTAGCCGAGGTCCAAATCCTTGATTAGGAGCTTTGGCCGCCCCAAATCTACCTCCTCCCAGCTAGGCACGGCCGCTGGCCTCAAGCTACAGCTTGCCGCAGCCAAGCTGCTGTGCGGCAACTTGCTAAGAAGGCAGGAAGAGTGGGAAGAGTAGGTGGTGGGAGAAGAAGAAAGGTGGAAAGAAGACGAGAAGAAGAAGAGAAGAAGGAACCTGGAACAATTATGGAAAACGGAGATCCCCTTCTGCGATCGTCCCTGCGGGCTGCACTCCTGTGCACCGCCTCCAACCAAAAGAAATGTAAACGGATAACTAACAGGGACAAATAACTGAAGGTTATAAAGAAAAGTTTTGGAAATTTTGCAATTTCAACCCTGGAATCGGAAAAGATCATAAATATTGACTCCAAAGTCCAAATCAGGTGATTTCTTGTGCATATTTTCAAGAATGAGGCCCACTACAAACCCAAGGCATGAAAACAAGCTAATTACACTGTTTTACTGATTCAACATTCCAATTGCATCCAATTATTACTTTACTCAAATTAATCATCTTAATTATGCACTAATTGATCTTATGTGCTTAATTAAACTAAATCAAGTTAATGATGCACTAACCATCACATGAGCACATACGTTGGCTCAAATCATAATACTTACCAATAAGCTTTGAAACGGGTCATAACAATCTCCCTCCCTTATAAGAATTTCGTCCCGAAATTCCTAAAAGAGAAAAGGAAACTTGTTGCGCATCTCAGATTCAAGCTCCCACGTAGCTTCTTCAAGGTTATGATTCCTCCACAGAACCTTCACCAACAGTATCTCACGATTCTTTAGTTTCTTGATCCTTCGATCAACTACCTGCACTGGTCCTTCCACGTAGGACACATCTGTCTTAAGCTACGCCAGTACTGGATCTAAAATCTTTTCTGTACCGGGATGACACTTCTTCAGCATAGACACATGAAACACATCATGAAGATTTGCCAACTCAGACGGCAAATCCAACCTGTAGGCTACAGGTCCAATCCTCTCAACAATAGGATATGGGCCCATATACCTAGGGGTCAAATTACCTCTCTTTCTAAACATTAGCACTCCCTTCCACAGTGAAACCTTTAGATAAACCTCGTCACCAACCTCAAACTCAAGAGGTCGATGTCGTCTCTCTGCATAACTTTTATGTCTGTCCTGAGAAGCTCTCAACTGCTCTCTGATCACATATATCTTCTCTGTAGTTATATCGACTATCTCAGGTCCAAGAATTTCTTTCTCGCCAACCTCGTACCAACGAACTGGTGATCTACACTTCCTGCCATATAGAGCTTCATATGGGGCCATTCCAAGACTAGAATGGTAGCTGTTGTTATACGCAAACTCCATCAGGCTTAAGTGTTCTTCCCAGCTACCTCTGAACTGCAGAACGCATGCTCTCAGCATGTCTTCAAGAGTCTGAATGGTCCTCTCAGATTGACCATCAATCTGCGGGTGAAAAGTTGTACTGAACCTCAGCCTTGTGCCCAACGCACGATGTAACTGATCCCAAAACCTAGATGTGAACTTAGGATCTTTGTCAGAAATAATGGAAACTGGAATCCCATGTAATCTGATTACCTCATCCATATATATCTTGGCCAGCTTCGGAACATCAAAGGTTGACTTGACAGGGAGAAAGTGAGCAGACTTAATTAGTCTATCCACAATCACCCATATCGAGTCTGAACCTCTAGGCATCCTGGGTAACCCTACCACAAAATCCATCGTGATGTGTTCCCATTTCCATTTAGGTATAGGAAGCGACTGCAAGGTACCAGTAGGTTTCTGATGCTCAGCTTTAACCTGCTGGCACACTCCACATCTAGCCACGTACTCAGCCACATCTCTCTTCATGCCATACCACCAGTACAGCTCTTTGAGATTCCTATACATTTTTGTGTTACCTGGATGCATAGCATACATAGAAGCATGCACTTCTTCAATAATTTGCTCTTTCAGCTCACTGTTCCCAGGTACACACAACCTTTCATGAAGATACAACACACCATCGTCAGAAAACCTGAATTCTGACCTTTTACCTTCCGACATATCCTGCATAACCTGCCACAACTCTTCGTCATTCTGTTGCAACTCCTTAATCTGATCATAGAAAGTAGGTTTGACCTGCATCTGAGCAATCAACCCACTCTGTCCAGACACATCCAAGTCTAAGTTCAACTTCTGCATATCTATAAGCAAGTCTCTCTTGAAACATGCCATAGAAAATGCATTAGTTGTTGAACTTGACTTCCTACTCAAGGCATCTACCACAACATTCGCTTTACCAGGATGGTAATCGATTGTCACCTCATAATCTTTAATCAGCTCAAGCCATCTGCGCTGTCTCAGATTCAAATCCTTCTGAGTGAAGATATACTTCAGGCTCTTATGGTCCGTAAACACCTGACATGTCTCACCATACAGGTAGTGATGCCATGTCTTAAGAGCATGAACTATAGCAGCTAATTCCAGATCATGAGTAGGATAGTTCTCTTCATTCTTCTTAAGCTGTCTAGATGCATAAGCCACAACTTTGCCTTCCTGCATCAGCACACAGCCTAAACCTCTCCTGGAGGTGTCGCAGAACACTGTATAACCTTTATCTGCCTCTGGAAAAACCAACACTGGTGCTGAAGTCAATTTCCTCTTCAAGATCTGAAAACTTTTCTCACAGTTATCAGACCAAACAAACGGTGCATCCTTCCTCGTCAAGCGTGTCAAGGGTGATGCTAGCACACTGAAGTTCTGTATAAACCTTCTGTAATAACCTACTAATCCCAAGAAACTTCTAATCTCAGTAGGAGTCTTAGGTTGTTCCCACTGAATCACAAAATCAACTTTCTTAGGATCAACGCTAACTCCATCTCTCGAGATAACATGTCCAAGAAATGCTACCTCGGCCAACCAGAACTCACACTTGCTAAACTTAGCATACAGCTGGTGTTGCCTCAACAACTGCAACGCTACTCTCAGGTGTTGCTCATGCTGTACATCATCTCTGGAGTAGATCAGAATATCATCTATAAATACTACAATAAACTGATCTAGGAACGGTTTGAAAATCCGATTCATCATATCCATAAAGGCTGCTGGGGCATTGGTCAGCCCAAATGACATGACCAGAAACTCATAATGCCCATACCTGGTTCTGAAAGCTGTCTTGGGAATATCAGAAGCCTTTATTCTGAGCTGATGATATCCAGATCTCAAATCTATTTTAGAGAAGATCGTCGCTCCACGCAACTGATCAAACAGATCGTCTATTCTCGGCAAAGGATACTTGTTCTTAATAGTGATATTGTTCAGTTGCCTGTAGTCTATACAGAGATGCATGGTACCATCCTTTTTCTTAACAAACAGGACTGGAGCACCCCACGACGAAGAACTGGGTCTGATGAAACCCTTATCCAGCAACTCCTGCAGCTGCACCTTGAGTTCCTTCAACTCTGCAGGTGCCATTCTATAAGCTGGCAGTGCCACTGGTTGACTACCTGGATATATCTGAATCTCAAAATCAATGTCTCTGACAGGAGGTAAGCCTGGAAACTCTTCTGGAAAAACATCAGAAAACTCACTAACTACCGGCACATCATAAACACTGGTGGTGCACTTCTCTGCTCTAGTATCAACCACATGAGCAAGGAACGCTTCACATCCTTTCTGTAGCATCTTATCAGCTACTGCAGCTGATACAATGCACGTAGGCAGAACTTTCCTGTCTCCAGTAAAGACACAAGAAAATTCACCTTGTTGAAAGGTAGCTTCCTTCTTCCAACAATCAAGTTGTACTCGATATGTCTCAAGACAATCCATACCCAAGATGACTTGAAAAGTATTTACATCCAGGGGTATGAGATTAGCAGCAAAGGTGTAACCTCCAAAAGATAGCAAACATCCGGGACAGAACTTAGTCAGAACTGTTGGTCCACCTAGTGGAAACCTCAACACTAACTCATCTACCAACTCTTGAGTTAACAGATTAAGTTCACCAACTAAAGAACGTCGTATGAAAGAGTGAGTAGCACCCGGATCTATCAAAACTGCAACTGGTTAACTATTAAACAAAAAAATCTCTCCTGTAACGACTTGTGAAGAGATTATACCTTCCTGAGGTGTCAAAGAGAAGAAACGTGCTGAAGTCCTCCTTCTACCACGCTGTCCGCGCTGACCACCTCTACCACTGGGCACTCCACCACCTCTGGAACCAGAAGCCACAGAAGAACT
This sequence comes from Alisma plantago-aquatica, assembly GCA_963693085.1. NCBI lineage: Eukaryota > Viridiplantae > Streptophyta > Magnoliopsida > Alismatales > Alismataceae > Alisma > Alisma plantago-aquatica. The sequence continues at coordinate 556,699,614 of OY856412.1, forward strand.
CGGAACATCATGGTACTGAGGCTGGAAAGCTTGTGATGCTGCTTGTCGAAGCTGAGGACATTCCCTTCTAAAGTGTCCTACTTGTCCGCAGACAAAACAACTTGTACCCCAACACTGACCAGTATGTGGTCTTCCACAGTTGTCACATGGCGGCATCTCTTGTTTCTGGGGGCCTATCACTGACATTGATGACTCAGAAGACCGTCCACTAGAGGCACTGCCCCATCTCCCTGGGTTGTATCTCCCTCTACTTCTAGAAGAAGTAACATCCTCAGATCTCTGTCTACTGAAACAGCTAAAGCCACACCCGAGTTTAGAAAAGAAACCTCTACCTCCACCTCTATATCCACTACTGGACTGTCCTCTACTGAAATCTGTAGATCTCTTCTTAGACTCAGGCACCTTGTCAGCATTCACAGATTCTTCAACCTATCTAGCAGCCTCAACAAACTCACCAAAGTTCTCTCTGTTCCTTCTACTAGTAGCAGAAACAGTATGCTGAATCTCTGGCCTCAGTCCTTCTTGAAACCTCCTGCATCTCTCTATATTATTAGGTACAAGATGAGGATAGAAGTTCGCCAACCTCGTGAAAAGCGCTTCATATTCTGTAACTGACATGCTTCCTTGCTTAATGTTCTGTAACTACCTGGTTTTCTCATTAATGAAAGTGGGTGGATAAAATTTAAGATGGAACTCCTCAGAGAAATCCTGCCAAGTAAGCTCTAAACCTCTCCTTTTATCCTCCACACCATGCCACCACAACTCTGCATCGCCTGTCAAAAGATAAACTTCGTGATTAATCTTTTTCTCTTCTGGAAGCTCCATCAGGCGAAAGACCTTCTCTATCTGTCTCAACCACTCATCAGCCTCAGCGGGATCTGTAGTACCACTGAATTATGTACCACCAAGCTTCTTCACAAGCTCATAAGATCGCATCAAATCCTTACTGCTGGTAGAAGTAGAAGCTTGCCTATCATCCTTATACCTCTCTCTGGTCTCCAGAAACATCCTGTACATGCGGGATGCTTCATCCACATGGTCACCACCACCTGGACCCAAGTACAGTGGATCAGGGCCAACATGGCTCTCGGCCTGATCATCACGATCCAAGCCTCTTTCTACCATCTGCAATGATATAACAAAATATTTCCTGTTAGAAAACTATAGATAGAAGAAAGACATCTAAACCTTAATTCTACTGGTCTCTTATCATTCCCTGACTTGGACTCTGAGTAACTATGTACTCAACCTATGCTCTGATACCAAGTTGTCACACCCCGATCTCACACTAACCACTAATCACGAGATTAGGGCACGACGGAGGGATTATCACATAAACAAATCACTGAGAACTTTTTCTTTTTAAAACCTCGTAATGATATCTGGATTATTGCTGTAAACTAAAACATAATAAACTATTGTGGAAGCATTTCAACTAAACTGGCTAGAGAACATAAACAGAGTTTACAACATGAAACATTGTTTCACAGAAAGTAAACATAACAGTTAATTTACATCTTTATACACATTCCACATACACACTCTCTCTCACCCACACCATGTCCCAAGGATCGAGGGGAAAGGACTAAGAGACCTCTAACTAAACTAACTACATATACCTTCTACAGACTAAGCATTAGGATGAAAAGATCCTTCAGATTCCTGTTGTTGTTTTTGACCTGAAAATGTTTGAGTAGAGGGATGAGCCTACTCGCTCAGTGGATAGCATTTCATTTAGCTATCACTAAACAACTCATCAGATATATAAAATTGAAATAAAACATAAGTGCAGTACTAAGCAGGGCGGTTCAAATGACATAGTAGAATTTACGGATAATAATCACATTTCTATGCGATGACAAATATTATAAACAAATAAACAGTTATAGAGAATTGGCACAGAAGTTCAAATCTCTTAACATATTAAATTTACTGTGATCCTATATGATTACATATATATATTATTATTATGCCCTAATCATATGCAGTGTACTCTGCATACAAAGATCTGTAGCGAACTACAATCTCACCGTACAAGACTTAGTGACACACCCGGAAAATGCTAAGTCTGACTTTCCGTCCTGGTCTGCTACAGGACCCACATGCTCTCCGGCCTGACTCACAGGCTCTCCGGCCTGACTCACAGGCTCTCCGGCCTGCTCTGCACTCATCCTGAGTGCTCTGGACTCCTCCTCTAACCTGAGCACACAGGCCTAGGGAGTCAACACTGGGTTACCACCAGAATTACTTAACCGTTTGATGTTGGATAACCCTTTCTATCAATCCCTCGTGCCACCAGAATTACTCAACCGGTTGATGTTGGACACGAGTTTCACACCTAAGGTGTAGACCTCTCAAAGGGGTTCTACGGTGTTAGGGAACCTAAGTCTATTAACTGATTAACATATAAACACTTAAACAGGAATATCACATTTCATACTTATATCACATTCTGAACATCACTTGAAAACACATATACATCATTTGTCATATTTAAACATGACTCAGTATCAACTTATCCAGTTTCGACGATAAACATCCATTTTATGCTCAACATATACACTGCAGTTGTAATACAGGAAATTCTATCATTTTCATCAATCATATTACGTATTTCAAGTTCCAATGAACCAAAAAAATTCACTGATTCAATCCACATTGATCAGATGCTAAACTAAATCATATAACGGCATAAGGAAGCAGTTTATGAAATAAAATTCGAGTAACGCCAAATACTGTCCAAAAGCCAAGTATCAGCGAAAAATGCACAGTTTACCGAAATTTTCCAACGAAGGAGTTAAATGATGATAACTAAATGAACTCCTACTCACAGTGATTCGGGATGCCCGAATTCGTCCGCAAATGTGTCCAGGGCTTGTTTCCGGGCGGATTTCTATTGTCTTCTTCCTTTGATTACATTTTTCACTGTTCCTGTTCATGGAACCAGAGCTTCACGTCCAACTGGAATTGGCTACTAGGCATTGAATTGGGCTGAATTGATGGCAAATTTCCAGCGTAAACCTCCTAGCCGAGGTCCAAATCCTTGATTAGGAGCTTTGGCCGCCCCAAATCTACCTCCTCCCAGCTAGGCACGGCCGCTGGCCTCAAGCTACAGCTTGCCGCAGCCAAGCTGCTGTGCAGCAGCTTGCTAAGAAGGCAGGAAGAGTGGGAAGAGTAGGTGGTGGGAGAAGAAGAAAGGTGGAAAGAAGAAGAGAAGAAGAAGAGAAGAAGGAACCTGGAACAATTCTGGAAAACGGAGATCGCCTTCTGCGATCGTCCCTGCGGGCTGCACTCCTGTGCGCTTCCTCCAACCAAAAGAAATGTAAACGGTTAACTAACAGGGACAAATAACTGAAGGTTATAAAGAAAAGTTTTGGAAATTTTGCAATTTCAACCCTGGAATCGGAAAAGATCATAACTACTGACTCGAAAGTCAAAATCAGGTGATTTCTTTTGCATATTTTCAAGAATGAGGCCCACTACAAACCCAAGGCATGAAAACAATCTAATTACACTGTTTTACTGATTCAACATTCCAATTGCATCCAATTATTACTTTACTCAAATTCATCATCTTAATTATGCACTAATTGATCTTATGTGCTTAATTCAACTAAATCAAGTTAATGATGCACTAACCATCACATGAGCACATAAGTTGGATCAAATCATAATACTTACCAATAAGCTTTGAAACGGGTCATAAAAATCAACCTTCAGGGATCGATCATGAAGCAACCACTATCATCCATAGTTCAGGGTTTTAGGCTTCCAACCTTCTTGCTGGGTTTCCTACTCTCTCTAGGGCTAACCCTACATTCAACCTCACCATTAGAGGTCCTCTCTTCATGAAGGTTCATCCTCAAAAGCATGATGTACATGGGAGAAGCCTAGGTTTGAACTTAGGGTTGGTCAAGATTATCCCTAACCCTTTATGCTCTATCATAATTCCTTATCTAGGGTTTCACCCTACTGTCAGCACTATGACGTGCCCTAGGTGCCATCTATGCCCTACTTGTACAAGCCCTTAGGGTTTCTATGGTCCTTCACTAACAACATCATCTAAGGAGATATCCTTTACCCTAACATGCACAACCCTTCACAGGGTTGGGTTGCCAAAGGTGCTAGGTCAACCATGGATCATATGGCATCCCAAAGGCATGTCCTTTCAAACACCTGGTCCAACTCATCTCTCTCTAACCATCACTTAGGGTTAGGGTTAGCATCATCCTCAGAGGATGTGCCAGGTCTCTATTTGCAATGGAGATCTCTATCTCCAAGACCAACTTATCCCCCTGACAAGAAGGTCTAGCCTCAGGTCTCTTCTGAAGGCATGACAACTTATGTCATACGACCTAAGCATGTATCTATTATTTATTTTGTGCTTAACCTATTAAGCTTATGTCCATGATATCTTATTTAGTGGAGGATTCCTTAAACCTTATTAACCTTGCCCATACCTCAAGAGGGTGAGGAGAAGAAAGGAAACCCTAATCCTTTATGTCCTTATAGAATTTTGTGATGAGAAGGGATGAATAATATGAGAAGTCCTAAAGGTATCTTATTTCGATTCATACCCTAAGACTTTGGCCAGGCGGTCACACGGGTCCGGGAGTCCTCGTATTCCGACTAGCGGTGCGGAGGAAAATCTTGCCAGCCCCCAGTCGTGATCCCTTTCTAGACACCTCCGTCTTTCGGATACTCCTCTAATAACTCCCTTGGGTTCTATGGAGTTTGTAAAATTTATTAATTATTAATGGTTAACTGAGGAACCTAAGCTCTGATACCAAATGTTACGACCCCACCTCCCGATAACCCCCAATTAAGGGAGACCAAGAGGTTGAGCCGCACCCATTAATCCCGGATCAAAGGTTCGACATATAACCATAAACAATTATTAAATTCTAACAGACTATACTGAAAATGGTAATAAAATTTTTCTTTACATAACTTTTGAAAACTTGTATCTCTATTCTTCTATCCACACCAATACTAATCTATCTAATACTCCTTGCACTTTAATTCTCACTTAGTATCACATGTGCCACTTTACTGTTTGTTCTTTTCATTGTACCTAAAACGCCGACAAACAAAACGTCGGTCAGCCGTAGCTGGTATGTGGGGGAACAACAAACATGCAACTATGATAACAATGTAATCATTCAATTACTTATTTAACAACCAATATTACGTTTTAGATATAACTCCGCGATCCAAGAGTACCCTATCCTCTGTGTTGCTCCCATTAAACCCCTCATGATCCACCTATAAGTGAACCAGTTTCTAGGGTTGAGTCACATGGCACTACTCGTAAGTAGACCACTCCTTAACTCGGGATTTGCTAAAGAGTCTCTAACTCACGGTAACCTAGAACTTACTCTAGGATTACCCCTTTTTAGCCTTTTCAAAGTAACAGAGGTGGACCCGGATCGAGCCAGTTATATATGCACACTTATGGTGATAATCATAGTCACTTTATAGTGGCATGAAATAAATAAACATCCAACGGTTTAGTTGCATTCAATGTGATTAAACATCCGAGAATACATCGGGAAACTATAGTAGTTATTCATAATCGTAACCACATACCTGATCCATAGTAACTTGATGTCCATGCATTAACATTCAATACAATTAACAAGCAATCAACAATATCCTGAAAATAATGCATAACATCCAAGTGTCATTGTTTTATTCAAAACATCCACAAGATCAACTTGGATTCCACCTTATAATTTCTAGGGCAACCTTAGGGTTTTATTAGGTTTTTAGCCTTCATTATGCATTTATCACTTTTAATGCTCTTTTAGTTCACAAACCCTAATTTCTGCATCATAGGCACAATTGAATGTCAAATAAGTCTAATATGTTTCTTTTACACTAAAACTATTATCTTTATCCTTTTAGGTCATATCCAAAACATTAAGGCTAATTATCATCTTCGGTTTCTTTCAAATTGACAAATCATTTTTCATTATAGTTCAACTCACATATATGAACCTTATTTATTACTATTTCCACCTTTATACACTAGGAAACACTAATTATCCAAATAATCCACATTAAAGATCTTTGGTACTCAATTTATCTTCGAATCATCATATCTCCATTTTATTCTTTGATTTGTACAATTAAAACCATTAGAATTCATATCAACATAAATTAGGGTTTCTAATCCCATTAAGGCATATTCATGTACATAGAACCCTAAGTTAAACCAACTATATCAAAAGATCATCTTTTTCAAATCCTATTTTCACTTTTATTGACAAGAGGTTAATATCAGCTTGAATTATCCATCTATCATCAAATCTAAGGGTATTTCCTTAGTTAGATCATTAAAGAGGATAACTTTATGTATTTTTCCAATTTCAAGCATATAAATTCTAAATTAAACTAATCATGTGAAAAGTTCTTCTTTTTTGAACTCAATGTTCCTTTTTACATTTAGCAGGTTAATATCAATGCTAATGATCCATTAAACCCTATTAATCACTTTAATCATATCAAAGTAGGGTTTCTTTAATCATCATTATGTTAAAGTTCATACATTACACTACTTTTCGAATTGCAAGAGGAATTAGCTTCTGAACATATTTTTATTGAATTCCCCTCGTTCTGAGGATCAAAATTCATATATAACTTGTTTTAATCCGAGCTATGGTTCACTAGTTACGAATTTTTCAAGAAAAACACTTACTCGGCCAATGAGAGGCTGACACGTCAGCCCATGCGTGCCCTTTTATCCAGCGCGATCCAGGACAACTTAAAACATAACGCAAGGTCGAAACTACCCCCGCGTTGCTGGTCATTGCTTCACATGCCCAAGGGGCATTTCGGTCCAATGTCACCCACGCTTCTTCTTCCTTGCGCGAGTTCCAGGCTGCCGCCCTAGCCGGCGGTTGGCAGAGTTCCACGGCTTCTCCTCACCACCTCGTGGCTCGAAACACATCGGAACTCCCCCCTTGCCTACGTCCTCCCCTCCCGCAGGCGATGGTGCCCCTTTAAACGTCCAGGATGACCGGAACTAGCTCCATGAATCTACAGCTCGCGGTCGAGATGTAGCTTTGTTGCAGGTTCATCTCCCACCTTTCTCGGGCGTGAACCACCTCGGAGTTCACCCCCTATCTCCGCCGCATCCTCTCGCAGGTGAAGGCATCATCTGGCATGCAGCCAGTTGGTCGGACACCAACCCAATAGGGTTGCGTCTGCGGCTACCCTACAGCCCACTTGCAGGCATCGCGCCAGAGCGAGGAGTCTAGGAAAGCAAACGCCAAGACTTCTACTGTGTTGTAAAAGCGTCTCCAGCCCTTTAACTATTCTCATAGCTCCTGGGATCGCACCATCCCCTTCCGATTAGGGTTAGCATGGTGGCAAGGTTGAAGACGAGAGTAGAGAAACGTGGGGTTCTCCTCCCATCCGAACTAGAGCTCTACCCTTATATAAGGGGTGAGAAACAAAGCCCTAAGGCGTCCCCTAAGAGGACTCAAGTCCTAAACTTGAGAGGAAACCTACTTTCCTTGGTTGTGAAGCAACCATCTCTCTCTCTCTCTCTCTTTCTCTCTCTTTATTATCCTCTTATTTGGAAATTTTAGTATTTTCTCTTTCTTTCCTTTTTATTGGGACTCCTTGGATCCCAAGGCACTCTATATTTCGAAATTCATTTTATTGGAATGATCATTATCTTTCTTAATGCACCTATATGCATTATTTTGCATTATCATGTTTATTTCTCATTAAGATATCTCTTTTTGAGAATTTCTCTTTATTTCTCTTTTATTTCCCTCATTGGCATTCCTTTTATCATTAGAAATCTCATGGATATGAAATTGCCCCAAGAAATCTCATTTATTTCTCTTTCCACTTATTTTCCACATTTTATCATTACTTTCTAATTTCTTTCTTAATAAAGAAATACTTAATTAATCTTTTCTTTTCTTATTGCTTTATTTATGAAACTTTGTACTCCTTGGAGCCCAAGGAACCCAAGAGGCACAAAATCCTCTTTGGATTTGCCTTCTAGAGGTTTCCACATATTTCTTTTATCAATTATTCAATTATTCATTCACTAATTGAATTTTCTTTATTATTGCCATGTTATTGGGCCCAATAGCCAATAAAGCTCACAAATCAAACAACAAGGCTATTTTAAACGAAATCCAATATTCTCAACCCAATATATGATTATTTGTTCAAACATATTTAATATGAGAAATTATATTTCTCACCACTTGAACCCAAAAATTGGGGTTATAACATCTTTCCCCTCTTATAGGCATTTTGTCCTCAAAATTCAAACAAGCAAACAAACAATTCAGGATAAGACTTTTCCATGTCCATCATTGGCCCCTATGTGGCTTTTCCGTACTCATGGCACTTCCAAGAACCTTTATCATCACATATTATTTTCTCTGACTCCTTTCATCCCAGCGTCTATAAACTGCACAGGTGACTCAGGCCATGTCAGCCTCCCTTGGGGCTCACTAGGTTCATTGCTCAGCACATGGTCGGGGTACCTCACATAGTGCTCTAAATTCGACACATGGAAAACATCTCCCATTACTCTATCCTAAGGGGTAGGGTCAAACCTAACCTTCTCCACCCATCCATCTCTAATGGACTCATGTATCGGATACTCAGCTCTCTTAGTTATAACTTAGAGGGGTCGGATTTTCATGTCACATAATCTCCCACAGTGAACTGCATGTCAGTCTACTTTGCATCTTCCCACGACTCTCATCATCTCTAGGCTCCTTTCATCCCTTGCACAATCAAAGTGACTTCATCTACACGCACTGGGGTCCCTTTTTTTTTAACCATCATGTGGTCCTTTTCTAACCATCATGTGGCCCTTTTCACCAACATCACCTTAATGAAGTGGTGACCGACACAACCTCCCTTACAGATCTTCATATAAAACCTGATACTGGCTATGGTGGTCACTGTCACATCTTTCACAGGATAAGAACTGTCTCTAGATATCACCCTGAATGAGCACCCATGCCCTCATCAGACCCTTTAGTCTGGATCATATTAACCATAGTTAAGGGGTGATAAACTATACTAACATTGAGTTTTTCATGTACCTACTTCCACTTTATGGAAGTGAACCTTTAGGTCAAACTCAAGAACCTTTGAACTTGCTTCATGGTGTAGTGGAACCATCTCTCTCTCATGGGTATTTCAACTAGATCTAACCCTTAACAGAACTCTTTCTTTCTCATGTCATTTAGGTAAGGCGACTTACCATAACCCATATTGCATCTCGCCCTTCTTTGGTCTAGGGAAGACCTATCACAACATCCATAGTGTTGAGCTCTCATTCCCTCTCAAGGACTCTTTTGTCCTCTATATCGATACGCTGGGTTACTGGGGTTCGTCCTTTACCTCCTGGCTTGCATGGTCATAAACCACATGCAACTTCATCTTAGGCATCCAAAGTGCTATTGCCATTTTCCACGGTGTATGGTGATCTTCAACCATGATTTCATGTATGTCATGATTCTTTCAAGATCAAATCCTCTGAAACCCTAAACCACTCTAGTCAGGGTTTTGTCACCTTCTCTTCCAAAGAAGTGCATCTGAGGTTCTACCACCGTCCTTTCATTGCCTCCAAGACTAGACTGGATAACCAAACAACCATTAACTTTTCAACGTATCTTGTTACCTCTGAGTGTTATCCAAACACCTCTCCTTTTTAAACTTAGGGTTATCCAAACAGCCTCTTCTAGCTTCTAGTCAAACAAGTCAGATACATCTTAACCAGAACATTCATTACCACCTCACATCCTTAGTTATACGCTTCCATGTATTTCATTTATTGTCTCACCTCAAACTCTATGTCTATCTTCATTAAGAACACTCTCTGATTTCATCATCATGGTGATCAAACTCAACTTGATATAACTTGTAAGTTCTACATCCTCATGATAAAAACACTGTCATAAGGTGACTACCTCATTCCTCTTAGTGTTTGCAAACCATCCATGTATCATTCACTTTATCAGGGTAGATTATCTTCTCTATCCCCATCTCTCGTGGCAACGTTCCAACCTACATCATCTCTTATCCTTGGTGTATGACATGCATAATGTCCTATCTCTCACCCCATAACAAGAGGAAATAAGCATTTGGCTGCAGTCCAAATACAGAGTTCTTTGGATGTTTACGTTCCAGGTGCACACCGTGCATCGATATACACGTCGTGTGTTTGCCTTTCTGTGCACTTCTGGAAACTCCCACGTTGTGCATTTTCTCCGTGCACGTCGTGCGTTCTCCTAGCTGGGCGAACCAATTTTTCTCTAGAAAGGTGCATGCCGTGTGTCTGTCCTGCACGTCGTGCATTCTGCTGTTTCAGTAGAATTAACTCTAAATTCAGTTCTTTTTTTTTGGCAAATCTGCAATGCAAGTTATGAAATAAGTATAATAACAAAAAGATGGCAAAAGTAATATGAAAAGAGACTGAATTATATTAGAATGAACCAAATTTGTGTGTGATAGCATGTGAAAAGATGATATATAAATCACAGAACAAATCCCCCTAAGCTTGAACTATTGCTTGTCCTCAAGCAAAAAGGAACAAGGCTATTTTCAAGGAGAAAAATTAGTTCATACATGGATGAAATGAAAAGAAGATATGCAATCAGCTCAGTCAACTATGTACCTTGTGCTTGTATTCATTATTATCATCTCAATTTTTTTAGCATCCAAGATAGATAAATTAAGTTCAGCATGGTTGGTTTCAAATTAAATGAAAAGCTCAACTAGACAACACTAAATAGAATTTGGATAATCAAGCCAAAGAGTCAGTGCATGTACATTACAAGTTTTCAGCTAGTATGGATATAAGATGATCAAACGGGTGTTAGTATTAACAAAACTTAGTTGCACTCTTTTTCATAAGGATGTGATAATGAAATTTTTGGGTTTTCGACATTCAGCTGCTAATTTAGGCTTATGCTCATGAGGAATGCCGGTTGGGGTGTTGTTTTTACCCTCTTTTTATTTTCATATCACCTAACCATCGTTGCCAGATCGGACTCACACTAGGTTAGCGTAATATGTGGGCCAAATGCCATCTTTTATTGGGTAAAGATAAACTATTGATGGTGCAACACCAAAGAGTCAATAAGAATGTTAAAGTTAGCAAGCTTTTGATCATTCTTTTGAAAAAAATTCACTGAAAAGTCGATTTGCAAATGGACTAAAAATTTGGCAAGAGTATGTCGTATTCTAAAAAGTGTTGCAAGTTAATTATTCCACAAAAATTTGAAACCATTACATGTATTGAGTAGTCCAAGATGTAAAAATTTGAGATATCAAACCACAAACACAAATCACATCAAAGTACATGGGAATTTTCAACTTCCATTTCATTCAAACATGCTCTTAATTTTTCTCTCTTAAATATAGCCAAAACATATAGAGGATAGGACATTTCAGCATGATACAGGGGGTTCATTCTTAATAAGATAGTCTCAAATCATATAGATTTTGAACATGGAATAAAATGGAAAAATGGAAAAACAATTGACACAACTGACTCAAAAAAGGAAATGTTGAATGAAAACTACCACTACTGGCCAGTTGTGCCCCCCCTAAGCTTAAACTCAGTAGTGTCCTCACTGCGTCAATCAAACTTACAAAATTCACAACCGGATACCTGTCGTAAATGGAATCAGAAAAAGGATCCGCCGCTCCCCTGCTCCGGGAAGAACTGACTGACGATATCAGGAATGTCCATCGGCTGGGTGGATGAGTCGGGCTGCTGCTACTAGAACTAATGTGGCGGGTGATCTACAGGCTGTGGTTGGTGCTGGGAAAAATCATGCTGTGGAACTTCTGGAACTTTAGTCTACTGTCGAGGAGTCTGGAAAGTCTGTGGCGTAGGGTAGTGGCCTTCAGAGATGTGCCACGCATCCATCCTGTTGACCATGTCATACATAGTAGTATACTGCACACTCAAGTGGTCAAACCGGGTGTTGTATTGTACGCTCATCTGGTCAAGGCAGGTGTCAATGTGGTCAAATCTCTGCGGCACATAGCCGTAAAGGTGATGCACGTACGGCATCATTCAACTATACTATGTCTGAGTACTGGTGGATGGTGGAAGAGGAGTAGGGGCTGCTGGTGTAAGCGCATGTGTAGAGCTGCTGGCACCTCAAGTGGGTGTCTCCTCATTTGCCTCTGGCTATAATTCCACCTTCCAGGTGGCCTTATTCTTGATGTCGTTTTGAGCTGCATCAGGAATGGTTATGAACTACTTCTTGGTGATAAAGACTTTGAATTTAGATGTACTATTTCCATGTCTTGAGATCAGACCACAAGAGATGAGGTAGTTGATATCAATAAGGTTTTTTCCCGGTGCAGGTTCTAAATCATCCACATCTAATCCCAATTGCATTGCAAGAATGCTTATCAGCCCCCCACACATAATGTCACCAACCCCCCATTTCTTCTACTTTTTTGTGTCAAGAAGCTTATTAATAATGTATTAGCCAGTACTGATTTGCTCATTATTCACCAAACACCATAAGAAGAATAGATCAGTCTTTCCTACTACACCTTGAGTTTCATTTTTAGCGAAATGCCCTATGCTAAGAAGACGATGCATAACTCGGAAAATTAGATTATGGATTGTTGAAGCCCGAGCATTTCTTGCTCTATGCACCATTTCACAAGTGATCTCAGACCAGAAAGAGTCGCTATGGAAGGTGAGAGGATAATCAATATAGCCTCCATAATTACATTTAAGCAAAACACAAAATCGTTGAAGATCCATAGAAAATGATTTGTTTAAAAGTCAAAAACTGATTTTCAGATACGGTGCACTGCGGTTTTGTGGGTCATTCTCGGCCTTGAAAGTTGTGAGAAACTCATAGACTAGGAGGGGATAAGTTTTAGCAACTCTGGTGCAAAGGTAGTGCAAACCCAAGAACGTTAAATGGCCTACTACCTCATTCTTGAAGCCCAATTTGTTAAGGGTTTCCTCTCACATGTAGCGGGAGGGCAGAACACGCCTGGTGATGAGGAACTGGTAGTCGGCGTCCTCCTCGGGTCTGACCCTGAACTGTGTAGATGGTACAAAAGCTGCAAGTGCTTCCACGGAAGGTGGCACATCAACGACGGGAAGTGCAGAAGATGAAGAAACTACTCCATGGCATCGACCTGCCTTGTGCTTAATTGGTGCCATTTGGTCAGCAGCTAATGTACGGTGTGAAAAGATGGTGCATGGCGTGCAAAGTGCACTGTTCTTCTTCTTCAGATAGGTTGACGCACGGCATGCAAAGCTATTGCACAACGTGCACCTACAAATCTGCAACAGTTCTGAAATCTACATCGACAGCTGTGATTTTGGGGGTGATAGGGGTGTGCCGCTGCTGCTGCTGTGCTGGCGAGTGTAGAAGAGTGATGGTGGCATGGAGAAACTACTAGACGGCTAGCCATGAAGCTAGCAACGAGGTGCACGGATGCTTTAGGAGTTCCTGCGGGCCCTGGCGTGAGGAAGAAGGAGGCGATGAGCGAAATTTCTGGGCGAGGTGTGCGACACTTGGCTGCTACTGCTCTTGAGCTCCGATGGATGGTGGCGGCAAGGGTTTCTAGGGTTGCAGGGTGCACGGCGGTAAGGTGCACGAAAATTTCTGCTGAGATGGAGAAGAAGGCGGGCACACGGGTTGCACGACCGCAAGGGCGCATGGTGGCCTCGGAAGGTGGAAGAAAGGGGTGCACGGCCAGTTGAGCAGCGGAATGACGTGCATTTGCTCAGGCTCTAGTGGACGGCGGCTCGCACAGCTGCTAGGGTTGTAGTGCATAGATATTGGGGTGGAGAGAAATTAGGTCGTGCACTCCAGCCCCTTTTTGTCTAAACTTTACGAGAAAGTACACGACGTGCACCTGGAGTGCACGGCGTGTACTTCTCTAAATTTTCATTTTTGAATTCTCCTTTATGACCAGGTGCACGACGTGCACTGAGGATGTGCACGCCGTGTGAGTTTCTAGAAAGTTTGTTGCAGCTTTCGAATGCTAGGTACATGTCGTGCGTATGGATATCGCATGCCGTGCAGGTTTCCAGAAGGTTTCCAAAATCTCAAATTCCCAGGTGCACGACGTGCATATTGATAGTGCACATCGTGCTAGTTTCTAGAACATCTTCTGCTGTAACTTTTACTGAGGTGCAGGCCGTGGCTTCAAAAGAGATGTCATGCACTTTGCAATTTATTTGGAAAATTACAGTCAGTCAGCAGTAAACAAAGACGGATGGAGTGGAAATCAAGTCTAGATTATTACATTCATCCATGACAGGCTTATTAATTAAATTAAAGAGTGTTTTTAACTCAAAAATTTTAAAATAAATCTATCCTAACATGGGGTCAACTCCCACAAGGTCCTCCATTTAGAGTCTGGAGTAAGACTTTTATAATTCTTCAAGCATCTTGGAGGGAGCAAGAGGTTCCTTTCTCCACTTCTTCTCCCCAAGAGTAGCGTTTGCAACGTTGTCCATTTAATTTGAAGGTTCCATCTTTGCCTTGGATTTCTACAACTCCATATGGAAAAATCTTTAGCACTAGGAATGGGTCGGATCACTTTGATTTCAGCTTTCCTGGGAATAGCTTTAATCTAGAGTTAAATAACAATACTCTATCTCCTTCTTGGAAGTCTTTCCTGTGAATTCTTTTATCATGCCAAGTATTTGTCCTTTCTCTGTACAACTTTGCATTCTCATAAGCATCGAGACAAAGTTATTCAAGATCCTGCAACTGCAATAGATGTTTTTCTCCTACCCTCTTCATATCAAAATTCAAGTACTTAATTGCCCACAAAGCACAGTGCTCCAATTCGAGCGGAAGGTGACACAATTTTCCATAGATCAAGTTGAATGGAGTAGTCCCAATGATGGTTTTGTAGGCTGTGTGATATGCCCATAGTGCGTCATCTATATTTAATGCCCAATATTTCCTTGAACTAGAGACATTCTTTTCAAGAATATTCTTCAATTGCCTATTTGAAACCTCTACTTGCCCAGATGATTGAGGGTGATAGGGTGTAGAGATCTTATGAGTCACACCATACTTGGAGAGAAGATTGTTGAATTGTTTTTCAGCAAAGTGTGTGCTCCATCAGAAATTACATCACATGGAACTCCAAACCAAGGGAAAAAAATATTTTGAAAAAGCTTAATTATAGATTTGGCATTCGGTGCTTGGGTTGGAATGGCTTCAACCCATTTAGACACATATTCACAAGCAACAAGAATGTATTGATACCCATAAGAAGATGGGAATGGTCCCATCTAGTCCACTCCCCATACATCGAACACCTCAACCTCTAAGATAGAGTTGAGTGGCATGTCATCGTGGCGGGATATGCTTCCTATCCTTTGGCACCAATCACAAGATTTGACGAATAGATTGACATCTTTGAATAATGTGGGCCAATAGAACCCAGCTTGAAGTATTTTGGCAGTAGTCTTTTCTCCTACGAAATGTCCTCCATAAGGAGAGGCATGGCACTCAACAATGATGTTTGGGACCTCCTCCTCAACAACACATCTCCAGATTAGCCCATCACTTCCATTCTTGAATAGTAATGGGTCATCAAAGTAATAGAATTTTACATCATGAAAGAATTTCTTCTTTTTTTGATACATCAAGTCCAGTGGTAGTTGTCCAGTAGTAAGAAAATTAGCAATGTCTGCAAACCATGGTGCTTGAGTGGATGACAGTGCATAGAGCTTTTCAATAGGCAAATGATCCTCAATAGGTAATAGATCTCCAGCCTCTGTGGTCAGTCTAGAAAGGTGATCGACAACACTATTTTTTGTACCTTTCTTGTCTCGGATTTCAAGATCAAACTCTTGTAGAAGTAATATCCAGCGAATAAGGTGTGGTTTGGCATCTTTTTTATTCAGCAAATACTTTATGGCAGCATGATTAGTATATACAATCACCCTTGATCCTACCCGATACTGTCAGAACTTGTCAAATTCATATACAATTGCAAGCATTTCTTTCTCTGTGGTTGTATAGTTGATTTGAGCTTCATCGAGAGTTTTGCTAGCATAATAGATGGCATTGAGTTTCTTGTCTCTCCGCTATCCTAAAATATCTCCCATTGCATAATCGCTTGCATCACACATTAGCTCAAAGGGAGAATCTCAATCTAGAGGTTGAATAATTGGGGCTGAAATGAGGGCCTCTTTGAGCTTGGAAAAGGCTGCATGGCAATCATCATCAAACACAAATTCCACATCCTTTGCAAGTAGGGAACACAGCGGCTTTGCAATTTTGGAGAAATCTTTAATGAATCTTCTATAAAAACCTACATGTCCTAAAAAACTACGGATGTCTTTAACTGAAGATGGAGTAGACATCTTCTCAATTTCTTTGACCTTTGCCCTATCCACTTCAATGCCCTTGTTAGATACAACATTTCTTAGTACTACACCGGATTGTATCATTAAATGGAATTTCTCCCAGTTTAGCACTAGGTTAACCTTTTTATAGCAGGCTAAGACTAGAGATAGGTTCAATAAACATTGATCAAAAGAATCACCATACACGCTAAAATCATCCATAAAAATCCCCATTATATTTTCAATAAAATCAGAGAATATGGCCATCATACACCGCTGAAAAGTAGCGGGAGCATTGCAAAGACCAAACGGCATATGAAGATAAGCATATGTTCCATAAGTACAAGTGAATGTGATTTTCTCTTGGTCGGGAGGATAAATAGGAATCTGAAAAAATTCAGAATACCCATCCAAGTAACAAAAATAAGAGTTCTTGGCAAGACGTTCGAGCATCAAATCAATAAAAGGCAGCGGAAAATGATCTTTTTGGGTTGCCTTATTCAAACATCGGTAGTCAATACACATACGCCAGTCGATAACCATGCGTGTTTGTATTAACTCGTCATTGTCTCCTTTAATGACAGTTGCACCCCCCCTTTTTAGGTACCACGTGAATGGCACTAACCCAGGGGCTGCCACTTATGGGATAAATGATTCCAGCATCAATTAACTTGAAAACTTCTTTCTTTACCACTTCAAGCATATTTTGATTTAGGCATATAGGTGGTTAGACTATTGGTTTTGCATCATCTTCCATATTTATTCTATGCATACAAATTGAAGGATGAATGCCTTTTAAATCTTCTATGGAATAACCAATAACGTCTTTATACAAACGCAATTCAGCAAGCAATTTACTTTCTTGGTCATTGGTTAATTCATTATTTATTATAACATGGGATGTAGAATTTGGGTCAAGAAATGCATACCTTAGCCCAGGTGGAAGGGCTTTTAGTTCTACCTTTTTTCCCACTATACTTTCATCAACTTTATCTTCAAAAAGTGGAGCATCTTCATTGATAGTTGCTGCTTTAGAAATAGATAGCGTTCCAGAAATTTCAGATTTGTTGAATTTAGTTACATCATCATCATAAAGATTAATCATCAAATCAGCATCATCTTCATTATCATTCTCAATAAGATCAATAACATCTAGCAAACATGTTTCTTCAACACGTGCAGGTGCTTTCATGGCTTCATAAACAGAGAACTCCATAGCTTCTTCCCCAACACGTAGAGTGAGCTTTCCTTCCCGAACATCAACGAGACATCCGACAGTCCTCAAGAATGGTCTTCCAAAAAAAAGGGGTTGGAAGGAACTTCCGCCATGTCTAGAACAACAAAATCACAGGGTATATAGAATTTCCTAATTTGTACAAGTACATCTTCCACCATACCTTTTGGATATTTAATAGAATGATCAGCTAACTCAATAGCCA
Source organism: Alisma plantago-aquatica (assembly GCA_963693085.1). Taxonomy (NCBI): domain Eukaryota; kingdom Viridiplantae; phylum Streptophyta; class Magnoliopsida; order Alismatales; family Alismataceae; genus Alisma; species Alisma plantago-aquatica. The sequence goes on from OY856412.1 coordinate 556,717,404, forward strand.
TCCTTGTAGGCTTCAAATCCCCAAGATCTAGTTCTTCCCATAAGGTAAATGGAATGAGACTAATACTGGGATCGAGATCTACTAAACCTGTATCAAAAGTGGTATCATTAATCTTGCAAGGCAGTGTAAACGCTCCCAAATCATCAATATTTTGTGGAAGACAATTTTGAATAATAGAACTCACTCATTCTGAAAGAATTATTGTTTCTACTTGATCAACTTTTCTTCTTTTAGTCAAAATATCCTTAAGGAATTCAGCATAAGAAGGCATCTCAGCAATAACTTCAGCAAAAGGAAGATTTACATGCAATTTGTTGATTATGTCCATAAACTTCCTGAATTTCTGGTCTTCCATCTAATTGGCTAACCTTTGAGGAAAAGGTGCAGTGGCTTTAAAGGAAGGTGGTGCTTCAACTTTACTTTTCTCCTTGCTGCAATTAGGAGTGTTAGACTCCTCTTCATCAGTTTCCTTCATGTTCTTCTCCTTGGATGGAGAAGGTCTTTCAATCTCAGCTCCACTTCTTAGGATAATTGCATGAGCTTGTTGCCTTGGGTTCACTTTTGGTTGGCTTGGAAGAGAACCGAATTGCAGAGTCCTTTTTTGGTTTAGAGCTTGTTGTGCTATTTGGTTTTCTAACATCTTGGTGTGAGTGGAAATTCCATCTACCTTTGCAGATAGTTGAGCAATAGCATCTTTTAAAAGCTTATCATTCCCCCAAAGTTCCTCATTCTGTTGCATTTGTGTAGATATGAATTTTTCCATCATAGCTTCTAGAGAAGAACCTTAGGGTTGTTGTGGCTGTTGATAACCCATGTTGTTGAAACCCGACAGATTTCCTTGATGATTGGCATGTTGTTGTTGCTACAGTTGTTGTTGTCCTTGCTGGAAGTTTTGAGTGTTGCTTGTATTCTGGTAGGAGAAATTAGGATGATCTCTCCATCCCATATTGTATTGGTTGGAATAGGGATTGTATTGCTTATAACCTTGCATTCCAATGACATTGACCTGTTCAAAGTTTCCTTCCATTGCATTAGGGGAAAAACATGAACAATAAGTATGTCATGCATTACCACAAGCTTCACATGTTGCTTCAGCAGATTGAATTGGCAAAGTGGTCATTTTCTCAAATTTTTGTGTAAGAACATCTAGCTTGGTAGCAATAAGGTCAACGACATCAACAGTGTGTTTTCCTCCTTATTTTCCGGTTGCAGAACTTGTTGTAGCGGTTGATTTTGCTCCTCTATCTCCTCCCCATTGGCAGTGATTTAGTGATATATCTTCAATAATATGATAAGCCTCTCTATAAGACTTAGTCATTAATGCACCACCAGCTGCGGCATCTAAAGTCAACCGGGTATTGTAGAACAGTCCATTATAGAAAGTTTGAAGTAGAAGCCAATTTGTCAAACCATGGTGTGGGAAAAGGCGTTGAACATCTTTGAACCGTTCCCATGTATCATATAGAGTTTCTCCTTCACTCTGAGAGAAATTGGTGAGCTGGTTCCTCAAATGGGTTGTCTTGCTTGGCGGAAAATACTTTGCAAGGAAAGCATTAAGGATCTGGTCCCAATTTTTAATTGACTTCTTGGGAAGAGACAAAAGCCACACCTTGGCTCTATCTCTTAAGGTGAAGGGAAATAACATGAGTCTAATTCCATCAACAGACACTTCGTTAATCTTGAAGTTATTCAGATATCCCAAGAACTCGGCAACATGAAGACTTGGGTCTTCATTTGATGTACCTCCAAAACGATTCCGCTGTTTCATTTGCATCATAGAAGGAGAAATTGAGAAGATATTTTCTTCTACAGCAGGCAAGTCAATGGCCCCACAGATGTTTGTGGCGACCGACATTGCAAAATCTTTTAAAGGATGGTCGTCTTCCATCGCTGGATTGCTTGGTGTAGCTACCACAGAAGGTGAAGAAGACGGTGGTGGTGATGATGGTGACGGTGGAGTACCTCCTAGTAGCGGCTGGTCTACTCTTCTTGCTCTTCTCAAACTTGAAAGAGTTCACTCTATTTCAAGGTCTAACAAAGCGGATGTTTGAAGACCTCGTTGTGAGCGACGCATACAACTTGAAAAATAACAAGAGAAATTAAGAACACAACTAAGAGGTATATGGAAACTTGAAAAAAATTAGTGATGATCTAGTCTCGAATACTAATTAATACTTATTACTCCAATTAAATTATCGTAGCTCCCCGACAACAGCGCCAAAAACTTGTTAGCTATATAGGCTAATGAGTTTCAATCCAAGTAAAGGATAGTTTATCCAACTCAACCAATCTCCACAAGTATACAGAGGTAGTATAGTCGAGGTCAAACACAAGGAGCTTAACTAACTTAATTGAGTGCAACAACACTAAAGTTCAACAATCTAGATCAGTTTTAAGGAGATGAAAAAGTTTGTCTAGACGTAGAGAATTCAGATTTTAACAGTAGAAAAATTAGATTTTAACTAGCAAGCAAGAACTACTAAAAGAAGTTTGATTTCAGAAATATAGGGAATCTTGTACATTAGGATTTCATTCACACATCATAGAAATCGATGCAACACAATAATTTAAACATATATAAGTTCTTATTTCAAGGAAAGGTTGTGTTATATTTCACCTCCTGGTGTAAATGCAACGATCACAATTTAAAACAACACTCTCGTGTATGAATTTTGTTTTTGATCACAACCTGTTCCTCAACTCATTCCTCTCTACTCTCGTAGAAGAGGAAGAGTATCCAAGAAGAGCACCTCCATACATTCCTACTTATCTTCCCGGATCAAGTAAGAAAGAAGAAAACATGCACATAAAGTGGCCAGCAATACATGCAAGAAAAGAGTAAACCGGTACTTTCATGGTAAAGAAACAAGAAACATAGTATTTAGTATGAAATTACTTGTTCCATACATGCTATGACATGGGAGCTACTCTCCCATGCCCAAGAAAAAGAGTCTACTCGTCCATAACCATGTCTTGCAGATTTGTTACAGAAAATTCAGTTCTAAACATGATTTAGAAGGGAAAAGACAAAGAGAACTAAAGATGTAACCACAAGAAGGAAGAATTCCGGCTTGAGGATGAAATTCTCCTTCTTTAGTTTCTCCAAGACGGACTAGCTCCTTTCCCAAGAAGCTGCTCGAAGTTGGGGAAGATTGGCTGCACCTTAGAGAAGACAATGGAGAAGTAGAGAAGAAGAAATGGTCTCCTTATGCAAGAAACCACCTTGGATCTCTCCAAAATCACCCTCCTCTAGTCTCCTCTAGCTCTGGGATGAGAAAAAACTCTTTCAATGAATGAACATAATTGTCCCTTGCCTTCCCTCCTTGTTTTAAAATCAAATTCTGAATTTTCGTATTTCTAAAATTGTCAGGTACACGCTGTGCATCTGGGGTGCACGTCGTGCACCTGCAGTGCAGTTTGCATCGGGCTGAACTACGCACGACGTGTGTTGAGGATCTGCACGCCGTGCGACTTTCCAGAACTTTCTTTGGATGTTTACGTTCCAGGTGCACGCCTTGCATCAATATGCACACCGTGTGTTTGCCTTTCTGTGCACTTTTGGAAACTCGCACACCGTGTGTTTTCTCCGTGCACGTCGTGCGTTCTCCTGGCTGGGCAAACCAATTTTTTTCTAGAAAGGTGCACGCTGTGCGTCTGTCCTGCACGTTGTGCATTTTGCTGTTTCAACAGAATTAACTCCGAATTCAGTTCTTTTTGTGGCAAATCTGCAATGCAAGTTATGAAATAAGTAGAATAACAAAAAGATGGCAAAAGTAATATGAAAAGAGACTGAATTATATTAGAATGAACCAAATTTTTGTGTGATAGCATGTGAAAAGATGATATATAAATCACACAACAAGGGTATCATTGAGTTGCCTTCTTTTAATATTTTGACCATATGACTCTATTTACTGTTAATTCCCACAATGATGAGTCGATTGACTCATAAGGCTAATCAAAAACTAAAAAGCCATCTAAGATACATTTTTCATCTAGAGAAATAAATTTCCTCTCCAATGCATATGTGCACATTAAATTCTACATTAAGATGTAAACGTTATGACCATTTTGGTACAGGGCATATATATTAGGATGCGGAAAGTTAGGATATATGTTGCACATGAGTCGATCAACCAGATGAGTCGGTCAATCGATTGAGAGTCATGGGATTCAACATATAGACAATCGACTACTATTTCATGGGCCTTCTTGGGCTTTGGATGGATATGATCATTTTCCCTGCAAAAGTCAGTGAAAACTAGTAAAACTTCAAATAAAAGGGAGACAAGCTAAACTAAAAAAAATAACTTTAAAACTAATAATAACAACAAAATTCTCCTAAATAGAGATCTAAAATAAGTAATTAGTATGGATAAATCTGAACTTATCAAAATACCCTAAACTTAAACTTTTCTCTTCCTCAAGCAACATTGAATTTAAACACTGCCACATAATACTTTCAACCCATCATCCTCACTCATAGAACACCACTTAAGTCCTTCCATCTCATATGGCCAAGTAACCTTGATTTCCTAGATTCACGGAAAATAATTTTATATTCCCTACTTCAAGATTATCTTAAAACTTGGTTCTATTTCAAGACCCGCAATAAAATAGATATGATATTCCCTTTGTATTTAGACTCCTGCATACTCTTACAAGTCATTGCATAAGAACATGGCTTATTTTGATTGGTTGGGGTTTATGTAATTTCCCCTGGATATAAAATAGATAGAAGGGAGGTATGCAAGAATAATAATTTCTCCTCTATTAGACTTGAGATCTTTTTATTATGTATTGTAGCTTCATTGACCATATTTTTTTCCTTTTTGTGCTCATTGGCATGTTTTTTATGGTACACCCCAATTACTTACAAGGGGTATGAATAAGTGGAAGAGGGGGAAGGGTGTCACCCCGAACTTAGGGTTTTGACACTTTAGCTTTTTTTGGATGGAAAGATAAGAAGGTGATGGAAGAAGTCTACAAAAGACTGTTGTTTGTGCAACTCATTTTTCTAAATTTAAGAACACTGGGAATATGATTATGGGTCATAAATTTTGAATTATGAAAAATAAAAAAATTTCAAGTTAATCTATAACTTGAGATAGGGAATCATTGTTTTTTAATTATATTAGTCATCTACGGTTTGCCTTTTTTTCAAGGAATGGTGTTAATTAAGATCCTAGGTGACAGGCTAATTTCTATCAATGGCTAGTTTATAATTTATGTTATGAAAGAAGTGGTGTCGTTAAAGGGCGTATATTGATAAACATGTATATAATCATGGTCAACTAGATAGAGGCATGGCCGACTAGATAATGACCAAAACTAAAAGTAAAATTTTTGAAAATTTTAAAGCTAAACTACATAATATAATGGAAATTGCAAGAAATTTAAGATAGAGTGGGTGGAATGAGTATGTACCACCCACCTCCATCCCGAACTTAAAACTTTTCTCGTCCCAATCAAAACTTAAAAATGGAAAGATGAATTTCTATGAGGTCACTAGGCAACCCTTGTAACTCAAACAATGTCTGGATGATTGGAATGTAAATGAGGATTAGAACCCTACAAAAGTGAGCTTTGTAGTAGATCCAGTGATTGGGTGCTCATGGAAGATTGAAGGGGATTTTGGGTAGGGGGAAATGATGTTTCTTGTTTCCTCACAATCCTTCCAGTAAGATCCATAAATCTTCCTTCTATAGTGGAGGAAATGCTATTAACATATGTGGATTGAGAAGGATTGACACAAGATGGAGTTTGAAGCAGTTTGGTAACACATATAGTGTTGGTTGTGTAAGATTAGGTGAAGGGTCAGTCTCAGGTATCTTTTCATCACCTAGATTTACACATAGAAGAAGTGGTGCTGATATGAAAGGAATAAATTCACTAAAATCAGCATTATAAATATTTTTGTTCTCCTAAAAAACCATGTGATCAACATTTTGGTAAAAAGGATTAGTGGGGTTCCTTATTGATATATCAAGTGGATTTGTTCCTCTATGCAAGATGTTACTAAGGGTTCAGAAGGAAAAATGAGAATATTATGTTTACAGTCAAGGAGTGGGGGTATGTGACTTTCTTGATGTGGTGGTGGCTCCCTATCTAGATCAGTTGTATGTGAAAAAGAAACTGACTATGGTGGAGTGTAAGGATCTTGATGAGGAAGCCTTTCTCCACATATCTAATGATTTAACATGGAAGGGTGGTGGTTTCTTATCCAGAAAGGGTTCAACCCAAGAAGATGATTGGTCATTGATAACATCTAGATTTATGTCATTATAGCATGAGTTATTGGAGCTCCAGGATTTGGATGACTCTCTTACTACCACTTTGCATACTCAAGTGAAAAAGCCTCTAGTGAAAGGGTCAGAATACAAATGTACTCATCGCATGAAGGTTGTGAATCCTTGATCAGTGCTATTTCGGTTGGATCTAACATAAATGATATAAACATGGGATCATCATCATCATCATTAGGAAAAACATATTAGGCTACTCTAACTTCTTCTAAGGTTTCTTTGATTGGGCCTCTAGTAAAGTGGCTAACAAGGATTGTCAATTTTGTAATTTTTTTCCTATTGCTCTTCTATTATTTGTTCTAGGGATTTTTTATGTTATTCCCATTGAAGTGTATATTTGTCTTCACAATAAGGTTCATACCCCCATAATTTTGTTGGTTATCCTCACCATACCCCCCATAACATTCTTGGTCATAACATCCCTCATATTGATATGTGTAGCAATGTTCCTCATAATAGTATTTAGAAGTTTGTACATTGTAATTTTCATTATATCTACCTTGGTAGGAAGACTTGATATTACAAGGTGCCACCATAATATGAGGGGACACATTTGGACAACCTAGTGATGTATGCTTGTAATAACCACACAATTGACATTACGAACCATAATGTGTTGACCACTCCATTTGAAAAGCTTTTTCTAAAAGAAATAAATTGCAAAAGGGAATCTAAGATAAAACAAAAAAGATATAAAGTAGAAGAAATTAAAACTAAAATTATGAAAAGAACTAATTTTATGAAACAAGTTAAGAAGTTAACTATAAATTATAAAAGAACTAAAAATAGCAAAGATAAGCTAACAAAATATGAACAAGACTAAAAACATCGATTTTATGTTGCTTTTCACACTATTTTTTGGTTTTTAAGCATGAATATTCGTTTTAGATATTTTTCTTAGTTTTCCATTTTTTAGCTTGTTAATAACTTATGCATCAATTACCACACATTTATATCAAAATACATGATTTTATTATCATTTTCTCATACTTATGTTGCTATTCCTCTTATTTTAGGCAATTTAAGTATCTACATGTCAAATTGATGCCATTGACATGCTTGTCAGTGGTACTGACACCTTATTCCTAACAACATAATATGGAGATAAGCATCAGTGCTACCAAGAGTCAACTTAGTGCTACCGAGTTTCATGTCAGTGTCACCAAGATATAGACTTGGTGGTACTGATTCTGGGTCTATAGAGCACCAACAAGGAAATTTATTATCATGGTGCTACTTATAGCAAAGTCAATGGTATCAACATCACCATCCAGACATCTTGTGATGACCCTGAATTTTAGGGTTTTGATACTCGATATTAGTTGTAAGAGTCACGAATGGCTAACCTATGGTTAGCCTCGGATTGAAATGTCTACTAGAGACTTCTATACTCATTTTTCCTTATATATATGACAACCAACTAAGATCCATTATGACGAATTGATTTGACTAACTAATTGGAGTGCTTCTAGGTGTACATACCAATCAGTGAAACTTATGTATTCAAATGGTTGAATAAGGAACCTTGGGAAGCATCCTAACCATTTTAAGTGGATTGAACTTGTTTGATAAAGATTGATTGATTTGTTGATTTGTATTGAATGTTTATACATTTATCTATGAGGATGCTTGATGAACTGGGTTTACTGAACAAATTTTATACTTTTGACATCAGACTTAATTGAGAGAAAGAATACCTAATTGTTGGTGCACTGTTAAAATTTTATGGCATTTGGATTAGTCATTTGGGAGATATTGATGGTTGAACTTTGATTAAATGAATAAGGTATAAATGACTTAAACATAATTTTGATTTCCTTATCACACAAGAAACCCAGTAACAAATGGGTGTGAATCTAATATCCATGATTTGGTTGGATGGTGTGGTGTCCCAGTGACCTTTAGATAGATCCAATAAGTCTAAGGTCATCACATACCTCTTATTTCAATGGAGCAACTAGTGTTTATGAGACCAGGTCATGATGAGTAACGAGGAGGATATTAGAAGTTTCAGCAAGGTTTTTGGGACCACCGTTCCACCAAGATTGAACCCATTTCCTTGATACCTTCGCTTGTGATATCTGAATGCAAGATGAGGGAGATCAACACCCTTGACCTCCTCCTCTTTCTCCTTTCTCCATTGCTTCCAGCAGTAGCCAACCCTAGTGATGGAGGAGTTGGTTTCTGTTGACATGAGTTTTAGCCAACAAACCAAACCCCAAACACTGTTTTTGTTTCAGGAATAGCTTCAAAACTGCTAATGCAGATTGCCCCTATAGAGCTTACTTATCCCTTAGGGTTTTCCATAGGTGCAGTAATGGCCTCTCCCAGCCATGAGAACCCATCATCTGCCACCAAGTACTTCTTCCGCTTCCAATTCCCCATTGTGTCTCTACTTTGCAGTGGAATTCATAGACATTAGAGAAGGAGTGTCAAACTCTAGCCTCTTTGCCTATGAGAGGAAGGTGGCAAGTTCCCATCCAGGAAAGACCCAGACTTCATGGTGGTAGCAATAGGGGTCGGTGAGTTGACTATGCTATAGATCCAGGGTTGTTACCACATGGGTGTGTGACCAAGGACCTCTTCACTGTGAACATGTTCTAGGATTTTTGAGAGCCGATAGAACCCTCAGAACCTCACTTGAGATCAAGGGAATGTGAGAAAGAGCTCGTCTAGATCAACAACCACAATGGAACTCAAGTCTAGTGTCTACAGGGGATGTCCCTAAAGTAGATAGTAGTGTATCACGCCTTGCATCGTGAAGCGGATGATGCCTGGTGCCTTGTGTCAATATGGAATGGGTCAGAGGAGAGACATCGCCCCCTAATTGAATCTGGACCCAAATTGAATTGGGTCTAATACTAGCTGAACTGGGTGGCTTGATAGGTAAATATCACTTTAGTTTCTAGAATAAGATGTTATTTTAGAAAACTCACAATATATAGCTTCCTTGTCCAATAATCACCCCCAAAATATCGATGGAATCAGAAAAATGTAGGATTTATCATCAAACCCTTAGATTGTTCCTTTAAGTCTTTATTATTGATGATTTCTAATATAGAATATAATGCTCTTTTAGGGTTCGTTTAGATGAAATAATTAGCAAATGAAGGAAATGAAATATGAGAAAATATTTATGAAGCCTAGTGTCAGTTAGAGACCATATATTGGGCCTGGTTTGAACTATGATACCCAATATTAGGTCTTTTGATATTAAAGGGTAATTAAGTGCTTCTAGCCTCATCTTAATTCTAGAATATAGATATACTTCTCAAGAAAATATGAAAATTTAACAAGACCTAAATCATGACCTCAAGATTTGTTAAAAAAATATCAACATCATCATGAGATCAGATTGAACCTAGGTTTGGCTAAAACCTATATGGACCTAAATTCAAGACTAAGATGGCCATTTATTAATTATGATTAATTTGTTATTAACTATATGATGACTGGAGATTTAGATGGTCCAGATTATAAACTGAAATCACTGAACACGGGTACATGGGATTTGTCTAAGTATATGACTAGTTTTCTTGTGTTAAATATCTATGATGTATTGCTTGTTTGTATTTGAGAATATTTCTTGGATGTACTATAATTATAGTATAAATCTTCACCATGTCACTAAAAACAACAAAGAATATGGATGGTTTGTAGCTACTAAGTGTTTACATTCTCTCTCTTGAAATTTAAGGTCGAAACATCCCCATAGCCCAAGGGGTGGGGATCCCCATGCCCCAAGGGGTGGGGGAAATGAAGTGCGACACCACTTAGTAGTACAATCACATCAAAAGACATCTAAAAATATGAGTTTACATGATTTTCACATAAAATAATGTTTTCTTTTACTCTTTCTTTTCTTTTATCAAATTAATCAAATATGGGATTAAGAGAGACATTATCTGCCCCTATTCTATTCCCATGACAAAGGCCAAACATCTGGGAGGGTGTCAAATTAAGGATGGTAAAAATATGTGTTTACCTAATTTTTGCATTAAACAATGTTTTCTTTTACTCTTTCATTTCTTTTATCAAAGTAACCAAATATGCAAGCATATATGTATGCATCTTTATAACCACATAAACCACACCTTGTGTGTTGATCCATTGTTTCACATATTTTTTAGGTTCAGATCTATCATAGGAGAAAAGATGGGAAGTAAGCAATTTCCAAGTTGTACCTATTGTGTTAAGATCCTAGCATACATGTTCAAACTTATGTAGAATCTCCTTTCAATAGGTAAACATAATTTGTGATAACTCATTTTGTAATAATTTACATGTTTATGTTGTAGTTGTTATGGTGTATGTTACGGTTGAATGTTCATGTATGCATATGTCGCTTCCGCATCACACTCTGATCGATTGCCTAACATTTTTGGGTTTTTCTCAGCCCCACAGGGCTTCAGGAAGTAAGAATCTAGGGACATTATAGTTGGTATTAGAGCATGAACATTAGCTACACCTGAAAATTTCTCATCGTGAAACATAAAACTAAATTTCACCTTCCACTTAAAACCCTAGAAAGTTACTAAGTTGTTGAATAGGGACTAAGTTTAAATTAGCCTCTAGGTTAGAACCTAGATGTTTGAGAACCAAGTTTAGACAAGTGTGTGAAACCCTTTCTTTATAGAGATCATATGCGTTGGGTAGCTATACTAGTCTACACCTTGTTATCACGATTTCACTAGGTGGCATGGCACTAGACTATCTACTATGTGTGGGGCACTCAATTTTGATAATTTGGTTTTGTTTTCCAATCGGCTCGAGCCTCTATAGTTTTCTCTAATGTCTGATTTCTCAGAGGAAAATATATAGTATTTATATTATATATGTAATATAAAAATGTGTCCCTTGCACAGGATAGTAGGATGTATTCATGCAACCTAAGTGACAAGGAGTGACATCAGTCTAGAAGAGATAGTAGTCTACATTAGATGTCTAGAGACTTACCAAGATATGTAATACATAGAGTAGATGATATAATGATAGTTGATATAAGCATTTATGATCTTATCTATGTTCTATCTCTAATGATATAAGTTGTTTTACAAAGCTTTAAGCAGTATATGAGGTTTGAATCCAACTTTGAAAATAATAGCTAAACCTTGATAGTGAAATTATGTAGGATTTTCTTACATAAGGTAATCAAATTTAAGACATGGTTTAATATGCATGATCCTTAAGATCTTTTATAAAGGAGGACACCTAGTGTTAGGATGAGATACAAGGTGAAATATAGAAAGAGTGACACCCGTAGAGAGAAGGTTAGAAGACCTAATCTCAAAATATGAGATATATGTGAAATGTCCCAAGCTGGGTTACACTTGAGTATATGAATTGAGCCCTTATGAATGATTCATGTACATGATCTAAATCCTATATGCCAAGGTTGGGTAAACTAAATGATGGGTAGACGACTCATAATGAGAAAGGCAATCCTTTGACTAATTTAGGTCCCAACTTGAATGATCAAGTTTGTGAAGTTCATCATTAGCTGCAAGTGAGGTAATATATGTAACTCTAGTTTTGAGAGTAACATGCCTTGTGCATAAAATACTCACACATGTTCTTCCTTACACTTCTTTTTCTTAAAATATGATGCTAGAAACCTGAATTTAGCTATATGAATGATTATATATGTAGAGTCACTCAAATAAGCTTGACCTATTCTATATTCCCTTCCTATATCATAATCATACATGTGATATCCAAGCTGAAAACATGATAAGATTGATTTAGTATATTCTCTTTCACTTCATATCATACATCAAATATATCCATTTGAATCATGAGCTTGAAATAAAGATGTATTTCCATCATATATGAGATGATCATGAAATGAAGTTCTTAACCACAAATCTTTTGAATCTAAGCTTCTAGCTTAATAATAACTCTACACATTAGGGTGAACACTTTAATATGTAAATATGAAAATTAATTCCCTCTAATAATGAAATATTGGTATGATGTTGATCATAAACCACAATAGTGATGTTATCTGTGATAATTATAGTAATTTATGACATGAAATATTGATATCACCTTGCATGATCTAATGGGATGAAAAATGAAACTTTGAGTAATACCTTCTTAATTTCACAGTTATGAACAAACCTATACTATTGAGGGATTATAGGGATGTATACCCTAAGATAAGAGAATGTCATGTCATGACTAAGACATAAATTGATGCCTCAACCTATATAAGGTGGGTGAGTACACCCTAGATTCTCTAAAATCCTAAGGTGTCAACTTAGGGTTTTTCTAAAATTATGGTAGATTTGGCACCTAGAAGTAACAACCTATCTGAAGTTTGACTCTTGATATCACCTTATGTATGAGATTATTTGAATTTCAAGGATGAAATTCCATATAAGGTGGGGTGAATGAGATGACCCTGAATTTTAGTGTTTTGATACTCAACATTAGTTGTAAGAGTCACAAATGGATAACCTATGGTTAGACTTGGATTGAAATGTCTAATAGAGACTTTTATACTCATTTTTCCTTATATATATGAAAACCAACTAAGAATCATTATGATGAATTGATTTGGCTAACTAATTGGAGTACTTATGAGTGTGCATACTAATTAGTGATACTCCTGAATTCAAATGGTTGAATAAGGAACCTTGGGATGCATCCTCACCATTTTAAGTGGATTCAACTTGTTTGATCAAGATTGGATGATTTGTTAAATTGTATTCAATGATTACATATTAATTTATGAGGATGTTTGATGAACTGGTTTTTTTGCATAAATGTTAGACATTTAATATCAGACTTAGCTAAGAGAAAGAACAATTGCTTGTTGGAGTGTTGTTAAAATCTCATGGCATTCAGATTATTCATTTGAGAGATACTAGTGGTTGAACTTTGATTAAATGAATAGGGTTTAAATGACTTAGACCTAAGTTTGATTTCCTTATCACACAACCAACCAACCAACTAGAAAATAGGTGTGACTCTAATATTCATGACTTGGTTGGATGGTATGGCATCCTAATGACATTTAGATAGATCCAATGAGTTGAATGTCATCACCTACCTCTTATTTCAGCAGAGCAACTAGTGTCTAGGAGACTAGGTCATTAGGAGTAACTAGGAGGTTGTTATAAGTTTTAGTGAGGTCTTTGGATCCACTGTTCCACCAAGATCCAACAAACTTCCTTGAGACCCTAGCTTGTGATATCTGAAGGCAAGGTGAGAAAGATCAACACCCTCAACCTCGTCTTCTTTCTCCTTTCTCCATTGGTGCCAGTAATAGACAACCCTAGTGATGGAGGAAATGGTGTATTTTGACATGAGTTTTAGCCACGGAACCAAACCCCAAACCTTGTTGTCATTTCAAGAACAGCTTCATGGTTTTTGATGTAGATCACCCCTATAGAAATTCCCTATCCCTTAGGGTTTTCCATAGTTATAGTAATGGCCTCGCCCAACCATGAGAACCCATCATTAGCCACTAAGTACTTCTTCTACTTATTGGGTTCCCCAACATGTTTTTGCTTTCTGGTGGTGTTCACAGACATCAAAGCAAGAGCACCAAACTCCATTCTCTCTCCCTATAAGAGGAAGGTGTCGAGTTTCCAGCCAAGCCAGACCCAAACTTCACAGTGATAGAAATAGGGGTTGGCAAGTTGATCGCCCTACGGATCCATGGTTGTTACCACCTGGGCAGGTGACCAAGGATCTCTTCATTGTGAAGATGTTACAGGCTTTTCTGGGGTCGCTAGAACCCTCAGAAGCTCACTTGAGAGCCAGGGAATGTGAGCGTGAGATCATCGAGATAAATGACCATGATGGCACTTAGGTCTAGTGCTTGCAGAGGATTCATTTGAAGCAGACGGTGGTGTATACCACCTTGACTCATGAAGCAGACAGTGCATGGAGCCTTGTGTCAATATAGAATGGGTCAAAGGAGAGACGTCGAGCCCCAGTTAACTCTCAGCCTAGACTAAACTGGGTCTAATATTGGATGAATCAGGCGGCATGAAAGGTAAATATCAATTTAATTTCTAGAATAAGATGTTATCTTAGAAAACTCACAATAAATAGCTTCTTTGTCCAATAAATTCCCCCAAAATATTGGTGGAATCAGAGAATGTAGGATTTACCATTAAACCCTATATTGTTCCTTTGAGTCTTTATTACTGATGATTCCTAATATAGAAGATAATGCTCATTTAGGGTTAATTTAGATGAAATGATTAGCAAATAAAGGAGATTAAATATGATAAAAATATTTTTGAACTCTAGTATTAGTTAGAGACCATATGTTGGACTTGATTTGAACTATGTTTCCGAATGTTAGGTCTTTTGGTATTAAATATAATTAAGTGTTTAATTCTAAAAAATCGATATACTCGTCAGGAAAATATGAAAATTTAACCAAACCTAAATAGTGACCTCAAGGTCAGTAAAAAGATGTCAACACCATCATAAGATCATATTAGACCTATGTTTGGCTATACTCTAATATAGACCTATATATCAAGAATAATGATGGTCAATTATTGATGATGATTAATTTTTTATTAATCTGGTGATGACTAGATATGTAGATGGTCCAAATTATAAGTTGAAATCTCTAAACTCAAGTATGTGGGCTTTATCTAAGTATATGACTAGTTTTCTTGTGTGAAATAGCTATGATGTATTTCTTGTTCTTATTTCAGAATATTGCTTGGATGTACTATGATTACAGTATAAATCTTTGTTGTATCACTAAGAACAACAAATAATATGGATGGTTTATAACTACTAAGTGTTTACATTCTCTCTCTCTCTTATTAAATATAAGTTTGAAATACCCCCATAGACCAACGAGTAGGGAAAAATGAAGTGTGACACCACTTAGTAGTACAATCGCATCAAAAGAAATCTAAAAATATGTGTTTACCTAAATTTCGCATTAAATAATGTTTGATTTTACTCTTCTTTTCTTTTATCAAATTAATCAAATATGCAAGCATTTTTGTATGTACCTTTCTACCCATGTACACAATACCTCATGTGTTGATAAGTTGTTTCACATATGTTTTAGGTTCAGAGCTAGCACGGGAGAAAAGATGGGAAGTGAGCAATGTCTAGGTTGTACCTATCATGTTAAGATCCTAGCATAGATGTTCAAACTTATGTAGAATCTCCTTTCAATAGGTTAACATAATTTTTAATAACTCATGTTGTAATAATGTACATGTTCATGTTGCAAATGTTATGGTGTATGTTATGGTTGAATGTTCATTTATGTGAATGTCGCTTCTACATCGCACTCTGATCGATTGCCTAACATTTTCAAGTTTTGTCCTCTTGGCCCCGTGAGATTTACGGAAGGAAGAATCTAGGGACATTACGCATCCACAAGAATCAACTTGGTGCTACCAATGCATATGTTAGTAGTAACGATGTAAATTGAGAAGGAAAAATGCCAACTAACTAGGTGCCACCAACACTCCATCTATGAAACTAACGCAACACAGTCTGTGTGGATATGAAATTAACTTAGTTCGAATGGTTGAGAATCAAGTGAGGGTTAGGCCTCGCCTATGACCCTAGGAGGGAGGCCATACATCATACATCACATATGTTTTGGAAGAAGTGTCAAGAGGAGAGGAGGCAAAGGAGAGAGCTGACAATAGGACAATTTGGGCACTTCTGGAGGACAAGTTTGCAGCTGAAAAAGTTGTTGATCATGGAGTTCATCAGAAGGGATCACTGCGACAACTTCTAGAGGAGTTTTTCTACTAGTTTTCTAATGTTTTGATTCTCTTTGTCCTTTTCTTTTTATTTTTATTTGATGAAGAATATGTGGGGATAGACCCCACTTTTCCCTTAGACCCGGGAGTATCCCGACACATCATTGCACTTGAATTTGATGAGTATATAATATATTTCCTATATTCTAAACTCAAATCTATGATATACTTAATGATTTGTTTAAACCTGATCAACATAACCAAAGTATCAGACTACTAATTGCTTTGAGAGAGGGATAAGGAGTTTAAAAAATAATAGATTCACCAAGATCATATCACACCTCAGAGAATATTTACGGGTATGAAAGGGTAACCCAAAGAACATAATGATTTTCTTAGATTAAGTTATTAAACTACTATGGGAGTGGGGTTTGTGTTAATATGAGTCATGCATCACGCTGCATAGGTGTGGGGTGCTAGCTACATGTCTTTAGTTTAGAATAAGGTTGATTACTTATAAATGGAAATAATTCAAATGTAGTGTGTTGCGTGGTGACACCACAAGTTCTAGTGAATTCATTAGATCTTTCTTACAACCTATAGATGTGTGTTTAAGATTAAAAAAAGTAAAGTTGGTCAAATCGGTTCTAAAAAAGTATAGTCAGTTAAAATATATTGGCACTAATTTACTTTTGTGTTGTATTTAGCAAAAAAGAATATGTTCTCTTCTTGGCACAACTAGGAAGGGTAATGGAATACACTAAATGAAAATTTGCACATATAAAATTAATATATAATTAAGGGTACTTGACATTGGATTGACTTGCTCCTACACAATGAATAGAAATAACAACAAACTTTCAATCACGAGCTAAGGAATTGGTAATCATTTATTACTTTATTTAACTATAAACTCTATCCCCAACTCGACAACTATTGATATTCTTATAACATATACTTCTCTCCCTCAGAATGATGTGGTCCTCAAGGTCAAAGAATATTTTAGCAACATCACAATTTAATTACAAATTTGAATATCAATAAACTAGAAAAATAGTAGTCACAACTGTGAAAATAATTTGATGATAGAGAGTTTGATATGTTAGTACAAAGAGTAATAAAATTGACAACCATGCAAAGACCCCAGTGCAATGCCTTAATATGCCACAATTAAAATAGGTTAGCGTGTAGAAATAGTTCATCACAAGAAAAATTAAGGGGGGTCCCCTCAACAACAACAAAATTAAAAGATGTGAAAAGAAGTAAAAACATTAACGTCCATCATTGTCATCATCCAACAATTGGCATCTATTTACATGAGCCCTGAGCTCATGTATATTCATCATCGTAAGCTTCCAGTTGGGATTCCAAGAGATGACACTTTTAGAAGCATTATAATCACCGCCCTCTTGAACAATTAAGACCATGGGAGGGGTAGTTAGCTTATCTATGTGTGTTCAGGCAACATCACTTGTGGATAGGGTCCAAGAAAAAAAGAAATGAACAATATTTGAGTATGATTGTTCAAGATTTCAAATAATGCCATGAAAAAGACATTTCTTCCTTTCGCACCAAAGATTTTAGTGAAATGGCTCAAGATTCACGTCAAAGTTTCCTTGGCCCTTGAAAAGCAAGTGATGGCTCTAGTAATAAGGAGTTATTAAAGTATGCTCATAATTCAAGAAATGACTTTAAATATGTGTAGTGAATGTGCAACTGAAAATGATTTGTAGAGTGTCAGTTGTGTCAATAAAGCAAAGTTACAATGATGTGGGCCTTTTTGAACTATTAAGCACAAACTTTTATCAACAAAAAGTTTGCTATGTGCCATGAACCATTGTGGATGAGTATCCATCTGGAACATTTATTTCTTTAGAAATTCTTCCCAAAAGAATTAGTGAGATCCAAATTATGAATTGGATGTATGCCTTTGAGACTTCTCTTTTAATTTAGATGATCATATTCATCCAACACCCATCAGCAATAAAAGACAACTGTCTACAAGGATCAACATTCTAACATCCCAAAAATGTTTCCAACCCAAAAACATAAATAAACCTCACTTATGAAATAATAAAGCCAGAACATACAACACATTTATCTATCTCATATATGTGTATAAAAAGTTGTGTATAATGAGAGAGTGTTTGAGCATGTTTCAATCTAAGAAGAGTGGGCACTTTAGTAACATTTAAGTACTTGGTTGACCCATAAACGTAAAGATTAGTTTCATATTTAATATACCATTCAACCAAGGACCAGACCAAAATTGACTTCAAAAATATCCACATGGTGTATGGGTTGTGCCTTCAATGATATACAGACCTTGAAGAAAATATTTACAAATGGTGAAGTTTTTGGATCAGAAATGGTGATCCAAGGTTTATGTTTACCATAGTATTTCATGTGTACATGTTTGGATCTGATAGAAATTCTTTGTTCACAAAAATTTACAATGAAACATGATGAACATAGAACAAGAATGAAGTCGTGTATTCATAACACCCCTTTTTTAAATTTTGAGGTTTAGATATAGTGTTCCATTTGAGAATGTATCATTGTTTTATGTTAGTCATGTCCCAACTCTTAATGTACTGACATCTAAAGATATAGATTTGTGTCTCCATTGATGATGAATACATGAATGTAACTCAAATATTATGAGGAAATTTGAGTAATTGTGGCATTATGTAGACTGTCTCTACTGGGGAAGTTAGACTTCCAACTTGCAGTAGATACAATGTTGTAATGATGGGATCCCAAAATGAGTTACTAAGCTTGAAGGGAGATAGTGGAGGCCCAAGTATTTAATGGAGAAAGTGTCAACCTGACAAACAATTATATGTTTATATCAGGTGATGTTGTCAGCAAAAACATGAGTGCTTGCTATGGAGAATTTTGTTGAATTGATGTGTAAACATGGTAATTGTATTGTATTGATCGCATCTTTATTAAATAATAGAATTATTTGTAAATTAAGTGATTCTATCTTTAGAAATAGATTATTATGGATTTTTTTCATGAAGTCCACTAGAGATGGTGCGTTCAGATATTCTAGGTAAAATGGAAGTAAGCGTATGAAAAAGGCTAGGAGAGAAAGGTAAAAGTCAGTTGGAGATTTATAAATATCCAAACATTGAACCATTAATTAAGGTGGAGGAATTTGTTGAATTTTTATATTTGTGTCTATTTGAAGACATTGAAATTAGAAACCATATTCATTTCGGTGAGAGCTTCCCATTTGAAATTTTCAAAAGTTTTCTCAAATAAACATAAGGGTGAGTAGTGGAGTACTTAAAGATTGGCATGAATGTATAATTTTGTTGACAAGAATGTAGGTGTTGGCACCCACTTTTGTCCTCATTGGTTTTACAAGTTTCCAATACCCTAAAAGTCATGAATTCTCCTTTATCTCTTGTCACCCTAACCTGACTACATTATCACCTTAGCATAGATTATATATTAGATATTGACTTAGAGTTCAATTTAGTGGATGTAGCAACAATATTAGTAGAGCAGATCCAATCATAAACCTAAGCCACAACTAATGTTTCATAAATCTAGCTTGAGGGTAGCTAAATCATCTAAAAAAGAGAAGGTGGTTATTACATTTTGGGTCTATTTTTGACTTCTTGAGGGGCTATGACTGCAGTCAGATTTGATTGAATGTTGGATGGAATCTGTTCCCACGATCTTCAATGATCCAAAGCTCGTCATCAAGCTCTTCAAGGAGATTATTTTTAACATTTTGGATTCCCCCGCACCATTATCTTATATGGGGGATTCCATATTCATGAGTGTAGTTTGAGGCCTTGCTGAGGAAATGTGATGTTCATCATGAGTTGCCTTTCCATTTCACTCAAGTTAGCAAGTGGATGTTATAATAGATATCTCAAGGAAATCCCAGAGAGATTACTGGTCGTAATCTGAAGGATTGGGACAACAAGCTCAATAGTGCTCTTTGGGCCTACATGACTGCATTCAAGATGTGCGTATGCACCACTACATTCAACTTTGTCTATAGTAAATATGTCCATCTTTCTATTGATCTTGAACATAGAGATGCATGTGAGATTAAACAATAGACTATGACTTAAAGGCAATAGGGGAGAATAGAAAACTACAACTATAGAAACTTAAAGAACTTTGATTGTTTGTGCATGAGAACATGCATATCTACAAAGAAATGACAAAGATGTGGCATGATGGCCAACTAAAGATGAAAGACCTAAAAGTTAGAGATCATTTTTTTCTCTACAATTCACGACTCAATATTTTTCCTAGTAAGCTCCGCTCTTGTTGGTCTGAACTATACATCAGGAAGAACATGTATCCTCATGGTAACTTTATGATGTGGAGAGAGAAACTAAGGGAATTTGTGTCAAATGGATAAATACTAAAGATATATTTTTAATGCCCAACTTGAATAGTGATTTTCCAATCCCTCTTTTTGCCCCATAGGTGAATTGATACTCAAGCTTTGAGCCATTGATGATACAACAGGTGTTTGTCAATAGGCAACCTGGCAGTTTTTGTTTTCTTAAACTTTATTTTGTTTCTTAGTTAGTTGTATTCATCTTGTATTCACTAGTTTCATAGTTATTTATGTGGTTGTGATCCTAAGTCACACATATCTTTTAGCTACAGAAAAAATATTATATAAGATTCCTTTTAGAACTCCCTAACATTGCCTAGTTAATTGACTAAGTTACCTAGCTAATTGGTTGTGCTGGAGGTTGTATTCACTTTAAATCTACAAAAATGCAATTGGTCAAGTTTTTGGTAGCTCTTCTGTCTTCCTTAAGTTGATCAATTGACTCACACCACAAGACATTCAGTTGGAATTTTGAGAAAATTAATAGTAAAGTTCAAAGTCATCCAGTCGATCGACTAGTTAGCAAGCTGATCAGTTGGCTTGTAACTACTTGAGGACTTCACTTAGCAAGTCGATCAACTAGTTTACCATTTGATTAACTCACTATAGTAGTTGATCCACCGTTGAGTCATGTTTGATAGACTTGCCCAAAGAGCTAGCCGATTGGATAGACACAAGAGTTACTGACGTCAAAAGATCCATTTCTAGTTGATTGATTGGCTACTTCTAGTGTAGATATCAACATAAGGATAGGGATACATAATCTCCCCGCAGACACTTTCCTCATTTGCAATTGCCCAATAAGGAGAGATGGACTCCATTACCCCTTGCATCATGCCATCACCATCACCGCCATCATCATCCTACCTCTCTGTGACACTGAATTGACATGTGATTGTCCTATCTAGTTGATTTTTTGTCCCAAAGCTACCACCACTAATCATATCTCCCTCTTTTAGCTTTTTCTTTCCTTTTCCATCTAGTGTTAGGATCACCCTCCCTCAAAATCCATCACCACCCACAACACCAACCTCCCTTGCCACCCCTACCATATCTTTATCATGACAAGATCCAACCCTAAAGAATACCTAACTATCGACATAACCCCCCACAATGTTTGCTTTATATCTATTAGATGGATTTGGAGTTATCAATTGATTGAGATGTCATCAACATGTCATCTATTTCATGCCTTCATTGACCATCTCAGCCCTGCTTCCCTATGCTTCTAGTCAATCGGCTTGGAGTTTCTAGTCATCAAACTCACCACCCTCCCAGATGGCCCTTTCATCCTCCAACTGGCCATTTTTTCCTTTCCTTCAACCAACTGCCCCAATCTGGTCAACTAGACCATTCACACCATTCAACAATTATTTTGCAACAAACTGCCCATTTTTTATCTTTTTCACCACTTTTTTAGTCGATCGGATGGTTGTCATAGAAGCTTGCTTACATTTCTAGTCAATCGGTCCACCTCTTATAGTCGATGTGTGTTTCTCCAATCCATTGACTTGCCCCATCACTCGATTGATTAACCTCATCCCAGTAATTTATTTCATTTGTTGCTTGCTAGATTCTCTAGCAACCATGCTTAGGGGCATGAAAATGAGGTGTTATGAAGGCACTGAAGAAAACAATACCTATTATGAGATGCTTTGACAAGAACAAGAAGGACAAAGAAAAGAAATTTTCACTCTCTCGATCCATGTCGATCTGCCTAGTTGCACATGCACAATTGTCATGAGAGAGACAATCCAATGGTGACTCTCATCTGCTAAAGTTTTCTCACAGATTTGAGTCAATTTCTAATGATGACCTGACATCTGATGTAGAGTGCAACTATTAGATAATTACTAAAGAAGTTGAGCAAGGGGAGCATAGGAATGAGTTTTACACATGACAAGTCACTCTTCCTCGAGGAAACCCACACCACCACAATATTAATATTCAACCCAGTATATTCACTTTAATGTTGAGGAGGTAACTGAATTTCACCCATGACCTCATACTCATCTGAATCAAATCACTCCAATCCCTAGTAAATACAAGGCACTCATGCCGATCTAGTATAAATAGACTTATAAAGATAAGGAGAAGATTGAAGTTTTGTTGCCCCAATGGGCATGCATTGCTACTTTGGAAAAGTTGGAAGTTGATCATTTATGGAGTCTATGCTAGACAAATCATGCATGTTGATATTCCCCATCCACATCTTCCCCATCTACATGTATCTCACTTTGGAGTTCTTGGACAATTTACAAAGGTGCAGACTAAGAATAATGAATATAGATGCACCTTTTGATTTTTTATCGAAGAGAACTCACTATAAGGATCTCACACCCTTCTCCTAGACATTCTAAATGTCTAGAGAAATGATATGATGTAAACCATGGTTGTTTATGTATGAAGTACATTGATAGAAAATTCTGGGTAGAAAATATTTGGTTGGTACCTTCCTTCAAAAATGGCATTAAAGCCTCTCGCATCCAAAACTTGATGGTGAGGTACATTCATCTCATCTTATATTGTACCACTCAAACAAGGTGGCATCCAAGGTGGCGTCACAAAAGTGACATGTACTACCTTTAGTGCATTCTCAACACAAAACCTTATAACATGGCCAATCTATTGATTGAGCATATTCACCTTGTCGTTACTTGGGATATGAGTTCTTCCATCACACAAGGTAGATTGCTCACTACCATTGCGTCCTAGCTGGGTTTCACACACATTCCACACAAGGTAGTGACTATAAGAGACTACCTTATTGACATGAGGCATCTACAGTCTGTCATTACCTTATTGATTAAAAGCTATCGAGAACCTAACAACAAAACTAGATAAAATAGCTATTGACGTCTACAACCTGAAGGAGCAAAATGTAAAGGGCAAGGTCCATGTAGAAATGGTCAAAATCAAGTATTATTTTTTAACTTTTATATCACTTTTTATTCTAGAATTCCCCGTCAATGACTCATTTATTGCAATTAATCATAAGCCACATATAATAACATGAAATAGGAACCAAACACTAAGATAAATGAAATTTTCATTTATCAATACCAATTTTTCAAAAGAAAATTTAATTCTTATTTGTTTATAGTTCAATTTAGAGTGTTTCTACATGTCAACAATTTAAAATTCCCTATCATGACTCTAAACCACATATTTTTGATCCCCAATAAACATCCTTGAATCTTATCTATTTTATATATGATGTTATATAATAATTTGATTACATTCATTAGTTCATCATTAAGGAATATTACAATGTTTCATTACATGATTTAACATATTAGGGTTATGCATGGTTGATCTTATCCCTGTCCATGTATCTTTATTAGCTTATTTTCATATTAGGTTATACTTTAGATTTGGAAAAAAAACATATGAAATACTATTTTATAAAATATTTCAATAAGATTTATTAGTTTCTTTTCATTACCCAACTCAATCCATCTTTACATGCACATGTTTTATCTCTAAGCTTTCATTTTGAACATTTTTTTGATATTTAGTGGCATATTGGTTACTAAAAAGCATTAATTGTCTACTTTAAATGTGAATCTAATAAATTGTGAATCACGGTAACTATAATTTTTTGTAGTTATAACATAATGATCATTCTCACTTAACTCCTTACTATTTGTCTTACGGGTGAAAACTTACTTATATGTGATATTTCTGACTTTTATTCTAGAAATAGTACATAAGAGCGGCATGCAAGTTGAAATAACTTTGTAAAACTTCTTATATTTAAGATAGATAACAAATCCAAAATTTTAGTATGTCTTACTCTTTATTTCTTCATTTCAATGTCAAGTACTTGATGCCTTAATTTGACCCCAAAAGTGGATTTTAGGTTTATACGATATTAACTCATTTCACATTTCTATCATCACAACCATTAACAATATTAATAGTCACTAACCTATTTTAATCCTATTAAAAGATTAATATCTATAATCAAGATCATAGACAACCTACGATTCACTATTATGCATTAATGAACCAACCATAAGCAAACATCATAAGAAAACTCTCTCCTTTCACTTCTACTAGCTTATATGATGTGTTTATTCCAACGTTAGTTCGGTGAGATGACAAATAAATTGGACGGTGCATATTAACATTTGTTTGTTACACTATTAAAATGATAGATAAAATGCCGTAAGGTTTAGTTAACCAGACACTTCTAGTTAACATGTTGTGCAAAATCTTCATGGTAGATAGCAAGTGCATTTTCCATGAATGTGTATTTTCAACAAAACACCTCTAACAAATTCCCAATAAATGCAATGATATTTTTTTGTAGGACATAATAGACTTTATACAAATACAAAAAGGTTACTTACTTGTGTACCAAATGATGGACATCTTACCATCAAATTTATATGTCATTGTTTCAAATGACAGTTGTCTTACAAAAAGTGAACATATTGTAGGTTAATTTATCTATGACAACTGGACTTACCACAACGGTACTCCAAAGGCATCCATAAACACAAATGTTCAAAAAGAGAGAAAACAAATTGAGAGATAGAGAGGTGTGAGTGAGGGATTATTCATAATTTTTTATACTAGGATGAAAAATACATTCAAGTACTAAATATGAAAGAATCAATTGATTCCATCTTCAACAAAAAGGGGAGGTCCAACCTTAGTTTATTAATATATGTCTCATACTAAACCCTAACTTACCCTCTATAGGGATATATCTAGAGTCTAATACTGGAATGAGTTATACAAATTAAATTTGATCCTTATATAGTTATAATAGTTTCTAACTACCTGATATCTTTTTATAAAAAATAAATGTGTTTTCTAACCCCTTGTGTTTTCATAGGAACAACGGTTGACTATTTTTTCATGTGGAATTCCAATTGACCATGTGTCTTTTTGACAAGCAATGCCACTTAAGTTAGTTGGTTTTTAGAGAAGTTATATAAAACCAAAAGGAATATTCAAACCTATATTTTTTCATCTAATTTTTCTAGAACAAAACCATATAACCCTAGGTATTGTTTGGAGTAAGTTTTTGTTAGGTTAGACTTGTTTCAAAGGAATTCAACCAACCAAAATCCCTAAAAACCCAAATCAACTTAGAATTTTATTTTCCAACTTTTCAGGCACTAAAAGATAACTAAAATCATAAAATTATATTATTTGATATTTATTTTGATTTCATACTTCAACTACATCAAAAGACACTAAAATTTCCTAAAATAGAAAGCTTGGGTTTTCACCATTTTCTGTAAACTTAATTATCATCAAATAATGTGCTTAACTAAAATTTAACAACACTTAAAGGGTGATGTGTGATTATTATAGAACATGAAATTCATCTAGGGATAAGTTCCTAACTTTTTTCCTAAACTATGTACAATAATCACCACCTTCAAGTAGAATGATCTTATTATAGTATGATGTTAGAATCAAACCTTAGAGATGACAATGTTAATCAAGCACTATCAACTCTGATTTAATTGATATCAATAGTTAGAACAATTGGTTGATTGGTTTGTATTAAACTAAATTGCATGGCAATTGAAGAGTGAAGAAAGTGGTGGAATCAATTGATAAAAGCACTAGGGCAAAGTAGTTTTCACCACTATCGATTGCATACTCTAGCCTACATGTTACATTTCTCATCATTACAAAAAAATAGATTAGAACCAAGTAACTCTGTGTAACATACTGAAAACCTAGAACTTAATCCTATTCCAAGGTTAAGAGGTTAGATATCTTAGTCTTTGGGCTTAGCCAAACAAGGATAAATGTATGCTCATTAGTGGCTTAATTGAAACCCTAAGTATGTTAATACATGAATAAATCACCCTAACATGTAGAATATAAATAAATATTATCTAATACCATCAAATTAATCATAAGATCAGTGAAGGGTGCACTGGATATGTCACATGAGGTAATAATGAGCATAATGGGACAAGGTGTCCATGATTGAGAATAATGATACATAATTCAACTAAAATATGAAATTAATAAACTTATGTGAGATAAGAATAGGGTAGATTTGTTCTAGATCTTTCCTTAGACTTTTAGTACAAGGAAGAGACAAAAAGATAAATAATATCTCTTTAAGCAAGGTAATGTGATATTGAATTATTTAATAAGAGATATAATGCTAATAATGAATAATGGATTAAATTTTGTAAAAGGAAAACTTATTGGTTAAAGATAACCTCAGATTCGTTTTCTGTGGCTTGGAGGCCAAGTTTCACAAATTTAGGATAATAATAATCACATCTATTTTATTTAGAAAAGAAAAGGTTTGTTCCTTAAAAATATGAAATAAAATACTTAATGACTCCAAAAATGGAAAATAATATTATGTTCGTAATTTACTCATTAAAATATGCCTTTGGGTGAATTTTCACTCAATTTGGAGAAAATTTGATTAAAAGGTGAAAATAAGAGAGAGAAAGTGTGTAGAACCTTCAAAATATTAAATAAATGTAGAAACAAATTCAACATGTGAAATTCAGGGCAAATTCGTATGCAACATACTTAATGTGACTTGTGGGTGAAGTTTCATCAAATTTAGAGAATCTTACAGTCATTAATGCATGAGGAAAGAGAAAATAGTATTTGATTTATTTAATAATCAAATGCTTCAAAATGAAAATCTAATTACATAATTAGAATCTAAATTATTAATTGGCCTCTGTGCAAAATTTCATCCAATTCGGAGTTTATTTGCACCCTCAAAAGAAGAAAGAGAAAAAGAGAAATAAATGCATTCACACTTTATTCCAATTCAATTTTGGATTTAATTTATTGTCACACGGCCGATTTTATTTTTGTTTATATGTGCAAGCTTTGTGGACCGTCAGATTCTTGATCCGACAACCCTCGGGTCATCGTCCTTGTGCGATTGGGCTACTACAATGCCACCGTGATTTTTGATTTTTCAAATTCACTTTTCTCGGTCATAACTCAACAAAAAATCGAGTGATTTCTTTGCCAATAGACTCCAAATAGAAATCTGCACCCTTTGATACCTTACTTGCCTCTTTTGGTTGAGAAATTAGGAAACCCCTAATTCTTGCATCTCAAGGCTTTCGATCGACCCATCCACTCTCTGCCTCTCGCCTCCCCACCTATAAATATGGGTCTGTATTTCTTCTTCGTCTCCCATGCCCCCATTATCCTGTTACAATTTTCTCAAAGACCTCTCACACTACCATCATGATTGAATCATCTACTCTGACCTTATGGAGATAGGTTCTTCTTTCTCTCATTGTCTCTGATCAAATGGAAGCCATAGGTGAGTTTGGTTTCTTCTCCTCTTTCTTTCTACCTTCATGATTACTCGAATCATTACGTCTTGCAAAATTGCCTAAAAATCAAGCTTTGAGTAGTTCTATTGCTCACACACTGGGCACTCGATCAAAGGGGATGATTCCCCTATGAGAAATTGCTAGTCTACCCCTCTTTATTTCCTCTTTTGCTTTGTTTTCCATCGAGGGGTAAATCTATCTTTTCACCCTATCTTGTTTTCTTTTTTGTGCTAAGTGGCTTGCTAGCTTATTGTGGGGTCATCTGAGTTGGCCATCTGTGATTGAGCTAACTCAGTGCAAGCGCCCTCTCCCTCTCCCACAGTTTGTCTGCTTATTTGGCTTTTTAGATTTTTCTGATTGGTCAAGCTTTAAAAATTTATAACTAATTCTCTACTTATCCAAAAATTACAAATAAATAGTTTTTGGATTCAAAAAAAGATTCTCTATCTCTTGGTATCAGATTTATCACCTGATTCAAAACTAATTAGTATATGAATTTTAATGGGTTTTCCTAAATAAGTAATAACTTGCAAAATTTATAACTAATAATTTAAAAGTCATAAAAATATAATAAAATATGTTTTGAGCTTAGAAAAAGATAATCTAAAGTATGGCATTGTTTTTATAACCTACTTCACTAATGTTAAAAGGGGGATTTTTAGGGTTTTGAATTATTAATGAAAACCTAACCCTAATTCTTCATATATGCATCATAGGTGTTTTGGAGACCTAGGCTTGGATCTAGGACTGACTTTAGACTATTTAGATTCTTGAGTAAGGTATGATTGCATCCCACATTATTTCTATATTGAGATATTTCTAATTCCTCTCTTTTAATGTATGTTTGCATCCCATATTATTCCTTTTGAGCAATAACCTATTTTCTTCTTTCTCTTGGTCATATGGGCATTAGCCTACACCTTATCTTGTTCTTTTGGAAAATATGCTTCATGTGAAGTACCTTATATTTTTACTGATCTTGTGATCATAATTGGACATTATCTTGGTCTTTGCTATGCTTTGTTCATATTGGAACACTATTTGGTGATATCTGATATCTTTTTCCACTTATGAGGTTGATGCATACGTTGGTCAATTTTGTGGTGACTACTTTGTATAATCTGACTATACTTTTTACTTGACTCTCCATTAAGCATTTTGTGTGACTCTGTAACCCTTGAGTAATATAATTGCATTAGTTTTTTAGTTATGTGCCCTTATTACATTTTGGGGTGGAGGTTATGTGCCCCATACTCGGGTTTCAAATTTATGAGTAATGCAGTGAATATGAGTCGCATTTATTGGCTAGTTTAATACTTGTTTTGTGTGGTTATGTGTCATTTTATGACTATAATAGCATGACTCATATTCCTTTAGCCTATAACCATCATATGCATCAAATTCGGTTTATTCTATCTTATTTTGTATAAATTATCAGAATTCTTGGATTTGATTTGTATTTCTCTCCTTGTTTCAGGTACTTTGTATATCTACACCTGTCGATACCATCGACGGATCTGTCGATACCATCGACATGGCGTCAGTGCCCAGACCGGAGGGAGATCATCCAAGTCGATACCATCGACCAAAGCCGTCGATGGTCTCGAGATCGCTTCAGCAGGGATTAAGTAAATCTGTCGATACTATCGACGACATTGTTGATAGTATCGAGAGTTCACATGTTCTAGTGACGGATTCTGTTGTTTTTAGCATCAGAAGTGCATCACCGTCGATGGAAACGACGCTTTCATATCAGAGTTGCACCTAGAATTGCCATGGTCGAATGACTGCAATCTTTTGGCGGTCGTAAGTCATGCCTATACCTAAGAAAAGACGACCAAACCTAAGTATCACGTTCTATTTTGTTGCATGAGTCCCGGAGAAGAGGAGAGCAAAGAACGGATCCCAGAGCTATGCCCTGGATGTTTCCAGAGCCGTAGACGGACGATTCTTCCACCGGAAGGCTGCAGAACGTGTGTTTCACACCGAGGATCATTCAGATCTTCTCCATTTCAGGGGTTAAACCATAATTTCATTTGTTTCTCCATGTTTCCCTCTTTGTTCTCCATGTGTATTGTTGAGTTGAACATGCAGGGTTAATCCCCTCTATCCTTAGGACTGGGAATAGCTTAGGGAATCATTGTATGACAAGTTTATATTAAATATCATAATTTGTCTCACTTTCCCTTGATATGTTATCGTGTTTCCATTGCAATTTACTATGCTTGATCACCATAGTCGATTTCTAATACTGTTAATTACTTCTGATGGAGAATTAGTGGTTGAAAAGGCATGATTAACACATTAATGAATAAATTCCTTAGACAAGGTAATGTACGATTAATGGTGTATACTCAGAGAAATAATCAAAGCACTTAGATCTAGGGTATAAATTACTACTGGCGTGGAACTGGCCTAGAACTAGGTAGTGAATTGTATCGCAAAAGCGAGCAATTCTGACTACGGGCCATAATCAGGGAAAGGGAATGAATTATGTTAATTTTGTATATTTGCATACAGTGAGACCTCATGGTGAAACTACAATCCTAAGGATTCCCATTAATTTGTTTAAACTAAACATTTAATCACTGCTCACTTTTGTTTTTCTTTTTACTTTATTTTCTTTTCAAAACAAAAAAATCAACTTTTCCAATCGGTCTAGCTGATCGCGACCAGTTAGTAGTAGTCTACTGAAATTTCTATTTCCCTGAGTTCGACTCGGGCCTCGCAAGGCCTATATTACATTGATATGTTCACTTGTGTTATATGCACGGTAAAATTGTGTCAAGTTTTTGGAGCCGTTGCCGGGGAATACGGTAAATTTTGGCACTATGAGTGCTGCAAGCGGCCACTCTAGGCCACTTTTTCTTTTTATTTGAAATTTTAATTATTGATATTAATTGTCTATCTTTTAGATTCTTTATTCATCAATCATTGTACTTATTTGATTTTACACATTGCTGGTACTAGTGCATGGTGAAGACGCATAGTACAAACTACGCACAGTTGACACCTGAGGTTCCGTCTTCGGGATCTGAAGATGAGTGGATGAATACACCACCTGAAGACATTGAAGAAGAACTTGAGACTTTCACAATGGCTGAGGAACATACCATTTGGGAAAAGATTAAAGCTTCTTCTTCCTCTACATAGAAAAGGCCAATCAAGAAATAGGCTATCAACATACCTAGTTAAAAGATTGACCCAGGGCTGATCTAGTTAGTCAAGTCACAGGCTTTCCATGGGCTAAAGAATGAAGACCCAGTTGCCCACATAAGCACCTTTGTGGAACACTATGATATGGTGAAAGTGGATAGATTTCCACAAGAGGCAATTTAACTGAAATTGTTTCCATCTTCTCTAGTAGGAAATACAAGGGAATGGTTCTACAACATTGATGATGAGTATGTGGAATCATGGGACATGATGATTGAAGTTTTCTTTGAAAGATATTTCCCACCCGAGAAGACAAATGATCTCGTGAGGAGGATTCATAATTTCAAATAGCAAGTAGGTGAAACATACTCAGAGACTTGGGAGCGATTCAATATTATGCTACAGAAATGCCCACATCATGGGTTGGATCTAGAAACTCATGCAAAGATCTATTATTTTTCCCTTAATGAACACGACGGGAGTAATTTGGACTCAACAGGGATAAGTTTCTTTCTGAATAATAAAGGATCAAAGTGTAGAGAAATTTTAAAGAACATGGCTAAGAAGAAATCCTGGGGTGAAAGAGATGCACCAAAGCAGGTCAAAATCATAGGGGAATCCAAGGCAATCAAAGAATTAAATGAGAAGATGGACCTGATAGCAAAGAGACTGCTAGCAAAAGACGATGAAGGATCTGATAATGAGGCACAGGCTAAGTTCATGCGTCAACAATAGGGCTACACGAATAATGATTATTCATGGAGAAAGGACAAGAAATTCTCCTGGAAGGATCCAAATAACTTTTTGTAGGATCCAGATCAGAAGCCACAACCCAATGCAGAAGATAAGAGTAATGAGTTGCTCAACCAGGTGATAAAGCAAAATCAAGAGTTGATCAACACTTTTGGCAAACAAATTAAATCTCAAGGAAAATTTATGAACCAATTCGGTCAGACTTTGTAGAGACATGGGGCACAGATGAGGACACTTGAGACGTCTATTGCACAGATGACAGCCGAAATTGCAGGTTTGAAGAGGCCAGCACAGTAGGGTTTTCCAGGGAATACTGATGTTCTAGGAGGAAACCACCAAGCCAAAGAAATTTTGTTGAGGAGTGGAAAGAAAATTTTAAACTCCAAGGCCGATGAACCAAGCACACCACAACCAGAAGCTATAGGTGAGGCCGAAGAGGATGTCATAGTCACAGAGACAGTGGAGGATGAAGTAGAGAA
Organism: Alisma plantago-aquatica; assembly: GCA_963693085.1. Classification (NCBI taxonomy): domain Eukaryota; kingdom Viridiplantae; phylum Streptophyta; class Magnoliopsida; order Alismatales; family Alismataceae; genus Alisma; species Alisma plantago-aquatica. The sequence continues at coordinate 556,749,477 of OY856412.1, forward strand.
GGCCACAGAGGAGTCCAATGCAGAGAAAGAGATAGAGAAGAGGATTCCTTATGTGCCACCACATTAGAGGGCATAGATCGTCCCGGATCCTTTTCCAAATAGTTTGAAAGCAAAGAAGGTGGACGCACAGTTCAAGAAGTTCCTGGATAGCTTTAGAAAACTTTCGGTCAACATTCCTTTACTAGAGGCCATTGAGAAGATACCCTCCTATGGTAAGTTCTTGAAGGATATAATTACTAAGAAAAGAAAGATTCCTGACACAGAGGTGGTGGTGCTTAAGGAGCAAGTCAGTGCCCTTATTTTGGGAAAATTGCCACCAAAGCGTCAAGATCCAGGTTGTTTCAATATTACATGCTACATTGGAAAGGTGAAATTCGGCGAAGAACTATGTGACTCGGGAGTGAGCATCAATTTGATGCCTCTCTCCACTTTCAAGAAACTTGGTCTTAAAGAATCCTAGAAGAGTAACATGACAATCCAGCTTGCAGATAATTTTGTTGTAAGGCCTTATGGAATTTGTGAGGATGTTCTGGTCAAAGTGGATAGATTTGTATTTCTGACAGATTTTGTGGTGATGGAAATGCAAGATGAACAAGGTAATGAGTTGCTTCTAGGTAGACCCTTCCAGGCTACAGCTGACATGATTCTGGAAAGGGGTAGAGGTCGGTTGACCATGGGCATAGCAGATGATAGATTTGAAATCAAGATGCCAGCTGACTCACAATCATCACAGGAGCAAGGACAGTGTAGAAAAATTAGAAACTTTGATCACAATGTTTCCATTTGTTTAGGGAAACCATTTCTTGATATGATTCACATCATGATAAAGGTAGATAAGGGAACACTTGTTGTGGACATCATGGAACAAACGAAGGTGGTTTCTCTTGTCAAAGATGTGGGTTATCCCAATGATGAGGAAGTGGAAGTCCCACCGTCTACTGAGGATGATGCTATAGCAGTCTCCATGCTTGACTCGTACCCACAATTTCCTCTTGAAGCTTGCTTGTTCAACATCTTGGATGATTGGATGAGAAGAACGTCATTGCAAGAATTTGTGACGATGTTGCAAGTGCTTCCTTGCTACTACGCCAAGAACAATGAAGAACTTGAACCGCTGCCACCACCACTTCAATCTTCTTTGGTCGGACCACCGGATTTAGAGCTAAAGTCGCTGCCCCCTCACTTGAAATACACATTCTTAGCGGTCGATGCAAAGCTACCGGTGATCATTTCGACATATCTGAGTGTCGCTGAGGAAGAGCAGTTGTTGATTGTGTTGAAGAATCATTGTGGTGCATTCAGGTGGTCAATTTCTAACATCAAGGGGATCACCCCTACTCTCTGCCAACACAAGATCCAGCTTGTTGAAGGAACCAAACCTGTGATTCAACTACAACGTTGCCTCAACCCTATCATGATGGAGGTCGTCAAGATGGAGGTGATCAAGCTTCTCTCTATGGGCATCATCTATGCTATTTTAGACTCTACATGGTTGAGCCCCACGTAGGTAGTCCCTAAAACGGGGGGAATCATGGTAACTAAAAATCTTTCAAATGAGCCTATCACCACCCGATTGGTGACCGGGTGGTGTGTCTACATTGATTACCATCGTTTAAATTCCAACACTCTGAAAGATCATTTTCCCCTACCATTCATTGATCAGATTTTAGAGCGGCTGGCTGGCCGCTCTAAAATTTGGTTTTTAGACGGATATTCTAGATATAACCAGATTTCCATAGACCCTAAGGACCAAGATAAGTCTACCTTCACTTTCCCTTATGGGACTTTCGCATATCGTCGTATGCCTTTCTGTTTGTGCAACACACCAGCCACTTTTCAACATTGCATGCTTGCTATCTTTTCGGATATGGTAGAGTGTTGTATAGAGGTGTTTCTGGATAACTTTTCTATCTATGGTGCATCTTTTGATGAGTGCTTATATAATCTACACAAGGTGATACAAAGATGCGAGGACACACATTTAGTCCTCAATTGGGAAAAATGCCATATGATGGTTAGCAAAGGCATAGTGATTGGACACAAGGTGTCTATAAAGGGACTAGAGGTAGATCCAGTGAAGATTGAGGTTATTTCCAAACTACCCCCACTAAACTCGATGAAAGGGGTGAGGAGCTTCCTTGGTCATGTAGGGTTTTATCACCGGTTTATCAAGGATTTTTCTAAAATCACTAAGCCATTATCAGAATTGCTTGAGAAGGATGCGGTTTTTGATTTCAATGACAAATGTATGCATGCCTTTGAGGTTCTCAAGCAAAAGTTGATTTCCGCGCTAATTGTTCAAATGCCAGATTGGAGTAAGCCCTTTGAGATTATGTGTGATGCATCCAATTTTGCCGTGGGGGCCGTTCTTGGGCAGTGCCTTGAGAATAAACCCACATTTTTTTTCTATGCTTCTAAGACTTTGAATGATTCCCAACATAATTACACCACCATAGAAAAAGAATTGCTTGCCGTGGTTTTTGCATTCGAAAAATTTAGGAAATATTTAGTGGGCTCTAAAGTTGTGGTGTGGATGGACCATGCCACCACAAAATATTGAATGGAAAAGAAAGATGCCAAGCCTAGACTCATTAGGTGGATCCTACTCTTGCAAGAACTTGTAACGACTGATAAACAAATCATTACTCATTAAGAGGAATTAAACATTAGCAGTAGATTGCTGAAAATCACTAAAAATTAAAACCATTTACAAAGAGATCCAAACATAGGAAAACTCTTTCATCAAGAACCAATGTATGACATTTATATCCTGGTTCATAAGTACATAACTTGTACCATCTCTTCTCGAGGATTACAAACATCAACTGCCCTATTAACATTATATACAGACAACATAAGAATCTTGAGGCATCAAGCCAAAATCTCAGATCGATTCATTAAAAGCACTAACTACTAACTCCGAGGACCTGAGAGTACAGAGACGACACATAGGACTACTATCTATATGACTTGATAGATAGTATCTCCACCTGAGATCTCACTATTGTCCCTACTGTTGTTGTCCTTCCTCTGCTGTAGGGATTTCTATTTCTTTGTCCGTGTCCACCTAAAAATTTTGGATCTCGTAGGGGTGAGACAATTTGTAAATTGCCCCAGCGAGAGATATAACTCTCCGCCAAAACATTATTATTGCGGTTTATTAGAATAAAACTGAGTAGAAGGATTTTATATATATTTAACAGCAGATAAATCATTGTAAGAACAGAGTGAAGTAATCTCCTTTCCTAAGGAGAACATTGCATCTACCCATGGTAGAGTCGTAATTCATCCATCTTCTTGCAATGAATGTAAAGAGATATAAATAACATCTCTCAACTAGAGATGTATAAAAGAAATGTAACATCAGCCAGTAAATTTCCGTATTCAATCCTTAAGAAAACATGCTATATGGTTGATTACATTTTACAATCACACTTATGCCCTGAGGAGATGAGGTATACCGCTCATAATCCAACCGACCATTGCGAAGTCAAAATTGGTACCATACAAGATCAATGGAAGAGTCGGGTTCCATGACCTCCCACATCTCGGTCAGTGCGAGACCACATGCAAGACATCTTATGTATTTGCTACATAGCTTTCCAAGGTATATTGGAAACTTTTCTGTAGAGCTACAACGGCGGCTGCACTCTCTTCGCAATCGAGAGATTTCATGTTTACCTCCATCAATCTGGCATTAATATTATTGGGAGGTTTGTGATACATCTATCCCAATCTTCCAGAGATTCGTGATACATCCATCCCGATACAAATAATGAAGGATTGAGAGGTTTAATGTTTACCTTCCATCAATTCCCCCATTAGGATGTAAGTATATGTTCGCCCATCAACCCCCACATATTCAAAAATATGCATTCCCGGTTTTGCCACGGAGCAACCCGTTTCACCATCAGTAAATATTGACACTGATGGATCTATGGTCAGGGCTCTACATGATATGATTTCACTTGATTAATTAAGTACATTAGCATATTCTTTTAGCATCAGTCAATTTCTCAAACAGGAATTATTGTGACAAATGTTGCAAAGAAACATGTAAGCTCTTATTAATTGCTTTACCAGAACTTATAATACATTGGGATCTTAATCCCTTATCTCATCACTTGAAAGTTCACATCTCACAATAATATCATTATCTTACTTATCAAATCTGGGTATTCATACCCTCAGCTCATCACTAATCACTGTTACCACTGGTTAGGTAACTATTACCTCTAGGTCCTGAAACCGAGGTGTACATGATACTTGTTACACAAGCATCTCACATGGCTCACAAGGCCCATTAAGTGTCTTGTCACCTTTCACTAGGCAACGACTTACTCATATGGCTCACAAACTCCATGCACATTTTATTACTTTTACTAAGCAACAATAACATTAAGGCACACAAGGCCAATCAACATTTTTATTATATAAATATCATAGCTCAAATCTGGATATGTTTATCATCTCATGATATTTGCATGGTTAATACACATGATAACAGTCATGACAATTTCACATCACACCATGCAATACAATAGTAACACCATTATTCCCTTACTATTCTTAGGGTTTACCATCAAATAGGGCTTTTCATCCCTTTACCCAAAAATTAGGGTTAGGATTTCCCATTTCACAGTAATTAGGGTTTCATGTTTATATTATCTATCCAAACCTAATTTATTGTTCCATTCCTCTAGGAGCATTCAATAATATCATAAGTATTCACTCATGATCATTACTCTCATCATATATCATTAATTATTATAAATTCAAGGTATGAGTTCATCTCTCAATCGTACCATGGTATGTTTATATCATACTCATTATCTTGGCTTAACCCCTTTCTCATAGTATGTTAGTCAACACTTATTAAAGTGTATTGAATTCATTACATCTTCATTGTAACAATTTACATAACACACACTTCTTGTGTTTCTTATCCAAGTATATTGGATTTGAGATGCATCAAGGTGTATCAACCCTGAAATGCTAAATGTGATATCTATCATGTCTTGATGTATCACTTTTCTCATCACTTCCAACTTACTTAAGTTAATCAACTGACCTTTTATTAAGGCATTTCCCTCTTAATACTTTTAACCACTAACCTATCACCTTTATCATGTAGTGCAAAGGTCACCCATTAGAATTTGTACAACTATCTTTAATGATACAAACTTATCTCAAGTTAAGGCATTACATACTATAAGGTTGCCTGTAATCAACCACTTGAGATATTTCATCTCCATAAGGTATTACCCACTATTTCATCATTAGGATTTTCTCTTACTTGCCTCTTTTGGTTGAGAAATTAGGAAACCCCTAAGTCTTGCATCTCAAGGCTTTCGATCGACCCATCCACTCTCTGCCTCTCGCCTCCCCACCTATAAATATGGGTCTGTATTTCTTCTTCATCTCCCATGCCCCCATTATCCTGTTATAATATTCTCAAAGACCTCTCACACTACCATCATGATTGAATCATCTACTCTGACCTTATCGAGATAGGTTCTTCTTTCTCTCATTGTCTCTGATCAAATGGAAGCCATAAGTGAGTTTGGTTTCTTCTCCCCTTTCGTTCTACCTTCATGATTACTCGAATCATTACCTCTTGCAAAATTGCCTAAAAATCAAGCTTTGAGTAGTTCTATTGCTCACACACTAGGCACTCGATCAAAGGGGATGATTCCCCTATGAGAAATTGCTAGTCTACCCCTCTTTATTTCCTCTTTTTCTTTGTTTTCCATCGAGGGGTAAATCTATCTTTTCACCCTATCTTGTTTTCTTTTTTGTGCTAAGTGGCTTGCTAGCTTATTGTGGGGTCATCTGAGTTGGCCATCCGTGATTGAGCTAACTCAGTGCAAGCGCCCTCTCCCTCTCCCACAGTTTGTCTTCTTATTTGGCTTTTCAGATTTTTCTAATTGGTCAAGCTTTGAAAATTTATAACTAATTCTCTACTTATCCAAAAATTACAAATAAATAGTTTTTGGATTCAAAAAAAGATTCTCTATCTCTTGGTATCAGATTTATCACCTGTTTCAAAACTAATTAGTATATGAATTTTAATGGATTTTCCTAAATAAGTACTAACTTGCAAAATTTATAACTAATAATTTAAAAGTCATAAAAATATAATAAAATATGTTTTGAGCTTAGAAAAAGATAATCTAAAGTATGGCATTGTTTTTATAACCTACTTCCCTAATGTTAAAAAGGGGATTTTTAGGGTTTTGAATTATTAATGAAAACCTAACCCTAATTCTTCATATATGCATCATAGGTGTTTTGGAGACCTAGGCTTGGATCTAGGACTGACTTTAGACTATTTAGATTCTTGAGTAAGGTATGATTGGATCCCACATTATTTCTATATTGAGATATTTCTAATTCCTCTCTTTTAATGTATGTTTGCATCCCATATTATTCCTTTTGAGAAATAACCTATTTTCTTCTTTCTCTTGGTCATATGGGCATTAGCCTACACCTTATCTCGTTCTTTTGGAAAATATGCTTCATGTGAAGTACCTTATATTTTTACTGATCTTGTGATCATAATTGGACATTATCTTGGTCTTTGCTATGCTTTGTTCATATTGGAACATTATTTGGTGATATCTGATATCTTTTTCCACTTGTGAGGTTGATGTATACGTTGGTCAATTTTGTGGTGACTACTTTGTATAATCTGACTATACTTTTTACTTGACTCTCCATTAAGAATTTTGTGTGACTCTGTAACCCTTGAGTAATATAATTGCATTAGTTTTTTAGTTATGTTCCCTTATTACATTTTGGGGTGGAGGTTATGTGCCCCATACTCGGGTTTCAAATTTATGAGTGATGCAGTGAATTTGAGTCGCATTTATTGGCTGGTTTCATACTTGTTTTGTGTGGTTATGTGTCATTTTATGACTATAATAGCATGACTCGTATTCCTTTAGCCTATAATCATCATATGCATCAAATTTGGTTTATTCTATCTTATTTTTATAAATTATCAGAATTCTTGGATTTGATTTGTGTTTCTCTCCTTGTTTCAGGTACTTTGTATATCTGCACCTGTCGATACCATCGACGGATCTGTCGATACCATCGACGGATCTGTCGATACCATCGACATGGCGTCAGTGCCCAGGACGGAGGGAGATCATCCAAGTCGATACCATCGACCAAAGCCGTCGATGGTCTCGAGATTGCTTCAGTAGGGATTAAGTAAAGCTGTCGATACTATCGATGCATCATCGATAGTATCGAGAGTTCACATGTTCTAGCGACGGATTCTGTTGTTTTTAGCGTCAGAAGTGCATCACCGTCGATGGTATCGATGCTTTCATATCAGAGTTGCACCTAGAATTGCCACGATCGAATGACTGCAATCTTTTGGCGGTCGTAAGTCATGCCTATACCTAAGAAAAGATGAACAAACCTAAGTATCACGTTCTATTCTGTTGCATGAGTCCCGGAGATGAGGAGAGCAAAGAACGGATCCCAGAGCTATGCCCTGGACGTTTCCAGAGCCGTAGACAGACGATTCTTCCACCGGAAGGCTGCAGAACGTGTGTTTCACACCGAGGATCATTCGGATCTTCTCCATTTCAGGGGTTAAACCATAATTTCATTTGTTTCTCCATGTTTCCCTCTTTGTTCTCCATGTGTATTGTTGAGTTGAACATGTGGAGTTAATCACCTCTATCCAATATGATTTCATCATCATTTACCTTTGTCCATGTAGTTCCTAGTACTTCTAATTTCATGGAATTACCAATTTCAACAAGCAATAAATCAGGAAGAAGAAGGAATCAACATAATTGCAAAATTAATGGTTGAATAATAATGTAAATGGGTTCAAGTTATATAACCCACCATCAATGAAGCTTCAAAGCTCCAACTTCACATTACTAATGGTGAAAGAAGCTTTTTCACTCCACAAGGTTCGTTCCTCAAGATTTTGAGTGAAATGGATTGGCTAGAAAGGAAGATTGATGGAAGAAAAGAAGAAATCCATCATTTATTTTCGATTTCCACCATGAAATCATGGTTGAAAGTGATCAAGAAGCTTACCTATAGGTTGGAACTCGTACTCCTATTGCTCCTAAGCTTCCTTGGTCGTTTTTCAAGCAAGGAGAGAAAGAATGATCGAAAAATCCTTTGAATTGAGTTAGAAATGGTGTTTTATAAGGAAAATCAATGAGAGAGAAAGTAGTAATTAATTCCTTTAATTTCTCAAATTGATGCTACATATCCACCTCAACTCCTTTCCCAAGAATCTATCCTCTTTAACTTTGCAAACCTCTTCATTATCCATGAATTTAAAGGAAAAGAAATTAAGCACCTTAACCCTTATAATAATAATATCCAAAAATTAGTGGATATTACTTTTTCATTATTTAATGTGAGTGGGTTATCTACTTGCTTGAGATATTTTCGTGCCTTTGCAAGGCACAAGCTCGTCCAACCTTTTGCAAAATCCTCCCTCACCTTTTGGTTGAAGGGCTCTTCAATTATTATATTTATTTTTGCATTAAATTGAAGTAAAGTTCCAATTATGCTTAAATCTTGATTATTTTAATATCAAGATTCTCTCTCTTCCAAAATGTTTCAAAATGAGGCGCCCCTCTCATTTTCTTTTCTCTATATAATGCCAATAATCATGAGGGACCCTCTTGAAGTGGTATTTTGCATATTGAACCCTAGGTTTTGGGTAAATTGCACATTACACCAAAATTAGGTTTTAATGCATAAACATTGCTCAACTAGCTCTTTCTTGGTGCTCAGGATTCTGAAAGCCATACCACTACATCATACTCATTCCTATGATGCTTCATCATATTACGAACATTTCATAATGCAACATTTGCAAATTAACCCCTCAACTTGGGTAATTTTGCACTTTAGTCCAAAACAAGCAAACATTTCTCAAACATTATTCAAACATGACCAAAATTGAAACATAAGTTCCTATTGAGCCTTAATTATTTTTCACAAAATAAAATCAAAGATATAATTAACTTTATTAAGAAAAACTTCTAGGGTTAAGGCATAACCCAGGTCAGGGATGTTACAATTATAAACCCCTAACAAGGATTTCGTCCCCAAAATCTCAGATAAAGGGAGACATATATTATTCATTCATCATACCATAAAGTCTCTACATAACATCTCGTTGTTAAGGAGACACTATAGAGCTTTGATCAACACAAGGTTCTTATAGAATCAAACACACATGACACATACTCCACTGTCCTTTCATTAATGAATGTGGAGTTAATTTGTGTCAGGTAATACTTTTTTTATTTAAAGGAATATCATACATACTTTATTTAACTCAGTTATCAAATCTTATCAATTTTTCGCCTCTCTCATATTATAGTTCCATGTGACAGATTCTTGTTTCTGAGGAGTCTCCCATGCTCCTCATTTAATTCAACATTTCACTTTCAAGATTACAATTGTGTTTTGTCACCCACTTGGGACTATAAGTATTTTCATACCTCAGTTGTGCCATCTAAACAGCTGACACAACACTAAGATTTCTTGTTACTTGTACTAACTATCTCATTAGTTGTACATTTCCTTATCATAAGGAGAGGTTACTTATCAATTAAGAACTTATCTTAAGGATATCTTTGATTGTTATGTTTATGCAAAGCATAAACCCCTAACATGCGATGTTCATATTATTTGTATATAATTAGAATGATTTCATGGTTGACCATTCTAGGTAGCCAACATAAACCATATGATATTTCTCAGATACCAGAATCTCTTACCTTGGTATCTATTACATGTGTTGAAAACACATCACATCCTCATCTTCCTTTCATCATGAGACATTACTTGTTACACATATCTTTATCTTGGAACCAAAGTCCAAGATAAACTGATACTTTTCTAAGTATCCATCACATGAACATTTTTATCTTATGCACATCAAGTGTCCTAAGACCCACTTGATTGCCATGTCCCTGAAAGGAAAGAAAATAAGGAATCATATTCCTCTAATTATTTCATGAATTTTTTTTAACTATTCATGAATCATTTACTCTTTGTCTCATCCAAGGTTCCTTGCCCTCAACATAGGAATTTATAAGGATGATTACATAACATTATTCTTTTATTTGTTATTGTTTAACATGTTTACGAGCATCTTGTGATCTCATCACATTTCCCATTTCCACATTATGGAAAAAAAATCTTTATTATACACACAAACTTTATCGAACAAGGTTCACCTCCCTTGTTCTCATTCTCATCTTATGAGGAGTATACTTTTTACTTCCTCATACACACATACTGATCTGAGATCATCTCAGATTTCTCTTTCTTGTACTTAGGATATGATACATTTATCCATACCATATTTCAAATTTCATGATACTCACTAGATTGTCTCAGAATGACTACTTGATCAAAGCAATAAAAAAGATAACAATCTAAGAGTTTCCATACTCACTTTATCATCAATAGTTGTATACCTGGCCAGGGTATATAAATACTGAGATTAAGTAGTATGCACTTTATATACTATCACATTCCTTACTTTTCATATTATCACAAGCATAAGATTTAACATTCCTAGATTTTATCCAGGTATCTCTTCTATACCTCATCCTCTTTCATAGAGGTAAGAACAATATGAAACATCTATAATGTTACTATACAAAATATAAGCCCTCTCAGGACTAATCAAGGAAAGCTCAATCAATTACATTCTCAAATTAACTCAGGAAATCATAAAATGACATATTAGAATGACATTATTTTGTCTAACCTGTCATGATTCGTGGATAGTTCACTGCCTCAGGCTGATTCTGTCTCAGAGGTTGATTCACCATAACATTTCTGGCTGAGCAATCTCTTACCAGATGTCCTACTTGTCCACATCGGTAACAAGTTCTGAGCTCTAGATGTGGTCTAGAAGGTTCTTTATCCTTTCCAGGTAGCCATTGCCTTGGTGTACTAGACTCTGGTTGTACTGGTGGTACCAAAAACTTTCCCTTTTTGGAACTACTAGGCCTATGTTCCTGGATTTGGTTAGGCCTCTTCTTGATTCTCTCTTCCTTATTCTTTGTTGGACAATTCTTTATGATATGTCCAGGCTTCCTACACCTATAGAAAATTCTGCTTTTGGGTTGTAACCTATTCCTTCCCACCTTTTCTATTGCTTCATCATGCTGATGTTGAACAGGAATCCCGTTGGAGCCCATAACTTCATCATTGGGGGTTGGTAATCTGGGTTGCATTGCTAATGCGCGGTCTACTACATGCATCACAACTGCCCTAAATTGCCCATACAGAGCTTGGAAAGTTGGGCTCTCTATCATTGCTTGGTTCAACTGAGGACATTCAGAAATTGGTTCCTTCCTAGTCCAGTCCCTTGCACCACTTCCTGGTGCAGCAATGTTGCTTTCTGCAATATGTTCTTCATGTGATCTGGACATCATTAAGTTCTTCTTCTCCTATATGAGCAGAAGACACTATTAGATACATTAGAAGACACTAGAATACACTTAACAACCTTAATCCTATGTCTCTATAGACTCAGCGAACCTAGGGATCTGAAACCAAACTTGTAACGACCGATAAACAAATCATTATTGATTAAGCGGAATTAAACATTAGTAGCGGATTGCTGAAAATCACTAAAAATTAAAACCATTTACAAAGAGATCCAAACAAAGGAAAACTCTTTCATCAAGAACCAATGTATGACATTTACATCCTGGTTCATAAGTACATAACTTGCACCATCTCTTCTCAAGGATTATAAACATCAACTGTCCTATTAACATTATATACAAACAACATAAGAACCTCGATGCATCAAGCCAAAATCTCATATCGATTCATTAAAAGCACTAACTACTAACTCTGAGGAACTGAGAGTACAGAGACGACACATAGGACTACTATCTATATGACTTGACAGACAGTATCTCCACCTGAGATCTCACTGCTGTCCCTGTTGTTGTTGTCCTTCCTCTGCTGTAGGGATTTCTATTTCTTTGTCTACGTCCACCTAAAAATGTTGGATCTCACGGGGGTGAGAAAATTTGTAAATTGCCCCAACGAGAGATATAACTCTCCGCCAAAACATTATTATTGCAGTTTATTAGAATAAAACTGAGAAGAAGGATTTTATATATATTTAACAGTAGATAAATAACTATATGAACAGAGTGAAGTAATCTCCTTTCCTAAGGAGAACATTGCATCTACCCATGGTAGAGTCATAATTCATCCATCTTCTTGTAATGAGTGTAGAGAGATATAAATAACATCTATCAACTAGAGATGCATAAAAAAATGTAACATCAGCTAGTAAATTTCCGTATTCAATCCTTAAGCAAACATGCTATATGGCTGATTACATTTTACAATCACACTTATGCCCTGAGGAGATGAGGTATACCGCTCATACTCCAACCGACCATTCCGAAGTTGAAATCGGTACCATACAAGATCAATGGAAGAGTCATCTTCCATGACCTCCCACATCTCGGTCAGTGCGAGACCACATGTAGGACATCTTATGTCTCTGCTACATAGCTTTCCAGGGTATACTGGCAACTTCACTATAGAACTACAACGGCGGCTGCACTCTCTTCACAATCGATAGATTTCATGTTTACCTCCATCGATCTGGCATTAATATTATTGAGAGATTCATGATACATCTATCCCAATCTTTAGGAGATTCATGATACATCCATCCCGGTACAAATAATGAAGGATTGAGAGGTTTAATGTTTACCTTCCATCAATTCCCCCATTAGGACGTAAGGATATGTTCACCCATCAACCCCCATGATGCGATGATTTTGAGTCGCATTTAGAGACCTATTTCATATGTGTTTTGTGCTTTAATTACTCATTTTCATGGATATTATTGCATAATTCACTTTATTTGGTCTTTGCCATCATTTTATATCAAATCCCCTTTGTTTTACTATTTTGAGCATTATTTATCATCTTATTATAAATTGTGTGGATTTACTTGGGCTCGTTGTGAAATTTCAGGAAAAACAAGTATCTGCTTCCGTCGATACCATCAATGGAAGTCGATACCATCGACCAAGCCACATGTTGTCAGCCGAGAAGAGCAATACAAAGTCGATACCATCGACGGAAGTCGATGCCATCGACACAAGGAGAGCTACATCGTTGCTAGAAGACAAAACCGACGCTACAGGAGTCGATACCATCGACACCCCAGTCGATGGTATCGAGATCACCACAGGCGCTCTGAATAAAAGTAAAGAAAGCTGCCGCTAATCCGCTGGGTCGATACCATCGACCCGGTCGATGGTATCGACACCGGCAGATATGCGTTGGATCTGTTTTGATCTCGATCGGACGGCTGTTGTTATTTGACGACCTAATTAGGGACTTATACCTAATGACGGCCGCCCACACGAGAGGGGGGATCGGATTTTCATTTGCACGAGTGCCGAGGAGGAGAGAAAGGAGAACGGAGGCCGAGAAGCTCATCCCGGGTGATTCGGATGCTGCCGAAGACGATTTCCACCACTGACAGGCGGGGAAGCTCGTGTTCTACGCCAAGGATCCACCGGTTCTTCTCCGTTCAGGGGTTTTCCCATTTATTTCCCATTTTTCTTATGAATTCCCCAATTTCTACCATGTATTCGTGTGAGATGAACATGAGAGGCTAAAACCCTCAATCTTTGGGACCGGGAGTAGCCTGGGAATGCATTGTATGACATTTTTATATCAATAATTCATATTTTTCTCTCAAATCTGTGGTATAGATTCGTTTTCTCCATTTCTATTGTTATGCTTGATCACCATAATAATAATTTAACACCCTTAATCACTTCGACAGAAGGATTAACGGTTGAAAAGAGACGAATTCTACATTAATCAATAAAACCCTTGATAAAGGAGTTGTAAAATTAATGGTGGAAACTGAGAGACCATTTTTAATGCGCTTAGTTTAGGGGAATGATTACTACGACGGTGGAATCAACCTAAACCTAAGTAGTGAATTACACCACGACAGTGGGTAATTCTCATTTCAGGCCACTACCCGGATAGAGAGAGAAGTGTGAGGAATTATATGAAACCTAATACAATGTTGACCCGCGGTGAAACCGCCATCCTAAAGATATTCCTTTGAATTGATTAAATTAACCTTTAATCGATTGTTTTCTTTGTTTGATTTTTATTTTCTTTTTAATTTGAACAACAAAACCCTACTTTGTTAATCGGTCTAGCTGATCGCAATTAGTTAGTAGGAGTCTCCAATAATTCACGTATCCCTGTGTTCGACTCGGGCCTCACGAAGGCCTGTACTACTCGACGCGTATACTTGCGTTTTAAGCGCGTAGTAAAATACACGTCAAGTTTTTGGCACCGTTGCCGGGGATCACGGTGAATTATTGGCACTTTGAGTGCTAGGAGTGGCCATTCTAGGCCACATTTTTTTTTATTTATTTTAAAACAATTTCAAAAATTCCTTTATTTCTCTATAATTGTGTTGACTCGTTCAAAGCATTATAATGAACCCCTATTTCCATTTTTCAGGTACTTTGCATGGTGCACACACGTAGTCGAGACTACGTGAATCGCACACCTGAGGTTCCATCTGCGGGACCAGAGGACGAGGACTACTACGAACAGGAGCACCACAGTGATATAAATTCTGAATCTGAGCAAGAACAAGAAGAAGTGATGGCTGAAGCACAGACAATATGAGAGAAGATCAAGGCGTCTTCTTCCTCGGCATCAAAGGGGCCTATAAAGAAACAAGGGCTAAACATTCCAACCTACAAGATCGATCCAGCACTGATTAACCTGGTTAAATCAAACACATTTCACGGATTAAAAAATGAAGATCCAGTGGCCCACATCAGCCAGTTCGTGGAGAACTGTGATATAGTGAAGATAGATCGATTTCCGCAGGATGTGCTCTACCTCAAGTTATTCCCGAGTTCCTTGGCTGGAGTGGCAAGAGAGTGGCTTCATAACCTCGACGATGAGTTTGTTGAATCATGGGATCACATGGTGGAGGTTTTCTTCGAGAGGTTCTTCCCTCCTGAGAAGACCAATGATATGATCCGGAAGATCCACAATTTCACCCAACAGGCGGGTGAAACTTATTCTGAGACTTGGGAGCGATTCCAAGTCATGTTGAGGAGATGTCCACATCATGGACTGGACAAGGAAACCCAAGTGAAGATCTTCTACTTTGCTCTCTCCGAGCATGATAGAAGCAATTTGGACTCGGCTGGCTCCGGATTTTTCTTAAATAACACTGATACAAGATGCTGGGAAATACTGAAGAATATGGCACGAAAGCAATCTTGGGGAGAAAGAGAAAGAGGCCCAGTTGAGCAAGCAAGAGTTGCCAGTGAGTTAAAGGCAATGAGAGAGCTGAACGAGAAGATGGATCTTCTCACAAAGAAGTTGCTGCAGAAGGAAGACAATGAGTCCGAGGATGAGGCTCAGGTCAAGTATATGAGGCAACAGCAGGGGTACATGAATAACGATTATTCATGGCGGAAGGACAAGAAATTTTCATGGAAGGAATCAAATAACTTTCTGCAGGATCCTGACGCCAAGCCTGCACCGGTCACGGAGGACAAGAGCACGGAGTTGCTCAATCAAGTCATAAAGCAAAATCAAGAGTTGATGAACACTTTTGGGCAGCAAATAAAGCAGCAGGGTGAATTTATGAACCAGTTTGGGCAGACTTTGCAGAGCCACGGGGCTCAAATGAGAACTATAGAGACTTCCATGGCGCAGATGGCAGCCGAGATTGCAAGCTTGAAGAAGCCGGCACATCCGGGTTTTCCGGGGAGCACTAATGTTCCCGGGGGAAACCAACAGGCCAAGGCCATCTTATTGAGGAGCGGTAAGAAAGTGTTAAATCCAAGGGCGGATGACACAAGCACACTGCAGGGCACAGTTGAAGAAGCAACAGTCAAAGAGCAGCCCGCACCTGTCATAGAGCAAACTGAGGACATAGCTGAAGATGGTAAGGAAGAACAAGCCACTGAGGAGGAACCACAGAAATTAACTCCCTATGTGCCACCTCATCAAAGGGCACATACCGTTCCGGTCCCCTATCCCAATAGTGCAAAAGCAAGAAAGGTGGATGCAAAGTTTAAGAAATTTCTGGACAGCTTTAGGAAGTTATCAGTGAATATTCCTTTGCTAGAAGCGATTGAACAAATCCCATCTTATGGGAAGTTTCTCAAACATGTAATCACCAAGAAGAGAAAGATACCCGACACTGAGGTCGTGGTATTGAAGGAGCAAGTGAGTGCTTTTATTATGGGCACTTTGCCGCCAAAGAGACAGGATCCCGGTTGTTTCAATATTTCTTGCTTTATCGGGAAGTTCAAATTTGGCGAAGCACTTTGTGATTCTGGGGCAAGCATCAATCTGATGCCCCTTTCTACGTTCAAGAAACTTGGATTGAAGGAGTCGAGGCCAAGCAACATGACCATCCAATTGGCCGATAATTCTGTGGTGAAACCGTATGGAATCTGTGAGGATGTTTTGGTAAAGGTAGACCGCTTTGTTTTTCTGGCTGATTTCGTCGTTATGGAAATGCAGGACGAGCACGACAATGAGTTACTACTTGGTCGCCCATTCCAAGCTACAGCTGATATGATCTTGGAGATGGGGAGAGGTCGCTTGACCTTGGGCATTGCGGATGATCGCTTTGAGAGGGTCATGCCCAATGGTAATGCATCTAATAAAGCAAAAGCACATTGCAACATGGTTAAGCATGTGGAACAAAATATCTCACTTTGTCTTGGGAAGCCATTTTTGGATATGGCTCATGTTATGAGCAGGATAGATAATGGGACCCTAGCAGTGGACCTTATGGAGAAAACTAAAGTTGTCTCTTTATGCAAGGTTGTTGGGTTTCCAAATGATGAGAATGAGGACATTCCACCTTCATGGGAGGATGATGTGATTATTACTTCCGTCTTTGATGCATATCTGGAATTGCCTTTGGAGGCGTGTTTGTTAAATGTCACTTATGATTGGATGCAGAGTACTTCACTCAAGGAGTGCGCCAAAATGCTTCAAATGCTTCCATGTTTCTACACGAGGCACTATGAAGATTTGGGTACACTTCCCCCACCGCTACAATCATCTCTTATTTGCCCACCTGATCTGGAATTGAAGACATTGCCCCCGCATCTGAAGTACGTCTTTCTAGCTGAGGAGGACAAGTTACCAGTGATTGTTTCTGCATACTTGAGTGCAGATGAGGAGGAGCAACTACTGATAGTGCTCAAGAACCACCGTGGAGCTTTTGGGTGGTCTGTGGCGGACATCAAGGGGATCTCCCCTACACTTTGCCAACACAAGATTCGGCTCGAGGAGGGAGCCAAGCCAGTCATACAGCCTCAAAGACGTCTAAATCCAAGCATGATGGAGGTTGTCAAGAAGGAAGTCATAAAGCTTCTTGCTGCAGGGATCATTTATGCCATATCCGATTCAACGTGGGTGAGTCCCACACAGGTAGTCCCTAAAAAGGGGGGAATCACTGTCACTACTAATCTTTTGAATGAACCTGTCACCACCCGATTGGTAACCGGGTGGCGTGTTTGCATTGACTACCGCCGATTGAATGCCGCAACTCTTAAAGATCATTTTCCATTGCCATTTATCGATCAGATTTTGGAACGTCTAGCTGGTCGGTCGCATTTTTGTTTTCTAGATGGCTATTTGGGGTACAACCAGATTTCTATTGATCCTTTGGATCAAGAGAAGTCTACGTTTACATGTCCCTATGGGACGTTTGCTTACCGCCGTATGCCGTTCGGTTTATGCAATGCGCCGGCGACTTTTCAACTCTGCATGCTCGCCATATTCTCTGACATGGTAGAGCGGTGTCTTGAAGTTTTCATGGATGACTTCTCGGTGTATGGAGCATCTTTTGATGAATGCCTTGATAACTTAGATAAGGTGTTGCAGCGGTGCGAGGACACACACTTGGTCCTCAATTGGGAGAAATGTCACATGATGGTGACGGAAGGAATTGTGCTAGGACACAAGGTGTCTAGAAAGGGTCTTGAGGTAGACCCCGTAAAAATTGAGGTGATTTCTAAGTTACCCCCACCAAATTCTGTAAAAGGGGTGAGAAGCTTTTTGGGACACGCCGAGTTTTATCGGCGATTTATTAAGGATTTTTCGAAAATCGCAAAGCCATTATCGGAATTGTTGGAAAAAGACGCAGTTTTTGATTTCAATGAGAAATGTCTTCACGCATTCGAGGTTTTGAAGGAAAAGTTGATTTCAGCTCCGGTTGTTCAAACGCCGGATTGGACAAAGCCATTCGAGTTGATGTGTGATGCGTCCGATTATGCTGTGGGAGTTGTTTTGGGGCAAAGGGTAGATAACAAGCCTGCTGTGATTTTCTACACTTCAAAAACGCTTAATGATGCTCAATTGAACTACACAACCACGGAAAAGGAGTTACTGGCCGTCGTGTTCGCCTTTGAAAAATTTCGGCAGTACTTAGTGGGTTCTAAGGTGGTTGTGTGGACTGATCACGCTGCAATAAAGTATTTGATGGAGAAGAAGGATGCGAAGCCTAGACTAATTAGGTGGATTTTACTCCTACAAGAATTTGATATTGAAATTAAGGACAAGTCGGGAATTGAAAATGTGGTGGCTGACCACTTGTCTAGGTTAGAGAGGGTTGATGAACAAGGTTTGCACATACCCATTACCGAGACCTTTCCCGATGAACAACTTTTAAAAATTGATTCTAAAGAACCATGGTTTGCAGAAATT
This sequence comes from Alisma plantago-aquatica, assembly GCA_963693085.1. Taxonomy (NCBI): domain Eukaryota; kingdom Viridiplantae; phylum Streptophyta; class Magnoliopsida; order Alismatales; family Alismataceae; genus Alisma; species Alisma plantago-aquatica. The sequence continues at coordinate 556,768,263 of OY856412.1, forward strand.
GTGAATTATTTGGCTTGCGGGATCATCCCGGAGGATTGGCCCTATCAAGAGAAAAAGAAATTCTTTCATTCATTGAGATATTATTTTTAGGATGACCTGATTCTCTTGAAGCAGTGCAGGGATGGTATTCTTCGTAGGTGCGTGCCGGAGGTGGAGTACGAGAGTGTTCTCCACCACTGTCATGCGTCGCCTACAGGAGGACACCATGCTAGCTCACGGACAGCAACCAAGGTGTTGGAAAGCGGCCTTTATTGGCCCACTTTGTTCCGGGATGCCTATGATTTTGTTAGGCAATGTGACCCGTGCCAGCGCGCAGGTAACATCTCAAGGAGACAGGAAATGCCCCTGAATGTATTTCAGGAAGTTGAGGTATTTGATTTATGGGGCATTGACTTTATGGGACCCTTTGTGTCCTCAAATTCAAATCTTTATATCTTACTTGCTGTAGATTATGTGTCGAAATGGGTGGAGGCAATCCCCACAAGGACTAATGATTCGAACGTAGTGTGCAGGTTTGTCAAAGAGAACATTTTCTGCAGGTTCGGGATTCCCCGAATGATCATAAGTGACGGAGGCACACATTTTCGAAATCAGAAATTCGTGACACTTTTAAAGAAATATGGGGTCAAGCACAACATCGGCACCCCATATCATCCACAGACGCAAGGACAAGTGGAGGTATCAAATAGAGAAATCAAGAAGATTTTAGAAAGGACCGTAGTATCAACAAGGAAGAATTGGAGTGTATTGCTACCGGAAGCGCTTTGGGCTTATCGAACGGCGTACAAAACACCTATAGGCACCACACCTTTTAGGTTGGCGTACGGCCGGGCTTGCCATCTTCCGGTGGAATTGGAGCACAAGGCCCATTGGGCGCTAAGAAGGCTGAACTTGCACTATGATGAGGCCGGGAGAAATAGATGTTTGAATTGAATGAATTGGATGAGCTACGCATGACGGCATATGAAAATGCCCGCATCTACAAAGAGCGCACAAAGCTGATCCACGATCGCCATATTGAGATGCGCACGTTCAAGAAGGGAGACAGCGTTCTATTGTTCAACTCCCATCTCAAACTGCATCCCGGGAAGCTGAAATCCCGGTGGAGTGGACCCTTCATTGTGGAGGAGGTGAAACCGCACGGAGCGATTCTCGTGCGTGATGGAGATGTCACGTTCTTGGTGAACGGGCAACGCTTGAAGTTGTATTTTGGTGAGAATTACAAGAGGAAAGTGAATGAGGTCAAACTCATTTCACTTGTGCATGAATGAGAAGAAGGGAAGACGTCTAGCCTAAGACACTAAACAAGGGCGTTTGTTGGGAGGCAACCCAACCATTGGTACATTAGGATAGTTTAATTTTAGTCATAGATTGCTTTTATTTCGTTTCAATTTTAGTTTAAAAATGATACCTTGATCCGTTTGTTGAATGTGCAGGCACAGGCAGGGTCGATACCATCGACAACTCGTCGATGGTATCGACATGGGTTTAGGTTGACACCAGCAAAAATCACACTGCGTCGATACTATCGACACCCCCGTCGATGGTATCGACATGGTCACAGACAGGTCGCAAAAAAAGTGTCGATAGTATCGACACCCCAGTCGATACCATCGAGATTTCTGGAGATATTCAGACGAATTTTTCTCAGTCAACTCGATACCATCGATGGCCTCGTCGATGGTATCGACATCATCACAGGTTGAATGCAACACAACGGCGGTGTCGCAATAAAAGCAAGTCGATACCATCGACATTCATCGATGGTATCGACGGACATGTCACCGATCCGCACACAGACATCGACGACAATCGCAACAGCCACGTCAGCGATCCGGGTGCTGCGTCGATACCATCGACTTCTGTCGATGGTATCGACCCGTCAGCAATCCGGGTTTCTCGATCCAGCAAACGTCAGCCGTCGATGCTCGCGAGGGAGGCGGATACCCGCGAGAAGTGTCGATACCATCGACCCGCGTCGATGGTATCGACGGGTCAACAGGGGCGCCGATCAAGCCTATTTAAGGGGACTTGCAACGTCACTTGACGTCACACCTTCAGAGCAAGTATCCTCCCTTGCGCCGAGCACTCCCCCGAGCCCACCAAAGACTGAAGAGAAGCGTCATCGAGCGGAGAATTTCTTCTCCATCTTCACCGAGCTCTTTTCTTCCAATCCCATCTTCTCGCAACCATGGTGCACACCGCCAGAGCGTCGTCCTCAAGCGCTCACCCTATGGAGATCGAGGAGTTCGTTCCTCCCCCACCCGCTTCCATCCCTCGTCCACGCCTAATTCATGCCAACATGGATGTGAGGAAGGTCTACGAGGATATAATGAAGCGAAAGTTCGAGCCCACCCGGTATGTGGACCGGGGCATGATCCAGGAGCTGGGGTTCGAGGCCAACTTGGCCTATGTGTTGGCCGGGCAAGCGCGGCACACCAATCGCCTTTATGAGCAGATCGAATGTCATGCGGATGGGCAGCCGTTTTTCGGTGAATGGCCCACCTACAAGGAACTGGTGGCTGAGTTCATGGCGTCTCTTGATATTTGCGTCGTACCAAATGACGTGGTACCATCGGACCAGACGTGGATCAAGGGAAGGGTGTCCTTCCGACTCTTCAACAACAATTACAACATCACGTTGAAGCAGTTCAATGACATCTTCAACTGGAACCACGGCCGCAATGATCACCGATGCCCCGACGCCCGCACCGACTATGACAAAATCTTCGTCGAGCTAGTTACAGTGCCGGCAGGGAAGACTGTGAGCTACCATAATGCAGCGGTAGCGGATTTTGAGCACCCGTTCGTCCAGGTCCTGCATAGGATGTTGAGCTTGACTTTCTTCGCTCGAAGCGATCTTGCTTTGAGAAAGTTTCAGGAGAGTGACCTGTTCTTTCTCTACGCACTCCTGAAACGTCAAGAGTGCAACTGGGGGGCGTTCTGGCTACAGCGCGTCCTGGCGGTGAAGCGGAGCACAAGGAAGGCTCCAATCCATTTTGGTGGTCTTGTCACCAAGCTGGCGCTTTACTTGGGGCTGAACCTTCAGTCCATGACTCCGATCTTTATGAGGAGCAAGGTGAACGTGCAACATTTGCACCGTTCAAATCTCATTCTTCTCCGGGACGGGTTGGCGTACGCTCATTGCCACGTCAACCAAGCTTATCAGGAGAGCTCCCTACCGGACGACGTCTTCAACATAGAGGGCAAGCAGCACTTCCGGTGGCCAATCATAGCCATCGAGTCCTCCGAGGAAGAAGGCGGTGGTGACGAGCAAGAAGGTGAGGCTGCAGAGGAAGAGGAGGCTTTCACACCTCTTCATGCACGTGTGGCACCACGGAAGCGTCCTAGGATGCATCCGGGTGCATCTTCATCATCTCAGCCTCCGCCGCCATCACCACAGTACGAGCAGCAAACCGCGGATCCCTATTCCATGCAGGGGATGTATACCATGTTGCAGGACATCCAGCAGACTCAGCAGCAGCACATGGGTATGTATACCGGCATTCATGAGACTACGAGCCGGGTACTTGACAACCAAAGGGCTATGTTCGAGAACGAGCGGCTCATCCTCGCCAACCAAGAGCAAATGCACAACCGGTTGCAGCGGATAGAGACACAACAGGAGCCTTTCTTCGACCATTACTGGAGTCAAGACTACTTTGGAGGCTATCCACAGCCTCCGCCGAGGGCCCAATATGATCCAAGCTTCCAGGGGGAGTACCCGTCTTGGGATCCTACGGCACCGCAATACCCACCACCTCCTCCGCAAGATTGATCAGGGTATCACTGTTCCACCCTTAAGTTGGTTTTTGACTATGAGGCCATAGTCGAATTCAAGCTTAGGGGGGTGGCTGGAACAGCTCTATCTTTTATCTTTTCTTTAGTGGTTTTTAGTTTTTGCTTTAATTAGTTCTTGCAATTTTAGTTTGTTTTGGATCCACATCTATCTAGTGTAATTGTGGATGTCTTAAAAATTGTCATCTCGCTGTTTTCATGGGAAATTTAAGGGAATTTAAAAATTTCTGGGTCTTTTGGATAGCTTAACTTGGTTTTCCTTGGGAAACTTGTCCTATGAAAATGATTGATTATGTCAACTCTAAAGCAATATGTCACACCCACACCCCCATTGACTCATGAAAAGTGGATAGTAATGGTTGTTTGAGCCTAACCTAATCAAATGGTAATGATACCTTAATTGGATATAAGAGAAAGAACCCTTTGAACTACTACACATGTCAGTAAGGAGGGACACATGATATTTTTCTAAGGTTCAGTAACTTAATCTTGTGATCATTCCACTTCATATTTTTCCATAATCCACCAAAGAATTGGAAGTAAAGTATAGTTTTAATTCCTTCTTGCGTGCATATCATGTAGATAGGATTTGCATTGTTATTTTCATACTTTTGCATAAAACGAAAAAAAATGTATAGTGCTTCATGCAAATCACCTTTAGGTGCATGTCATGTAGTTGCACTCATAACTTTCATGATTTTCATGCATAAGTACACCATGTACCTCAGTTGTCTTGAAAAGTGATCTAAATTGTTCCATACCCTCGAAATAGTACAAAGATTTCCAATCATGACGAAAATAGCCTAACACATGTATCTCTAAGCAATTATGGATATGTGGGCTAAGAAAAAATTTCTGAAAATCTGAAAAAATTGAGAAAAAAAAGAGAGAATTTAGAAGGAAATGGAATAAGAGGGAGAAAGGAACAAGATATCACTTGCATAATAGGGAAATTGAGTACATGATGTGGCTTAATTAGATTTCTATCTCTTTTTGAGGTGGAAGGTTAGTGCATGCATCATTCCACCCAATTATAGGCATTAGGGCATTTTCAATGTGCATTTACATCATTTAGGGCATTTTGTTTTATGCATTTTGAAACTGTGTAATACTTCCAAATTCTTCCATGAACCACCCATTTCCATCCACCCGTTGCTCGGATTGGTAGGCCACCATGAAATTCTCCTCACTAATGATTATCAGGAGAACTACTTCCATGTAGATGGTAGTTAGGGCGAGCAACGTAGTGTAGGCGATCACAAGATGCACCAATGCTGAATCGGAAAATTTTATTATGTTAACTGCCTTATGTGATAGTGTTCATCAGTTTGAAGGATAATTTCTTTTATTGATGATTATTGTCGCCTGTAGGGTAATTACTGTTCTGTGATTAGGAAAGGCCGGTTTGAGAACGTCCAGTGGAAGTCATGTGGAATGTGGGTGGTGTGTTGATTTTTAGTTGACATCTGCAATCCTATTCTAAGGATTAGTTGCTCGAGGGCGAGCAATGTTTAAGCTAAGGGGAGTTTGATGCGATGATTTTGAGTCGCATTTAGAGACCTATTTCATATGTGTTTTGTGCTTTAATTACTCATTTTCATGGATATTATTGCATAATTCACTTTATTTGGTCTTTGCCATCATTTTATATCAAATCCCCTTTGTTTTACTATTTTGAGCGTTATTTATCATCTTATTATAAATTGTGTGGATTTACTTGGGCTCGTTGTGAAATTTCAGGAAAAACAAGTATCTGCTTCCGTCGATACCATCGACGGAAGTCGATACCATCGACCAAGCCACAGGTTGTCAGCCGAGAAGAGCAATACAAAGTCGATACCATCGACGGAAGTCGATGCCATCGACACAAGGAGAGCTACAGCGTCGCTAGAAGACAAAACCGACGCTACAGGAGTCGATACCATCGACACCCCAGTCGATGGTATCGAGATCACCATAGGTGCTCAGAATAAAAGAAAAGAAAGCTGCCGCTAATCCGCTGGGTCAATACCATCGACCCGCGTCGATGGTATCGACGCCGGTAGATATGCGTTGGATCTGTTTTGATCTCGATCGGACGGCTGTTGTTATTTGACGACCTAATTAGGGACTTATACCTAATGACGGCCGCCCAAACAAGAGGGGGGATCGAATTTTCATTTGCACGAGTGCCGAGGAGGAGAGAAAGGAGAACGGAGGCCGAGAAGCTCATCCCGGGTGATTCGGACGCTGCCGAAGACGATTTCCACCACCGATAGGCGGGGAAGCTCGTGTTCTACGCCAAGGATCCACCGGTTCTTCTCCGTTCAGGGGTTTTCCCATTTATTTCCCGTTTTTCTTATGAATTCCCCAATTTCTACCATGTATTCGTGTGAGATGAACATGAGAGGCTAAAACCCTCAATCTTTGGGATCGGGAGTAGCTCGGGAATGCATTGTATGACATTTTTATATCAATAATTCATATTTTTCTCTCAAATCCGTGGTATAGATTCGTTTTATCCATTTCTATTGTTATGCTTGATCACCATAATAATAATTTAACACCCTTAATCACTTCGACAGAAGGATTAACGGTTGAAAAGAGACGAATTCTACATTAATCAATAAAACCCTTGACAAAGGAGTTGTAAAATTAATGGTGGAAACTGAGAGACCGTTTTTAATGCGCTTAGTTTAGGGGAATGATTACTACGACGGTGGAATCAACCTAAACCTAAGTAGTGAATTACACCACGACAGTGGGTAATTCTCATTTCAGGCCACTACCCGGATAGAGAGAGAAGTGTGAGGAATTATATGAAACCTAATACAATGTTGACCCGCGGTGAAACCGCCATCCTAAAGATATTCCTTTGAATTGATTAAATTAACCTTTAATCGATTGTTTTCTTTGTTTGATTTTTATTTTCTTTTTAATTTGAACAACAAAACCCTACTTTGTGAATCAGTCTAGCTGATCGCAATTAGTTAGTAGGAGTCTCCAATAATTCACGTATCCCTATGTTCGACTCGGGCCTCACGAAGGCCTGTACTACTCGACGCGTATACTTGCGTTTTAAGCGCGTAGTAAAATACACGTCACCCCACATATTCAAAAATATGCATTCCGGGTTTTGCCGCGGAGCAACCCGTTTCACCATCAATAAATACTGACACTGATGGGTCTATGGTCAGGGCTCTACATGATATGATTTCACTTGATTAATTAAGTACATTAGCATATTCTTTTAGCATCAGTCAAGTTCTCAAACAGGAATTATTGTGGAAAATGCTACAAAGAAACATGTAAGCTCTTATCAATTGCTTTACCAGAACTTATAATACATTGGGATCTTAATCCCTTATCTCATCACTTGAAAGTTCACATCTCACAGTAACATCATTATCTTACTTATCAAATCTGGGTATTCATACCCTCAGCTCACCACTAATCACTGTTACCACTTGTTAGGTAACTATTACCTCTAGGTCCTCAGACTGAGGTGTACATGATACTTGTTACACAAGCATCTCACATGGCTCACAAGGCCCATTAAGTGTCTTGTCACCTTTTACTAGGCAAAAACTTACTCATATGTCTCATAAAGTCCATGCACATTTTGTTACTTTTACTAAGCAAAAATAACATTAAGGCACACAAGGCCAATCAACATTTTTATTATATAAATATCATAGCTCAAATCTGGCTATGTTCATCATCTCATGATATCTGTATGGTTAATACACATGATAACAGTCATGACAATTTCACATCACACCATGCAATACAATAGTAACACCATTATTCCCTTACCATGCTTAGGGTTTACCATCAAATAGGGATTTTCATCCCTTTACCCAAAAATTAGGGTTAGGGTTTCCCATTTCACATTAATTAGGGTTTCATGTTTATATTATCTATCCAACCCTAATTTATTATTCCATTCCTCTAGGAGCATTCAATAATATCATAATTATTCACTCATGATCATTACTCTCATCATATATCATTAATGATTATCAATTCAAGGTATGAGTTCATCTCTCACCCTTACCATGGTATGTTTATATCATACTCATTATCTTGTCTTAACCCCTTTCTCATAGTATGTTAGTCAATACTTATCAAAGTGCATTGAATTCATTACATCTTCATTGTAACAATTTACATAACACACACTTCTTGATTTTCTTATCCAAGTATATTGGATTTGAGGTCCATCAAGGTATATCAAGCCTAAAATGCTAAATGTGATATCTATCATGTCTTGATGTATCACTTTTCTCATCACTTCCAACTTACTTAAGTTAATCAATTGACCTTGTATTAAGGTATTTCCCTCTTAATACTTTTAACCACTAACCTATCACCTTTATCATGTAGTGCATAGGTCACCCATTAGAATTTGTACAACTATCTTTAATGATACAGACTTATCTCAAGTTAAGGCATTACATACTATAAGGTTGCCTGTAATCAACCACTTGAGATATTTCAACTCCATAAGGTATTACCCACTATTTCATTTTTAGGGTTTTCTCTTACCTTCACCCAATTTTAGGGATAGGGTTTCATATAGCATTACATATCATAACCCTGGTTTAGGGTTTCACATGGCATCACCCTATATTAGTATTACATTATTACCCTAGATTAGGGTTTCACATGGCATTACCCTAGATTAGGGTTCCACATGATTCACATTCATGTATGAATCTATCTCTCTCATTCTACCCAGGATGTCCACTACTCAATTCTTGATTAGATTGAGCCTACTTCTAATTCAAATACGTGCATTTAGGGTTAGCATGATATATTGAATTATTGCATCATTATGCATCAATGATTAATCCCACTAAGGGTATCAATCATCTAAATACATTAGATGTTCAAATCGTTTGGTCAATTGAACTTTCAGTTACATGAGGTATCCAATTGAATTGACCAATTGAACCTTCAAATACATTAAGTATTCAAATAGATTGACCAATTGAATTTTCAATTACATTAGGTATCCAATTGTATTGACCATGTTGAACCTCAATTATTTTTGATTACTTAGACCCCAAACGGTCTTGGTCTCTCAGAACTCAAACGGTTTGAAACCATTTGGGCAAATTGCCCTTAAAACCGTTTAAGCAAAAAAAATGCACTGAAATCGAATGGACTTGGGTCTCTGAATAGTTTGAGACCATTTGGCCCCAAATGGTTTTGAGACCATTTGGACCCAAATGATCTTGAGACCGTTTGGTCCAAACTCTCTCAAAACTGAATTGGCCAAAAAGGTCTTTCAACACCTAAACAATTCAAGGTTTCAATCAATGAACCGATTATAAATTGAATCCTTGATTCAATAATCAATTTAACTATTGAATCATCCTTCAATTGGAACATCAATTAGGGTTTTGAACCCAATTGAACTAGGATTTATAATCAAGAAACCTTCAATTAGGGTTTTGAAATCAAGGAACCTTCAAATATTAACATTGTGGAACTGATTCAATTGAAATCAATAAATCATCATCAAATTATGATATGACCTGACCTCAAACGGTCTTGAGGTCGTTTGGATGACCTCCAAACGGTCTTGAGACTGTTTGCCCCGTCCATCATTGAAATATATGAAATTCAATAAGGGTTTAGATCATTGGATTAATCATCCATTGAGCTATTGATTGCATTTTAATTTGATATTTCTGGATCGTCAATTACTCAATCATACTCAACCCTAGACCTCCAAACGGTCTTGGTTGACCTCCAAACAGTCTTGAGACCATTTGGGTTAATCAACCCAAAATTTTAAATCAACTAATTGAAATTTTAGCACTTAAACCGATTAGGGTTTGGTAATTGATTAACCTTCATACGATGAACCCTTTGGAATCAATCAATTAAATTTAATGGGTCATAAACCATCAACACTAACATCAAAACTCCAAATGGTCAATTGTGGTCAACCCTTCCAAATGGTTTGAAACCATTTGGCTTCTAACAGTTTGATGAAACTATTTCATTTCAAACGATTTTGTTGAAACTGAATGAACATCTTGTTGAAACCAATTGAATAACCAATTTTTTGGGAAACCTGTACAATATGATGTCATCATCATTTACCTTCGTCCATGTAGTTCCTAGTACTTCTGATTTCATGGAATTACCAATTTCAACAAGAAATAAATCAGGAAGAAGAAGGAATCAACATAATTGCAAAAATAATGGTTGAATAATAATGTAAATGGATTCAAGTTATATAACCCACCTTCAAAGAAGCTTCAAAGCTCCAACTTCAAGTTCCTAATGGTGAAATAAGATTTTTCACTCCACAAGGTTCGTTCCTCAAGCTTTTGAGTGAAATGGATTGGCTAGAAAGGAAGATTGATGGAAGAAAAAAAGAAATCCATCATTTATTTTCAATTTCCAGCATGAAATAATGGTTGAAAGTGATCAAGAAGCATATATATAGGTTGGAAATCATACTCATGTTTCTCCTAATCTTACTTGGTCGTTTTTCAAGCAAGGAGAGAAAGAAGGATTGAAAAAGCCTTTGAATTGAGTTGGAAATGGTGCTTTTATAAGGAAAACCAATGAGAGAGAAAGTAGTAATTAATTCCTTTAATTTCTCAAATTGATGCCACATATCCCCCTCAACTCCTTGCCCACGAATCTATCCTCTTTCCCTTTGCAAAACTCTTCATTATCCATGAATTTAAAGGAAAATAAATTAAGTACATTAACCCTTATAATAATAATATCCAAAACTTAGTGGATATTACTTTTTCTTTATTTAATGTGAGTGGGTTACCCACTTGCTTGAGATATTTTCGTTCCTTTCCAAGGCACAAGCTCGTACAACCTTTTGCAAAATCCTCCCTCACCTTTTGGTTGAAGGGCTCTTCAATTATTATATTTATTTTTGCATTAAATTGAAGTAAAGTTCTAATTATGCTTAAATCTTGATTATTTTAATATCAATATTCTCTCTCTTCCAAAATGTTTCAAAATGAGGCTCACCTCTCATTTTCGTTTCTCTATATAATGCCAAGAATCATGAGGGACCCTCTTGAAGTGGTATTTTTCATATTGAACCCTAGTTTTTGGGTAAATTGCACATTACACCAAAATTAGGTTTTAATGCATAAACATTGCTCAACTAGCTCTTTCTTGGTGCTCAGGCTTGTGAAAGCCATACCACTGCATAATATTCATTACTATGATGCTTCATCATATGAGGAACATTTTATCATGCAACATTTGCAAATTAACCCCTCAACTTGGATAATTTTGCACTTTAGTCCAAAACAAGCAAACATTGCTCAAACATTATTCAAACAGGACCAAAATTGAAACATAACTTTCTCTTGAGCCTTAATTATTTTTCACAAAATAAAATCAAAGATCTAATTAACTTTATGAAGTAAAACTTCTAGGGTTAAGGCATAACCCAGGCCAGGGATGTTACAAAAAATTTGACATTGAGATTAAGGATAAGGCAGGCATTGAGAATGTGGTTGCGGACCACTTATCTCGGTTAGATTGGGTAGATGAGAGAGATACTAACATACCCATTACCGAGACCTTCCCGGATGAGAAAATCCTTTCTATCCAATCTAAGGACCCATGGTTTTTGCATATTGTAAATTATCTTGCATGTAAAGAACTCCCAGATGATTGGACTTACCAAGAGAAAAAGATGTTTTTCCATTCTCTGAGATATTATTTTTGGGATGACCCTATTTTTTGAGACAGCGCAGGGATGGAATTTTACACATGTGTGTACTCAAGAGTGAATATGATAGTGTGATCAGTCACTGTCATACATTGCCCACCGGCGGTCATCATGCGAGCACAAGGATGGCGACTAAGGTATTGGAGAGTGGCCTTTATTGGCCCACACTTTTTCGAGACGTCTATGATTATGTGAGGAGGTGTGACTCATGTCAAAGGGCAGGTAATATCTCAAACTGGAAAGAAATGCCCATTAATGTGTTTCAAGAAGTTGAGGTATTTGATTTGTGGGGCATTGATTTCATGGGACCCTTTGTGTCATCCAATTCTAATTTATATATCTTGCTTGTTGTTGATTATGTGTCGAAGTGGGTAGAGGCAATACACACAAGGAATAACGACGCTGCAGTAGTGTGTTGGTTTGTGAAAGAGAATATCTTTTGTAGGTTTGGTGTGCCACGAATGATCATAAGTGATGGCGGTACCCACTTCACGAATAAGAAATTTGCTGCACTATTGAGTAAATAGGAGGTCAAGCATAATGTAGGTACCCCATACCACCCATAGATGCAAGGCCAAGTGGAGGTGTCCAATACAAAAATCAAGAAAATCTTGGAACGCACGGTGGCCTCTTCTAGGAAAATTGGAGTGCACTACTACTGAATGCACTATGGGCATATAGGACCACATTTAAGACACCGAAAGGCACCACACCTTTTAGGTTGACTTATGGGCGGGCTTGTCACTTTTTGGTGGAGTTAGATCATAAGGTGCATTGGACGCTAAGGAAGCTAAACCTGAACATTGATGATGTAGGGAGAAAGAGGATGCTAGAGCTCAATGAGTTGGATGAGCTAAGGATGAATGCATACGTGAATTCGAGGATCTACAAGGAGAGGACAAAGCAAATACACAATCGCCACATTCAATTGCGACTTTTCAAGAAGGGTTATAGTGTGATATTGTTCAATTCGAGATTTAAGTTGCATCCCGGGAAATTGAAATCTCGTTGGAGTGGACCCTTTATGATTGAGGAGGTGCGAGCCCATGGTGCTATCATGGTGAGAGATGGTGCAAGAACATTCTTGGTGAATGGTCAGAGGCTGAAGCACTACTATGGGGAAGACTATGCAAGGAAAGTGCATCAGATCAAACTCATGGCACTACAAGAGGAATGAGGAGCATGATTGCGTCTAACCCAAGATGTTAAATGAGGCACTTGTTGGGAGGCAACCCAACCTTGGTAGCTTACATGGTTATTTAATGAATTTTTTCATATTCCTTGGTAGTTTTCATTAATTTAGCACTTAGTCTCTAAAAATGATACCCTGATATGTTTGTTGAGTGTGCAGGTTGGGAAACGGTCGATACCATTGACGCCTGGGTCGATGGTATCGAAATTGGAACAGTGAAAACTTCTATTGAAACTTCATCCCTTCGATACTATTGACGGCCTCGTCGATGGTATCGAGACAGTAATAGGAAGAAAGATGGTAGACGTCGATGGTATCGACAAGTCGTTGATGGTCACGAGGTGTCTAAAGATTTTCAGACTGGTTTTTCTCAGTAAAGTCGATATTATCGACACCCTGGTCGATAGTATCAACCCCCTATTAGACGGAGCACCGCCAAACCCTCACGAGGATCAAAAGAATACACAGGTGTCAATACTATCAACATCCAGTCGATGGTATCGACGGACACATCAACGACCCACACATTTCCATCAATGGTCCACAATGCCAATCTGAGGGCACCTTCGATGGTATCGACACCCCTTCGCTACCATTAACACATAGACGATCCGAGCCCCCACATTAGGCCATCACAAGCCGTCGATTGCAGTGAGCTGTAGATTTCAACAGCTGTCGATACTATTGATGGATGCATCGATGGTATTGACACACCAATAGTAGAGGCAGCTGACCTTATAAAAAGAGAGGCAATTCTTCAATCTAAAATGACATCCTTAGTGCTTATCCTCCACAACTGAGCCCAAGCACTCTGAGCGCCCAGGAGTAAACGAGATCACCACCGACGATCTTCCTTGCGCATCTTCTTCAGCTCCGTAGATCTCCATCATCTCTGAGTGACTCAACCATCTTTTTCAAGCTCCATTCTCCTTTCTCTCTCTCAGTCGTTGCCTGTGCAACAATGGTGAGATCTGGAGCTTCGTCATCCAAGGCGACACCACTTGCCCTACCTGCCCCACAACCAGGATTAATTTCTCATCTGAGGCTAATCCATCCATCTCCGGAGGTTAAAAAGGTGTATGAGGAGCTATGGAAGTGCTCCATCGAGCCCAATTAGTATGGAGACTGGCAGTTGATCAAGGATCTGGGTTTTGAGGCCAATATGGACTATGTGCTGCAGGGACAATTGAGTGAGTCCCTTAGGTTGTGCTGTGACCACGCCGACGGTCATCCATTCTTTAGTGGGTGGCCCACTTATAAGTAGATTGTCATCGAGTTCATGGCATCTTTGGACATTTGTGTCATTTCCAATGAATTAGTACCAGCGCACACAGAGTGGAAAGAGGAGTGTGTTTCTTTTCGCCTCTACAATAAGGACTATGCAATGACCCTTCACGAGTTCAACACGATTTATGGGTGGGCCCATAACGACCTCCGCCAGCCAGCACACAATGTGGATTATGATGCCATGGCTGCAAAGCTAGTTACTATACCGACGGGGTACTTGATCAGCTGGCACAATGCCTCCATAGCTGATTTTGAGCATCCATTTGTCAAGATCTTGCACCGGATTCTCTCCAACACCTTCTTTGCATGATCAAAGCTGTCTCAAAGCAAATTTTAGGAGACAGACCTATTCATCCTGTATAGTCTGCTGGAGCAGACACCCATCAATTTTGGAGACTTCTTCCTCATGAGTGTAATGGCGGTTAAGAGGAATATTTCTCATAGGGCTCCCATTTATTTTGGGGGCTTAATTATGCTGATTGCAAGGTACCTGGGCCTAGATTTGTCCCGGCTACCTAAGTTGGAGTGCAATAACACACTCAATTTGAGCCATTTTGTGAATGCAGGCCTCATTGAAGCCCATCATGGCACCGTCTATGCCATCTACCACGTGGCAAGAGTCTTTCAAAGGAGGGAATTGTCAGACCCTGCTTTCAACATCAGGCATGGCCAAAGCTATAGGTGGCCTATCATTGATGTTGATGAGGATGAGGAAGAACAAGCTGAAGAAATAGAAGTTCAAGCTAGAGACGATGATGAAGAAGAGGAGGAGGAAGCCACCATTCCTCTTTGACGACGAGTTGCTCCGCAAAAGCATCCATGACACTATGGAGCCTCCTCTTCTTCCCAGCCACCACCACCACAACCCTCTCAAGGTGGAGAGGATGTCTATTCAATGCAGGGGATGTATACAATGCTGTAGGATATTTAGCAGACGCATCACTATCATACCGCCTCTTTTGCGGGAATTCAAGAAACAAAAAATTGTCTATTTGAGAATCAACAAGCAATTTACGAGAATGAGTGCCTCCTCTTCGCCAACCATGAAACTATCTACAACAGGTTGCATAGGATGGAGATGCAGTAGCAACCGTTTTCCGACCACTACTGGAGCTAGAACTTTTTTGGAGGATACCCACAGCCACCACTGATGCCCCCATCTAATATGTCATTCTAGGGGCATTATCCTTCTTGGGATCCTAGCGGCCACGGGTACCCGCCACACCCTCCACCAGAGAAATAAAGGGGTATCGTTGTTCCACCTCTTAAGTTAGGATTTTGACTATGAGGCCATAGTCGAGTTCAAGCTTAGGGGGTAGCTGGAAGAACATCTATCTAGTTTTTTTTATTTGATCTTTTATTTGTTTTTGCAATTTTTATTTTTCTTTATCTTAGTTTTCTCAATTGCTAGATTTACTATTTTCTAGGATCCACTATCTATCTAGTGTAATCAATGGAGTCTAATTTAATTGCATGTCATCTCGTTTTCACTTGGGGCTTTGTGAGCAAATGATTTTTAATGAAAAATCCTTAAGCAATTGTAAGTTTGTCTTATGAGAACTTGAGGACATTGTTTGTGAAACTAATTGGGTAGGTCAACTTAAAAACAATGAACTTGATTGTGTATCTGTATGGTTCATGTTAAGAGGATTGATATGGATGTTGAGCCTAAACCAACCAAATGATAACATGACTTTAATTTGAAGTGAGAGAGAGAAACCCCTTGATTAATTGGTACACAAGTTAGTAAGGAGGGACATATAATTTTATCTGAAGGTTTTTTCAATTAGTCTTGTGATCTAATCCACCGAAATTTCATTCAATCTCCACCATAAGAACTGGAGAACATTATTATCGTTCACTCTTTGATGACATTCCATGTAGATATGTCATGCATTCCAGTTAGATTTGCATGTTTTGCATAAAAATGGAAAAAGAAAGATATAGAGTAGTTATACATGCACATTATCCTTAAGTGCATGTCATTTAGTTGCATAATTGTCATAATGAAGTGCATTTCCATCTTTTGAGCATATAGTTGTACATCATGTGTGGTATGTTCTTCTAAAAACCTAAAGGTGTTGAATTTGTTCCATACCCTCCGAATAAAATGCATCAAATGTACCAGTTATGTAAAAAAAGAAGGAAGCCCAACAAATAATACATTATCATTTATGGAAATGAGGGCTTTCACTACTACAGAACCGTCGTTTGGTGTCAGTTATTTAAGGCCTTTGGCGACGGTTAAAAAGTGACACCTATATGGGTGATACTAAAAGGTGAACTCTTAGGCGTCAGTTTTAAAACTGACGCCAAATCCCTTCACGCCACCCAAAACGCGCCAGCAGGGGCACTATAGGCATCGATTATTAGTGGGAAAACTGATGCCAAAACCCTTCACGCCATCCAAAACACGTCAGTAGGTGCACTATAGGCGTCAGTTATTAGTGGGAAAACTGACGCCAGAACCCTTTGTGCCACAAAAAGGGTGCCAGTAGGGGCACTATATGTGTTGGTTATTAGTAGGGCGACCGGCACCCAAACCCTTCGCGCCACAAAAGGGCACCATCTAGGACACCATCAGTGTCGATTTCTTAGTAATAATTGATGCCATAACACCTGATGCCACGGCCGTGCTGTCCAGCACGGCCGTCTTGTCTGGCCACATTAGATGTCGTTTTTTTGCTATTAACCGATGTTGTAAGCCTTTGTTGTCGGTTTTCGACTAATAACCGACACCTATGTTTTGATTTTTTTTTCTTATCAGTTTGTTGGCCTGTTGTGGCTGGTCGCAGGATAAAGAAACCTATAGTTTAGTGGAACTGAACTGTAGGTTTATGAAATCCATTAATATCAGCCAACAACAGGCCACAAACCTGCAAATTTAACAAGATTCATTTTCACACATTTAGCAACCTGCAGTTCCATTCAATTTTCACACATGTAGAAACATTCAGACACATGTAGAAACATTCATGTAGCAACCTACAGTTCCTTTCATTTTCACATTCACACATGTAGAAAAATTCATGTAGCAACCCATAGTTCCTTTCATTTTCACATTCACACATGCACATGTAGAAACATTCATGTAGAAACCTGCAGTTCCATTCATTTTCACATTCACATGTGTATAAACATTCAGACACATGTAGAAACATTTAGACATGTAGAAACATTCACTCATATGACAATTCAGAAAAATTCATTTACAAAATATCATTCTTTAGTCATTATCACTATCAACATCCCGATTATGTTTTAATACCCCCACTACTTGTATGGGTTTTTCCCATTCTTCTCTTACATCATTTAATTCTTCCGTCGTATAGGAAGCATGTACATCTGATAAGGCCTTACCTATAGTGGGGTCATTTTTTAACACCTACAAATAGAATGATGTATATATATATAATTAATAATATATAAATAAGATTGATCTATTTCATATTATCTAATGAGACTATATATAATACCTCATGTATGGTATCGATGTCCACTGCGGCATATTTGATAATCATGTGCATAAATCACATCACGTAGTATGCACATGCCCAGCCGTTGTCTTGTGTAGCACACTATAAATTTAAACATACAAAATATTAAAAAATACAACTAAGAACAGTTCACATAAATAATATATACATTGGAGTCGGGAACTTACTTTCACGTTCTCCCAAATTAGTGACTGGTTCTTTTTCCTGGGGACCTTTCCTCCAGCCTTTTTGAACTCATGTAAACCCCTACATTTTAATGTAACATAGTAAATTGCATAATCAAATAGTAATGTATTAACAGATGTTAACGGATATAAAAATAAAATATTTCTCACCGAAATAATACCATTTTCATTGCATGTCCATATTTTGGATTCAATTTAGTCCCCTCAGGATCTAGATAATAGATAGTGAACGTCCCAGGAACAATAACTAGTAACTCCCAATGCGTACCCCTAGAGGTAAAAAAGTTAAAAATTAATAACTCAAAATCCACAACAAAAATGTAATTTTATGAAGTCCAAATTATAAGCAAAGTAAACTTACTCCACGTTGAATGGAGCTATTATCACCGTCTTCTTATTTTGACCAAAATTTGTAAAAGCATCACAGCAGTATTGTTGAACAGACGAAGAGTCTTTAGCTACTAGACTAATCAAAGATGGAATATAAAATCCTACATGTTCAAATGAAAAATCTGCACATATCTTGTCTAAGTAGTTGATAACACCAAATTTTGTGATGTTTTTGGCCCTTATTTCGTTATCAAAACTGCCCTTTTAAACTGTTTTCCTCTCCTTTTTGTCATGTATTCGAATAAACAAGCCGCGCTACGCTCTTAACTCAATTTTATCATATTTTGCAGAGTTTTCCCCGATTTTTAACTCATTTAGCAGCAAAAAGGGCCGTCCCGGCCCACGAATGTGTTCCACCTACATCGGCCTTCTTACCAACCGGCCGGCCGATACGCTCACTGCCTGACACGGGTGCGCGATACCATACCGTGTGACACAAGGATTCCGCGCAAGAAGGATCAAACGAGCGACACGCCATTTACCCGACTGGGAGCCGGGCTCACCATGACAACTGAAGCGCGTCGCGCGATACAGGCCACCCACCGGCAGGCGCCACTCGTCACGATGACTGACAGCCTGATATCCTTGTGTCGGGTGATACACATATCGGGCATCCCTGAAGCCGCAATAATGGACCTGAAGGAAGAACATGTGGCGTCTGGAGCACCATAACTTCCCCCACTCACTGCCTATAAATAGCAGCTACAAGACTCCGATGGGACGGGTCAGAACCACCAAGAGCTAACTAAGGAAAGCATCTGGAGCTAGCATATCGTGCCTCAGAGGAGTGACGGGTGATTCTAGGTGAGCACTTCCCCATTCCGAGAGGGAGGGAATGGTTTACTTAGGGTCGTCCCGGGCACCACTGCAGGCCGATATCGGCCGACAAGAGTTCCTGATACTGGAAGCAACACTCTAACCTGTCACGATACTGAACCACGATACGTATCGCCAGTCACGGCATGTCACCCGGGAGGGTGCCGCCTGACACGATCGTATCGGGTGAGGGCGCCCCACACGATATGTCTGGCGTCACAGCGTGTCACCCGAGAGGGTATGCCACCCGACACGGCGTATTGAGCAAGGCCCCTGCCCGGTATTGTGATGGAGAGTCAACTGCTGTCTTTCACCCTTCTAAACCAAGAAGGCGGCACTTATCTTTGCTTGTTTTAGTCATTTACTTCCTTTACTTATGCAATGTAATCAGACCCTTATATGTTAATGGAATTAGAAGAGTTTAATTATCTACTACTTTATGTTTGGTCCCTTTTATTGGATGATTGCTATGTTTAACATCTAATCTCTAGCTTGTACGCTTGGATCGCATTTTGATTAGCTACTGAATCGTGTTTTCCCATTGCGAAAACCTTGAGAGACATGTTGTGGCTCTAGTGTTTGGTCTGATACTGGAGTACAAGAGTGCCCAGGATCGGAGTTGCTGCAGTAACCTTTCCACTCTAACTTAAGTCCAGTAACCTCGAGAGGGGTGTTGATGCTTAGTTAGAGGTACCCACTTCGAGAGGAGGGGTACATGATGTTTTCTACTGTCGCTTGTTTTACCGAAGTTTTCTCCTTCATTCCTTTCTAAAGCGATAGTATTATCTCTCTATTTCCATTGCACGAAACCCTAAAAACCGATAAATGCTTAAAACCTAATTTTCCTCGTAGCTCTAGTTGGAGACAGTCTTCTTCTGTTTTATCAATCTTAGCCTGTTGTTCCCTTGGGGAACTTTTATCATCTCCTTATCCTTGTCGGAGTGTAACGTGTCGATTCCACATTCTCAACACTACCACCCTTGTCCCTGAGTTCGACCTCGTATATCTACTTCGACCCCATAAACAAAGTTGCGGGGGCCTAAAAGTTTTTGGGTTATAAATTTAAAAGTCTGACTACTTCAAATCTGCCTCCACTTTTCGGACGCGTGATTTAGGCCGGTCAACTTTTTGGCGCCGTTGCCGGGGACAAGGAAAAACGGTACTGTTGACGAACCCGAATCCACTAACTACACTCCAGTGCCTCAAGCTTAGAAACGAGCTTGATATCACTCTCTTTTTCCTTTCTTATTATTATTCTTACCTAAAATGAATAATTCATATTATTAATAACAGATTTTCTAACTTGAATTTTACACGATATTCAGGTACTCAGAAGAAAGGTATTCTGCTCAACTGAGCTCCGACACCATCAAACATGCCGCCTCACATTGAATAACCTCTTTCTGAAGGTGAACGACAAGGGAGGGCTATACCTCATTCACCTCCACCTGAAGACAACGTCCGCTACGATGGAAATGATCAACCTGAAGATCCGGAAATGGAGCAGTTCGAGGAAGACCATCTCCGTGATAGACGTCGTCATCACCAGAGGCACATAAGAAATCACAATAATCAAGAACAATGCCAGGGAGGCAGTGAAAATGACGATTCAGATGAAGAAGAAAAGACTCTAAGGGAGTTAGCTTCCACAAAGGCTAACAATTCCAGATGCCCTGTCATCATCCCGCGATTCAACGCCACGAATTTCGAGCTCAAGCCATCAGTCATCTCCATGATTCAAAACAAAAGCTTTAGAGGAAGTTCTAAGAATGACAATCCCTATCACCACTTGGATGCTTTCAAAAACATCTGTGACACCATCAAGATGTGAGGAGTTCCCCAGGAGGTAATCTATTGCAAGGGCTTCATCTTTTCTTTGGAAGATAAGGCTCTATCATGGTATCTGGGGCTGCCCCACCAAGCTCTGAACGGATGGGGTGCACTGGAAGATGCCTTCGTGAACAAGTTCTATCCTGCTGAGAAGACTGTCTGAAACAGACAAAGGATTACATCTTTCATGCAAAAGCTAAGAGAGAACCTCCATGATGCCTAGGAGCAATATCAGGAATATTAGAGGGACTTCCCTCATCACAACTACAAGAAAGGTTTCTTGATAACTACCTTTTACAACGGTCTAACCCCTGAGGAAAGGGTTTCACTGAATGCAGCAGCAGGAAGTGACTTTCTGGGGAAGAAGTCGAGCAGGTCTGAGAAGATCATCAAGAACATGGCTGAGCTGCAAGCCAACACTGACTATGATAGATCCGACAGGGGGCAAGCTAAGAAGGCTAGTGAAGGACCTTCTCTTGAATCCAAGGCTCTAGATACTATCACCTTTCAAATCCAGAGGATAGCAACTGATGTAAAGCATCTAAAAGAATCTGGTGGAAAGGGAAAGAAGCAGATCGAGAAGGTCATGAAGTGTGTCACCTGTGGATAGGGTGGACACGGGGTAGATAATTGCATCTACACCCAACCTGATGCATCGAGCGATACTGAATCTGAGGCTGAGGAGACTGAGAACGTCTCTTTTGTAAATTTCAAAAGGCTGGACCATCCTGGTTTTAGTTATGGCAACAAGGATGCAGCTGAAAACTTGCATCAGCTGCATAACCCCTCCAAACCACCTCAAGCTTTCGAGAAAAGGGAAGGACAGAATCAGTTCACCAAAAACACCTCCTTCCAGTCAAACAAAGGAATTTCCCAAGGACAAGTTAAATACCAAGGTCAAGCCAAAGAGTAGGGTCAGGACAATGTTTCAAACCAATCAGATGTGGTTGGACAATTGTTTGATTTTGTGAAAAGATAGGATATAATTAATAACCAACTAGCGCAAAGTGCGCTTTCAAATTTGGGGGTTCTGAACTCACTACAAGTCCAGATGGTGGATATGCAGATGCATCAATGCCAGATTGATCAGCAATTAGCTCAAATGGCTGAACTGATAAAGAATCCCTCGGGAAAAATACCTTCCAACACCGAAACTGTCAAAAAGGAAGGGTTGTGATCAAGAAAGACAGAGATCGAGTTGCAAGATATGGATGATGCTGGAGGCTAAAAGTGAAGAACCTGGAACGGTCGATCTGGCGATGCAAACTGCAACGCTCCTCAGGAGGCAGCTCGAGCTTTTAATTTTCCTAGAATAGGATGTTATTTACTTTCTTTCAAGACAAACTTTATGAACATTTGGACTGTAATAAGGCATGAGTCAGTGCATGTGCCACATGCGCTGACTCTTCTATTTTATGGGCCACTGCTCCATTTTATGAACCTGGATGGGTAATACTATCTGAGGTCGCGATCTTAACCTCAGGCCAATGATGTTTTACTCATCGACCACTTTTTCCCCCGCTTTGTTTTCATGTTTTGCATCTAGATTTTGTTTTGAAGGCTTCGTATCGAGCAGCAACCCAACCGGCGCACAGAACGCATCCATATCGGGATAAAGGTATATTGGGCATCGCAAAAGCCGTGACGGATGACATGCCCGGGCGGCGGGCACCCGTGTCGGGCAACGCAAGTAATTACCCTTATTTCGACAGATGGAATGCCCGTCTCGGGAATGACTTATCTCAACGGCCGACACGCGCCCCGAAATTACCCGTTTTACCCCCGACTTGGTTTGTAATATATAGTACGAAGGGTTTACTGTATCGGGCTACTGCTTTTACTTTTCACCTACCCGTATCGTGCTGTGAATTTCTTCATTTTCTCCTGTGTCGCGCAACCTTCTTCTACTCTCGTATCGCGCAGAGAACTTAAGACAGCGGAAGGTATAGCCTGGCAGCCGTATCATCCTTGCTCACCCGGAACAACCTTCCTATCGGGCATAACATATCAGGCAAACGGTTTTGGTTAAATTTCCTTGTATCGCCCGACACATGTATCGCGTGACACGCCTTTAGCACATGCTTGCCCGATATGCCATATCAGGTGATAACCATGTCACCCATCCTTGTTCCGCCTAGCTTATTTTGTTATCGGATGACACGTTGTTTTTCTGTCAAGAAAGCCCTATCGGGGACTTTGTTTCTCGCGATCGTATCATCTGACACACCCATGTCGGGCATCGAGCCTGATGCGCAGTTTTCTCTGTATCGACCAATTCTGTATCGCCTAAGATGTTCTTTTAACAAACATTACCCAGATATCGTATCGGGCACGATCCTACATCTTTGAAAGCTTTGTATCACCCGATACGGTGGTGTCAGGTAATTTTTGTATCGGGCCGAATTTTATCGTGCATTCAACTTTTCTCTTAAATGTCGGTATCAACTTTTAGTTCTGCCTACCTAATGTCAGCACATTTAATTGATAAATGAACTTGTTTAATGATAATAGAGATGGCCCGTACAAAGAAAACCGTCATTTGAGTTGACGAACACGGCAGAAGAGTCGACACCAAGGCCGCAATTGAAGCAACAGCGGTCGGGCAGATACACCCGAATCCCGGGGCAGCGGGGCCATCAACAGGTGAAAAGAGAACAAGGACGGGAGAAGTGACGGCTCCAACCATAACTCTAATCGCGGCGGCAGAACCCCTGGATCACACACCAAGAAGGTTCGTGCTGAGAGATGACGAGCATGGATGCCGGTACTCAGAATTGGTGACTAAACTTTACAGGCCGAGCAGATTTTGCCACCAGTCATCCTTCATTCAATTGGGGATTTTTGAAAGGCTGGAGAATGTCCTCGCCGCGACAGAACTAAGGAAATCTGCCTCAGCCGTTCTGCCTCCTACACCGAACTCACGAGGGAGTTCATGTCGTGTCTCCACCAGGTGAAAACTTTTGCTGAGGACGTTGAAGAATATGGTGGAGCAGACAGACTGCAAGGGCGGCTGTACAACTCAGAGCACGTCATCTCTGAAAAGCTGCTCAACGAGATCTTCTCTTCCAGTGAGTAGGAGAAAAAGCTGCTAAATAACGGTGATAGAATCACCGAGGGAGACGGGTTCAACCCCGTGGAGCTCTAGAAAAGGCTAACCGGCGAGTCGTCATTCAAGCCGGGAAGCAAGGTGGGGGCGGTGCACTCATGTTTCTGGAGAATAGTGCACAAGCTGGTGGCGTGCCTACTGTTCAGCAAGAACGAGTCCAGCAATATTTACACCGAAGAACTCCACGTCATGTGGCACATGATGGAGGGCAGAGTAATCAACCTGGGGTGGTTTCTGCTGAACAGGCTGCACCCAATAAAAGATGCCACCAAGGAATACTGCATGGGTGGCATCGTCAACCTGATCGCGGCAGAGCTTGGGTACCCACGGGAGCCGCACAGTCTGTCGAGGACAAGGGGCGACAAGTTGATCGACCTCAAGTACCTCATGAGAGCCAGCATTATAAAGAAGGAGGGGCAAAGCTACTTCTACAAGTTTGCAAGGAAAAACACCCTCCTTCCACTCCCTCATTGCGCCGCCTATGACGCAGAAAAGCTGGTCTTCACCACAGCAGAAATCGAAGCTGTGGCAGTTGGAGCAGCTTACGCCGCCACCACCAAAATTCAAGAAAGGGCGGCTGTGAGAGGAGAACCAACCCCTCTCGGCCCAAGGCAGGACAAAACTCCAACGACCTTCACCGAGCAAGCCGCCACTCCAGAGCCACTGACGGCAGCAGTTGATATAGCTGTCGTCGCTTCTACCATACAAGCCACAATCATGACAACACCTGCCGTGTCTGAAAAAGAACCGGCGATCGTCGATGTCGCCGTGAGAACCGGGGCAGAAACAACAGAGCAGGCCCTGGAGGGAGCTGTAATGGAAGAGACAGCCACAACTCCCAAAGCTTCTACGGTGCTTTTAGAGGCGGAAGAAGAGGTGTGGCCAGACGCCAGTGATGGGGTGTTCGCCGAGATCCTAGAGATGGAGCTCGTGGCTGCACAGCTAACGCCGACACCACCGCCAGTGTCCCCTATAGAAGCTGCTGAGGAGATCACCAATAACATAGTGGTGGAGCAGCATCCATCCACACCATGGCCATCTCCACCACGACAAGAAGGTGAGGCTGTGACGGCCACAAGGGTGCCGACACCTCGCCTAGCAGCATCTACCTCGTGGACGATCGAGATCAGTTCTACCTCATCGGGTAGACCCTCATACGAGAGAAGTATAGCGAGGATGGGAGGGAGATTTGTAGGAGCCCCTCCGTCACTCGGGAAAATGCTGGGGCACGACCTTGACCACTTGCGGGAGGTAACAGATAGCCACTCGGTTACATTTAATTCTCTAACCCGCAAGTTTTCATTTTTCCAGCAGAGGCTGAATAGCCAGAAAAAGGAACTGCTGACTCTAGTTGGCCTTCCTGGCCAACTAGAGGCACTCAACGCGACGCTTCAGCATACCCACCAGTGCCTTGACATTATCGAGGAGACACTGAGTAGGGAAGACGACCATCTGTGCCGAAGGCAGCCGAGAAGGTCTCCGTCGCCCCCTGGCCTAGGCTCTGCACGGTCCTCATCAGCAGCACCCTCAAGATCATCATCCTCTTCCTCCTCCAGCAGGCCATCAGCAATGCCGGAGGAAGGGAAGCCACAAAGATCGTCCAACGGAGCTCCAGAAGGACAAGCGAGCTCCTACAGTCTGGAAGAAACAACTCCCTCAATCCCCCTAGACGGAGCTGAAGATGACAACGAAAACATCAGTGTCGGGGAGGACTCTTCTGATGAATCAGAGGAAGAGGGGGGGGCATCTACGCCACCAATGAGAGGCACCCCCCCAGAGGAAGATCCTCGATGGCAGATAAGTTCTCTACACCATCGGAGCTACCTTCCTTCGAGATGGCCGACTTCGACAGAAGGGCCATCGGCAACCTGTCAATCAGGGACCATAAATTGTTGAACAAGGTCCTGAGGTCGTACGCAGAGGAAGAAGATGTCGTCTAGAGTGACGGCTACTTCTCCGTACGACGGGGAGCACTCAGAAGCATGTTCCACTCACCAGCCATCATCGGCAAGAAGCTGTTCAGGGTCCTAGAAGGAGCAATGATAGAGAACATCAACACCGGGATAGGTCAGAGAACAATATACAACGCCACCCTGACTTGTCAAGAAGAGTGATGATGGGAGTACCAGACTCCATCGCGGTGGCCAACATGCTGCAACACATCGAAAAGCGTAACACGAACATGGTGTTGGCCCCGTACAAGCACCACAATGTATGGTTCCTCTGCATGGCAGACCTCAGGAACCACGACGTCTAGCTGTTGAGCTGCAGCAACAATGAGGTGCCACGCTCCAGGCTTATTTTCAGTCGCTCGGAGGACAAACACCTGAGTCTTCTACTGATGCGTCATCTATGGGATATAAAGCAAGGAGTCAAACGTCACAATGTCATTTGGAACTTCTTTTCTATCCGAGACTTCCCCGTCCAAACAGAAGAGGGAAGCGGAAACAGTGCCTTCGTCGTCTTGCACGCCATGGAGCTACTTAACATATTTGGATACATGAGGCACCTCCAAGGCCAAAACTTCTACATTCTCAGGAGCATATATGCATTGTTGCTGATAAAAGACAGACGCTATTTCCAAGACATGGGGGTACGTGAAAAGCTGCTGGATAGTGACCTAGAAAGTGAATCTTCACAACCCAGCAGCTCTCTGGAGAAAGAAGAAGAAATGGAAATTGACACCTACAGAGCAGGCAAGTAGTTAGAGATCCTACATGAAGTGCATGGATTTGAGGACCCTACTTCGCCTGAAACTCCAGAAGGATTGATCAACAATTTCGACCGCTTCTCATGTGTTACACTCACCCAGGAGCAGGTCAACGAAATCCTTCTAAAGTTGGCTGATTCTACCCCGACAGATGTCATCTATGAGGCAGGCAATGTCATAGTCCTGGTAGATGATTTAAGGGACATGGTAAAATATGGAGGATGCATAGCGGTATTTGTGGCGGCCACCTACATCCAAACACTACAACAGAAGTTTGAACACGCATACATTGCTCATCCAATGTTGTTCAACGACATCTGCCTCGCCGATGAAACAGGAGCAAAGCAATCATTTCTGGTAGAGTTGGAGCACAAGGTTCCACGTACAATCTTCCTGCCCATCCTACATTACAACCACTGGACGCTCCTGATGATGTACACTCGCCAATGAGCGGGAATTTTCTAAAATAGCTCAGACAACAACAAAGATCATCCGGTGTAGTGTACATCAACAGCGTTGACATCCCTCGAGCACTTAGTACGAAAATACTATGATGAGGTGGCGTCGTAGATACAACCATTCCTGGATACGGCAGCAAGCAAATGGCACGAGCTCCAGTTCTACCACCGTAGTCCACAACAAATTCCTCTATCCAATGACTGCGGCATCTTCATCCTTGAATGGATATCAAATGAAGAGACGTCTGACCAACTCCACCACATCGACTACCACAGCAAACAAGGAGAATATGTATGGGAGCTTCTATCTGGCGCTGGCGTGCTCACCGGCTTTTAACCCTCACTGAGTTAACATTACCCTACCTTATCTACTTCATAACTCTGGGACAGAGTGTGGAGTAAGTTTGGGGGGTGCCATGTATCAGTGAGGGAGGTATAACAATTTCAAAAAAATTTCAGACTTCACCTTTTTGTTCTTTTGTTCTTCTTCTATATCATATGTACATATACATGCTCATACAAAATTTTTGAAAAATTTTGCTTATTTTGTCTCCATGCATATGTACAAAAATGCTATATAGTAAAAATCAGATATGACTTCTTGCCAGTTTATTTTCTATGTGCCTAAGGAGATGCAAGTTTTGTTATGTCTTTCTGATAATGTAGCCTCAAACGACAAAAGACTATGACTTTTCATGCCAAAAATTTCGAAAAATAATCTCACAACAGCTAAGAGACGTGTATGTAGAAGGAAAAAGCTACCCAAACAGCAAAAACTCCTCTTGTTTTCCCTTACCCAACAAAATCCCAAAAACAGATAATAGCCTTATGAGAGTGAATAAAAGCATGAGAGTTGTGCCCAATAAAAAGAAAGTGAAAAAGAAAATAAATATATACACACTTCTTTTCCAAAAGTACCCATCTTTAGGCATGGTAGATCCAGGGCAGTGGTACGTAGGATGTGAAATCACTGCTCTAAAGCCAACTGGCTTGGACTGCAGGGACCACTTGCCCGCTGACGGACCTATACCTGGATGGACTAATGGGAAACAAGAAAAACCCAAAAATCCTTAGCCTACCCTACACACAACTTTCTGCCCCCAAAAGCTATTTGCTGTGAAAGCTAACATCAAAATCATGCACCAAAGTCTCACTGAAGTTGTAGAGAAAAATTTTGCTGAAATAATAAGGCAGGAGAAATAAAGTCTGTTGTTCGTGGTTGGGCCACATTCTCTGTGAGACATCTCAATGCTCGCTCAAACCCATGGTCTGAAAACTATACCGTTCAAGAAGAAGCATCACAAAACAAAGTTTAAAAATTGATTGAGGACAATCAAAATGCTAAGTTTGGGGGAGTTGATAACACCAAATTTTGTGATGTTTTTGGCCCTTATTTCGTTATCAAAACTGCCCTTTTAAACTATTTTCCTCTCCTTTTTGTAATGTTTTCGAATAGACAGGCCGCGCTATGCTCTTAACTCAATTTTATCATATTTTGAAGAGTTTTCCCCGATTTTTAACTCATTTAGCAGCAAAAAGGGCCGTCCCGGCCCACGAATGTGTTCCACCTACATAGGCCTTCTTACTAACCGGCCGGCCGATACGCTCGCTGCCCGACACGGGTGCGCGATACCATACCGTGCGACACAAGGATGGCGAGCAAGAAGGATCGAACGAGTGACACGCCATTTACCTGATAGGGAGCCGGGCTTGCCACGACAACTGAAACGTGTCGCGCGATACAGGCCACCCACCGACAGGCACCACTCGTCATGATGATCGATAGCCCAATATCCTTGTGTCGGGCGATACACATATCGGGCGTCCCTGAAGCCGCAATAATGGAGCTGAAGGAAGAACACGTGGCATCCGGAGCACCATAACTTCCCCCACCCGCTGCCTATAAATAGCAGCTACAGGACTCCAATGGGACAGGTCGGAACCACCAAGAGCTAACTAAGGAAAGCATCTGGAGCTAGCATATCGTGCCTCAGAGGAGTGACGGGAGATTCTAGGTGAGCACTTCCCCATTCCGAGAGGGAGGGAATGGTTCACTTAGGGTCATCCCGGGCACCGCTGCAGGCCGATATCAGCCGACAAGAGTGTCCGATACTGGAAGCAACACTCTAACCCGTCACGATACCGAACCCCAATATGTATCGCCCCGCACGATACGTCCGACATCACAGTGTGTCGCCTAAGAGGGTATGCCGCCCGACATGGCGTATCGAGCAAGGCCCCTGCCCGATATTGGGCTGGAGAGTCAGCCGATGTCTGTCGCCTTTCTAAATCAAGAAGGTGGCGCTTATCTTTGCTTGTTTCAGTCATTTACTTCCTTTACTTATGCAATGTAATCAGACCCTTATATGTTAATGGAATTAGAAGAGTTTAATTATCTGCTGCTTTATGTTTGGTCCCTTTTGTAGGATGATTGCTATGTTTAACATCTGAACTCTAGCTTGTACGCTTGGATCGTGTTTCGATTAGCTACCGAATCGTGTTTTCCCATTGCAACAACCTCGAGAGAGGTGTTGTGGCTCTAGTGTTTGGTCCGATATTGGAGTACGAGAGTGCCTAGGATCAGAGTTGCTGTAGTAACCTTTCCACTCTAACTTAAGTCCAGCAACCTCGAGAGGGGTGTTGACGCTTAGTTAGAGGTACCCACTTCGAGAGGAGGGGTACATCATGTTTTCTGCTGCCGCTTGTTTTACCGAAGTTTTCTCCTTCATTCCTTGTTAAAGCGATAGTATTATCTCTCTGTTTCTGTTGCAGGAAAACCCTAAAAACCGATAAATGCTTAAAACCTAATTTTCCTCATAGCTCCAGTTGGAGATAGTTTCTTCTGTTTTATCGATCTTAGCCTGTTGCTCCCTTGGGGAACTTTTATCATCTCCTTATCCTTGCTGGAGTGTAACGTGTCGATTCTGCGTTCTCAATACTACCACCCTTATCCCTGAGTTTGACCCCGTATATCTACTTCGACCCCATAAACAAAGTTGCGGGGGGCTAGAAGGTTTCGGGTTATAAATTTAAAAGTCCGACTACTTCAAATCCACCTCCAATTTTCGGACGCACTATTTAGGCTGGTCAGTAGCTGCAAAACATGTATTACGTATGCATTAATATATAAGAAACCAGATCACCAGATCCTACACAAGGTATATGGATGTATAAACAATATCTCTCCTTATCCATAGCTCTATCACAGATGTATTCAGCCAATCATAGCGAAACAACTCCAAAATATCTTGTATAAATAGTTTGTTTTCGTATGATTGACCTACAACATCCACATCTATAGAAACATTTATAGGGAAATTTATATCATGTTCACCTAACCATACTACCATATCCCTATAATTAGGACCTAACAGGGAAGGTAGGTCCTATGGAACCCAACTTGGTAATGCAGGAGGTGGAGGTGGAGGCCTAGATGCTCTGGGTGTCTTCATTTTAACCTGTATATATAATTTCATATCAATTGACCTCATATATACACACTAACAATTTAACATAATGTAAATTTACCATACAATTTCAGTATAGATGACATCCACTTTGGGCCACAATATCACTCCGCCTTCTGCCTCACCAAGCGTTTCACAATATGGGTGGGCATATGGTAATTGAAGATCTATCCAATTGGGGAATATATGTAGCGGGCTCACACGAACCCAACCATTTGGTAATGGAGACCCATGAAACATTTCCCCTGGAAGGGATGGGTAAGTAGACACCTCTGCAATGACGTATTCATTACTTTTTAGACGGCATGGCTTCACCCCCTATAAATTTACATAAATAATGTTATATACATATATACATATCATCTTGAAAACATATCATCTTGAAAAGACTAGCTACTATGTCATAAAAATACTTACAGTAGATGTGCTAGGTGGTGGGTCTACAGGATTACTCCCAACCTCTATAGGGCATGTTTGGTTACTTGGATTTTGCTGTATTGGATTGTATTTTGGACTCCAGTTCAACAAATTTTAAGTTTGGTTTGCAGGATTGGAGAACTGAGGCTAATCCCAGGATTTTTAGACATAATAGGAATCCCGCATTTTGGTCTCCATCAAAATTCTCTCGGACGCCAAAATCCAACATGGCGAACGTCATGGACACGAAAAAAAAAATCCCGCACTTACAAAATCCAGCAAACCAAACATAAAATTTTATTTTGCGGGATTTTGACAATGCAACATTTTAATAATGCGGGATGGACAAAATACATGATTTCTAAAAATCCGGCAAACCAAACGTGCCCATAGTAGGAGTAGAGTGGGACACCATAGGTACTGTCTGAGTGGCAGTCAGAGATGTTTGCCACTTGCTCATTACTTCATGGAGTGTCTTATCAACACATTCCTTGACTCTCCTTTCAACTATCTTATCTACCTATACATGGATAAAAGAAACATTAGCTTTTGATTATTGAATTCCCTTTTACAGTAGCATTCTAAAAAAAGAATAGGTTACCTCTTCGTATGAAATTCCCACTTTTGGGACATGTTTGCACTGGGATGGCCCAAAGAATGCTTTGATGCCAACACTAGATCCTACACCCCTAACACATCCAAGATGCTCTGGGTTACCCAAAGCAACTGTCAATTCATCCCTTGTACCCTCAGGGATGAACTTGCCTTGTTTCCTCAGCTCGTGCAGCTCTCGCTAATCAGCATCAATAGAAATTGGTAAGTAAACACCACAAATAATCAATATTCGAATGATTGCTTTAAGAGTTGTATTTTACCATTTTTGCAGCCGCCTTAGCAGTTACGGGCTTCTTTATTTCTCCCTTCTTATTTTTCCTCCTAGCTATCCAGATATCATGGTGAGGTAGAGGTGTGGTACCTATAGTAGAGGACTCCTGAGTAGCAGTAGAATGAGTAGTACACTCGGCCTGTAGTCTTTGGCGAACGCCTGCATAGCCCTTTGGACCCATTGGGTGGTCATGCACATTCAGTGCATGCCTTGCTCTTTACGCCTCACTGATAGCCTAGTTAGTATGAACATTGATTTGGTTAGTAACACTAAAGGTTAATCTTGAATATGTGAATACAACATATATTAATTAAATAGGGAGTAGCACCAAATACCTTGAATTCATCTGTGTTTCTTGAAGCAACAAACACGTCCCATTCTTCTTGGTCCAGGAAGTTCCACTATTCAGTGGCTAACTTCTTCCTCTTCTCACCATCTTTTATGTATTCTCGGGTGATATTTGTCCTATAATTCCATAGGACCCTCCCACAGTGTTGCATCATGCATTTATGATGCAACTTTTCATCCAACGCAAATATACTCTACAAAATAGAATTGCTATTAACTAGTATCCAAAAAATTAGTAATCTACAAAATAGAATTGCAAATAATAATAACTCATGCATAAATCCTTCCATATGAAGTATTTCTTCCCCTTAGGAACTTTATGCCAAGAATCTATCTTACAACCACAATGTCTACAAGTAACATACCCAAGATATGAAACAAACGAATTGCGGTCCACTCCAATTGCATTTCTTGCATTATCAAAATCCACAACTAGTTTGGGTCCATTGCCCTTTAGCATTGTTAACTTCTTCATCATAGTGATGCCCCTTCTCTTGTCAACTTTTTGGTACTACTCATCAAGTGCCTCAAGTGCTTCAGAGGGTACATGTGCATCATCAACCTAAAATTTGACAAAATAAACACACTTACAGGATATAACTATAAATGGAAATATAGATAGAAATATATGATATATTTTTAAAACTTACATTGTGAGGTGGTGCATTGGTATCCTCACCATGCTCATCATGGACATCATGGTCATCATGCACATGCTCAGCCATCTAAAAATTTCATTAAAAAATCAAACATTTAGCATTTGACATAACTAGAAGATAATGAAACATTGAAAAATGAAACAGTGTATAGTTCACATATACAAATGAAACATTGAAAAATGAAACATATAAAAAAATATAAACATTCATTCCTCTAATATTGCGATTGTTTATCAATTAACAATCCTTCATTGTGATCTATGTGCATATACAAATCATCATTAGCTTCAATATTTTGTGGTGTTGGCAACCCAACTGAGAATGGACTGGAGTCATCATATTTATCATAATACTCTTTTTCATCTATAGGATCTTCAATGAACTGTCTTTTACCATGAAGAAAAATAGACTATTTATCATTTGCAAGATCATCGATATAAAATACTTGTTTCACCTGTGATGCCAATATGAATGGTTCACCCTTCTCGCCAATCTTTTCAAAGTTCACTAAAGTGAAACCCAATTCATCCACTATAACTCCTTTGGTGTTATCAACCCAAATACATTTGAAGAGCAAAATTCTGAAATCTATGTAGTCAAACTCCATATGTCTTCAATGACACCGTAATATGATATTTTAGCTTCATGTGGACTCTTATCCTTTGCACTTGCAAGAAACATAGTCAACGCTTGAAGGGTGACCCCACTGTTTTGGATGACACTCTTATCATCTTGGCACTTTGTGTAATATGTGAATCCATTAATGTCATACCCTTCATAAGACATAACATTCAATTTTGGTTTAAAGGTGAGGCATTTGATAGTTTCAGTAATATCATCTGGTGTTTGAGATAGTTGATGTAAGACTTTATCTTCAAACCACTTAATAAATGTCTTGTTATGCAATCTAGCAAGCCATATTGAATTGGCTCGAGGATATTGTCTCTTGATGAAATTGGTATGTTCCTCGATATAAACACTCACTTTGTCCATGTTGTGTAAAATATACAAGTGACCTTGTTCCAACTGCTCACGACTGATTACTTTCACCCGTGATCCCAAAATTCCTTTGCCAAATTGCTCCTCAATATTCTTGTCATTACCAGGAGTGTCATTACCACTCAGAAAGTCTTTGCAAAAATCCATAACCTCTTTCGCCACATAACCCTCAATAATACTCCCTTCAGGCCGATAATGGTTTCGAACATCACTTTTAAAAATGCTCATGTATCGTTCAAAGGGATACATCCAATGTAAGAATATTGGTCCCAACATTTTCACTTCCCTAGTCAAGTGGACAACAAGATGTAGCATGATATCAAAGAACGAAGGAGGGAAATACATCTCAAGCTGACATAGGGTAACAACCACTTCTCTTTGCAAATTATCGAGAGTATCAGGGTCAATAACTTTGATGTACAGACTGTTGAAAAAGAAACAAAGTCTGGTGATTACAAACCTTATATGCTTCGACAATATAGATCAAATTGCCACGGGCAATATTTGTTGTATTAGAGTGTGACAATCATGAGATTTAAGACCTATCAACTTCATATCTTTCACTGATACCAATCTACGGATGTTGGATGAGTAACCATGTGGCACCTTAACATTTACCAAGCATTCACAAAAAGCTTTCTTCTACTTTCTAGACAATGTGTAACAAACGGGGGGTAAGTATGTTCTCTGATTTCCCATTTCATGTAATTTTATTAATTCTGGCCTTATTCCCATTTCACGTAGGTCCAGTCTGGATTTTATCCCATATTTAGTCTTACCTGGTATATTCAACAGAGTACCAATGATGTTATCACATACATTTTTCTCAACATGCATCACATCGATACAATGCCTGACTGTCAAAGAACTCCAATAAGGAAGATCCCAAAATATTGACTTCTTCTTGAATAAATATTTGTCACTCCGTTTCGTCATAGTACATTGTCATCTCTTACCAAATACATTGACAAAGTCTTTTACTCTTTCATAAACAACCTCCCCCAATATAGGTTTAGGTGCACTCTATTCCTCATTCCATCCATTGAATGCTTTGCGCTTCCTATGATACAGATGGGATTTTGGAAGAAACCTTCGATGAACAAGATATACAGTCTTGCCGCCATGTTTTAGTATTCTTGAATCAGTGTTCTCTTCACATATAGGACACACTTTAGCTCCTTTGACACTATATCCAGACAAATTCCCATATGCTGGAAAGTCATTAATAGTGCAAAACAACATAGCATACAAACGAAATGTCTCTCTTCGTGAAGCATCATAGGTCATCACACCTTCACCCGCAGAGTTTCTTTAAGTCATCAATTAGAGGTTCAAGATAAACATCGATATCATTTCTAGGTTTTTTAGGGCCCGATATCAACAACGACAGCAAAATGTACTTATTTTTCATACACAGCCAGGGAGGAAGATTGTATATAACAAGCATGACTGGCCAAGTGCTATGTTGGCTGCTCAATGTCTCGTACATATTCATCCCATTTGTACAAAGCCCAAGTCTTAGATTCCTAACTTCTTCACCAAATTTAGGGTACAAAAGATCAATCTTCTTCCACTGTGGGGAATCAGACGCATGTCGTAGGATCCCATCATTATTTTTCTTAACATTTGCATGCCACCTCAAATTCTTCACATCTATCGGATTGGAAAACAAGCGTTGAAACTGTGATATTATAGGTAGATACCACATCACCTTGGAAGGAGAACCAGTTTTGGACTCCCCCAAAGTCGTCAATTTATACCGTGATGCACCACATTTTGGACAATCTTTCAAATCCCCATAGTCCTTTTGAAATAATACATAATCATTCGGGCATGCATGTATCTTCTTGGCCTCCATTCCCATTGGGCACAACAATTTCTTTACCTGGTATGTTGAGATTGGTAGCTCGTTTCCTTCAGGAAGCATTTCTTTCAACAAAGACAACAATGACGTGAAGCTTTTGTCGCTCCATCTATTGTTAGATTTCAGCTTATACAATCTCAACATAGTGCTAAGCTTTGTAAACTTAGTACATCATGTGTATAACGGTATCTCAGCATCATGTACCATATTTCTAAACATGGGAGGTGGATCGGTTTCAGTGTGCTCTACCCCACAACTATCCAGCATCGCATCAACGATGTCTACTAGAACTGGTTCGTTCACATCTACATCATCGGAGGCAATTTCTTCTTCCACGCAAGCACTTCTATCAACATCCACTGGTTTTGGGTTTGAAATCTCTCCATGCCAGTTCCATTCTGTATAGCCTTGTACAATCCTGTTGCACATGACAAGACTTTTGATTTTATCACCAGTGCTGACTTTCAAGTTGTTACCGCAATGCCTACATGGACAGTAGAACCTATCTCCAGGTTGTTTCCTATGTTCCTCGGCAAATCTAATAAACTGATCAAGACCAGAAATAAACTCTAGGGTGCAGTGATAGCGAATGGACATCTATGATCTATCCATTCTATGATCAAAGAGAAAACAAGTATATATTACAACAAGATTGGGGTCTAGGGTTAACATATTAGATTTTAAGCATGCTTAAAACTTTAGGGTTTAAGGTCTTATATATAATAAAGATTTACTCCTATTGAGTAAATCTTGTACGGGTTTCTAGGCCAACAAATACATGTGTTGTCATTCGTATATATAATAAATGTGTACCACCTATCCCATTCTTGAACACCTAATCTCACTAGTAAGTGTATAATGTATATTGGGTATTCAAGAAAATTTCGACAGCATTTCCCTGTTGTTCTCCAAGTACATATGTACTTAGAGAACAAACATATGTACGGATGCTATCACATACATTTTTCTCAACATGCATGACATCGATACAATGCCTGACTGTCAAAGAAATCCAATAAGGAAGATCCCAAAATATTGACTTCTTCTTGAATAAAGATTTTTCACTCCGTGTGGCCATAGTACATTGTGATCTCTTAACAAATTCATTGACAAAGTCTTTTATTCTTTCATAAACAACCTCCCCTGGTATAGGTTTAGGTGCACTCTGTTCCTCATTCCACCCATTGAATGCTTTGCGCTTCCTATGATACAGATGGAATTTTGGAAGAAACCTTCGATGACCAAGATATACAGTCTTGCCGCCATGTTTTAGTCTTGTTGAATCAGTTTTATCTTCACATATAGGACACGGTTTAGCTCCTTTGACATTATATCCAGACAAATTCCCATATGTTGGAAAGTCATTAATAGTGCAAAACAACATAGCGTGCAAAAGAAATGTCTCTCTTCGTGAAGCATCATAGGTCATCACACCTTCACCCCAGAGTTTCTTTAAGTCATCAATTAGAGGTTCAAGATAAACATCGATATCATTTCCAGATTGTTTAGGGCCCAATATCAACAACGACAGCATAACAGGGAAATGCTACTGAAATTTTCTTGAAAATCCAATACACATTATACACTTACATCTTAAGTGAGATTAGGTGTTCAAGAACAGTCCCAAACTGGGGATTATCCAAGATTTACTCCTATTGAGTAAATCTTGGACGGGTTTCTAGGCCAACAAATACATGTGTTGTCATTCTTATATATAATAAATGTGTACCACCTATCCCATTCTTGAACACCTAATCTCACTAGTAAGTGTATAATATGTATTGGGTTTTCAAGAAAATTTCGGTAGCATTTCCCCATTGTTCTCCAAGTACATATGTACTTAGACTACAAATGGGGAAATGTTACCAAAATTTTCTTGAAAACTCAATACACATTATACACTTACATCCTAAGTGAGATTAGGTGTTCCAGAACAGTCCCAAACTGGGGACTATCCAAGATTTACTCCTAATGAGTAAATCTTGGATGGGTTTCTAGGCCAACAAATACATGTGTGTTGTCATTCTTATACCTACAATCCTAGTTTCTTCATTCATATCCTAAGTTTTGTGTAACATCATTTACTCATGCTTCTCAGTAAATACTAAATAGTAAATAAACCATCATTCCATATATCAAAGATTTGAATCAGGGGGTGATGTAGCCCTATTTTATGGCTCCATCCTGTGCCATTTTGTACTTAAATCACATCTAAACATGTTAGATTACAAGCTTTTGCCCCTAATGTGTTTATCATTGCCAAATGCACTTATGATATTCTTTGCACTATTTTCGAGTACTTGGACCATGCCTTGATGGAAGAGAGAGAAATAAGGAGTTCTGGGCTCCTCCACTCATGGGGGGGATCAAAGGAGGCCCCAAAATCTCCCTCAACCTACCTCCAATGGCCAAGAGTCGTCACCAAGCAAAGACATCCAAGAATGATGAAGTTTAAAGGATAATCAAGTGGTGACGTGTGAATTTATGACCAAGAACCAACATTTCAATAGCATTTTTCCCCAAGTCACCATGACTGTGGCCAATGAGGAACAAAATGATTGTGATGCTGCTCCATGACCACATCCCTCTCCTCCAAAATGTTTGTGTGACCCAACACGGTCGTGGTGCCACTCACCCACCACGGTCGTGGCACTCCGCCATGGTCGTGGCCACCAACATAGCATATCACCACCAGCCCCATACCACGACTGTATTCTTACCCCACGACTATCCTATACTACCCTCACCACGGCCATGGCACACCAACACGACCGTGATTTCCAACCTACTCTACCATTTCCACCACATATCCACCTCAAATCCACTCCATTTCACCATTATCATTAGAGCTTCATATATCAACATACATACTAGGTCATATTTCAAGTCAACATTTACGCATTTAATCACCTTAGGATGCATACATGATTCACAAGGTATTTGGGTGCAC
Organism: Alisma plantago-aquatica; assembly: GCA_963693085.1. Taxonomy (NCBI): domain Eukaryota; kingdom Viridiplantae; phylum Streptophyta; class Magnoliopsida; order Alismatales; family Alismataceae; genus Alisma; species Alisma plantago-aquatica. The sequence goes on from OY856412.1 coordinate 556,806,830, forward strand.
AAAGAATAATATATGTTACTGATTTAGGAGTTTCACATTATCATTTTAGAAATAGAAGACCCACATGTGAGTTAAGTTTGAGATTTAACATCAATGTTTCTTTAACACGCATGTTTCAAGGTTCAAAGCACATAATCAAATCAAATTAGGATGCTAGAATGGACAAGTTGAATCTTATTTCAACATCCATCAAAATTTACTGAATTAGGTCAAGCATGAGGATTAGAAGCACAAATATATGCAAGTACACGATATGAATCAAAATGAAGCCTAATGGCACATTGGGAGAGTGAGATTATACCTCACTTGAAGGCTGAAGAACAAATATATGCAAGTCAACAACGCAAATGGATGACACAACAACTCAATTCAGCCCAAGAGCACAAGTGCAATCAACACAATTCTGTTATAATGAATTAATTAGGTGTGAATAAGTATCAATTTAGTGAGACTCTCTTAGTCCATGCTACTACAAATGGGAAATCAGAAAATATGTTGCATGTGTAACCTTAATATCAAAAATACAATTGAAGTCCACCAATGACAAAAATTACCCTAATGACAAAAGGGCCCACCAATGGTGGTTGAGCAGGAGCAGGGTACCTTGAGGGTGGAGGAAGAAGAGGAGGAAGAAGGCCTTCATGGCAGCGCCAGAGGCAAATAGGTGCACAGGAGATGTGGTCGGAGCAGCGACCTGGAGAGCAGGGAGTAGAGCAGGGAGCAGGAGAGTCGCGACCTGGAGAACAGTGGCCGGAGCACCAACAAGCAGCCGCAGCAGAGGTGAGCAGCGAGCGGTGGCAGTGGCAGTGGCAGAGCACCAACAAACGGCGGCAGAGGTAGAGAGCATAGGAACATCGGGCGGAGGTGAGCAGAGGAATCGTCGGACCTAACCCTCAATCGAGAATGAATGAAACAGAGAAAGGGGAAGAGTCTGGCTCGTGCGGGTGTTGTTAAGTAAACAATAGGCATCGGTTATTAGAACTCACCGACGCTTAAAACTATAGGTGTCAATTACCAACAAGAAACTGAAACTTCTGTTAGTTGATAGTCGTCGGTTCCAACTAGAAAAATATTGACATCGATACAATGTGTGACTGTCAAAGAACTCCAATAAAGAGGATCCCAAAATATTGACTTCTTCTTGAATAAAGATTTGTCACTCTGTGTGACCATAGTACATTGTGATCTCTTACCAAATTCATTGACAAAGTCTTTTACTCTTTCATAAACAACCTCCCCCGGTATAGGCTTAGGTGCACTCTGTTCCTCATTCCATCCATTGAATGCTTTGCGCTTCCTATGATACAAATGGAATTTTGGAAGAAACCTTTGATGACCAAGATATACAGTCTTTCTGCCATGTTTCAGTCTTGTTGAATCAGTGTTCGCTTCACATATAGGACACACTTTAGCTCCTTTGACACTATATCCGGACAAATTCCCATATGTTGGAAAGTCATTAATAGTGCAAAACAACATAGTGTGCAAACGAAATGTCTCTCTTCATGAAGCATCATAGGTCATCACACCTTCACCCCAGAGTTTCTTTAAGTCATCAATTAGAGGTTCAAGATAAACATTGATATCATTTCCAAGTTGTTTAGGGCCCGATATAAACAACGACAGCATAACGTACTTATTTTTCATACACAACCAGGGAGGAAGATTGTATATAACAAGCATGACTGGCCAAGTGCTATGTTGGTTGCTCAATGTCCCGTATGGATTCATCCCATCTGTACAAAGCCCAAGTCATAGATTCCTGACTTCTTCACCAAATTTAGGGTACAATAGATCAATCTTCTTCCACCGTGGGGAATCAGACGCATGTCATAGGATCCCATCATTATTTTTCTTAACATATGCATGCCACCTCAAATTCTTCGCATCTATCGGATTGGCAAACAAGCGTTGAAACCGTGATATTATAGGTAGATACCACATCACCTTGGCAGGAGAACCAGTTTTGGACTCCCCCGAAGTCATCAATTTATACCGTGATGCACCACATTTTGGACAATCTTTTAAATCCCCATAGTCCTTTTGAAATAATACATAATCATTCGGGCATGCGTGTATCTTCTTGGCCTCCATTCCCATTGGGCACAACAATTTCTTTACCTGGTATGTTGAGATTGGCAGTTCATTTCCTTCAGGAAGCATTTCTTGCAACAAAGACAACAATGACGTGAAGCTTTTATCGCTCCATCTATTATTAGCTTTCAGCTTATACAATCTCGACACAATGCTAAGCTTCATAAACTTAGTACAACTTGTGTATAACGGTATCTCAACATCATGCACAATGTTTCTAAACATGGGAGGTGGATCGGTTTCGGTGTGCTCTACCCCACAACTATCCAACATCGCATCAAAAATGACTACTGGAACTGGTTCGTTCACATCTATGTCATCAGAGGCAATTTCTTCTTCCACATAAGCACTGCTATCAACATCCACTGGTTTTGAGTTTGAAATCTCTCCTTGACAGTTCCATTCTGTATAGCCTTGTACAATCTCGTTGTACAAGACATGACTTTAGATTTCGTCACCAGTGTTGACTTTCAAGTTGTTACCGCAATGCCTACATGGATAGTAGAACCTATCTCCAGGTTGTTTCCTATGTTCCTCGAAAAATCTAATAAACTGATCAAGACCAGAAATAAACTCTAGGGTGTAGTGATAGCGAATGGACATCCATGATCTATCCATTCTATGATCAAAGAGAAAACAAGTATATATTACAACAAGATTAGGGTCTAGGGTTAACATATTAGAGTTTAAGCATGGCTAAAACTTTAGGGTTTAAGGTCTTATATATAATTAAGATTTACTCCTACTGAGTAAATCTTGTACGAGTTTCTAGGCCAACAAATACATGTGTTGTCATTCTTATATATAATAAATGTGTACCACCTATCCCATTCTTGAACACCTAATCTCACTAGTAAGTGTATGATGTATATTGGGTTTTCAAAAAAAAATTGGCAGCATTTCCCTGTTGTTCTCCAAGTACATATGTACTTAGAGAACAAACATATGTATGGATTCTATCACATACATTTTTCTCAACATGCATGACATCGATACAATGCCTGACTGTCAAAGAACTCCAATAAGGAAGATCCCAAAATATTGACTTCTACTTGAATAAAGATTTGTCACTCCGTGTGGCCATAGTACATTGTGATCTTTTACCAAATTCATTGACAAAGTCTTTTACTCTTTCATAAACAACCTCCCCTGGTATATGTTTAGGTGCACTCTGTTCCTCATTCCATCCATTGAATGCTTTGCGCTTCCTATGATACAGATGGAATTTTGGAAGAAACCTTCGATGACCAAGATATACAGTCTTTCTACCATGTTTTAGTCTTGTTGAATCAGTGTTCTCTTCACATATAGGACACGCTTTAGCTCTTTTGACACTATATCCAGACATATTCCCATATTCTGGAAAGTCATTAATAGTTCAAAACAACATAGCGTGCAAACGAAATGTCTCTCTTTGTGAAGCAACATAGGTCATCACACCTTCACCCCACAGTTTCTTTAAGTCATCAATTAGAGGTTCAAGATAAGCATTGATATCATTTCCAGGTTGTTTAGGGCCCAATATCAACAACGACAGCATAACAGGGAAATGCTACCGAAATTTTGTTGAAAACCCAATACACATTATACACTTACATCTTAAGTGAGAATAGGTGTTCAAGAATAGTCCCAAATCGGGGACTATCCAAGATTTACTCCTACTGAGTAAATCTTGGACGGGTTTCTAGGACAACAAATACATGTGTTGTCATTCTTATATATAATAAATGTGTACCACCTATCCCATTCTTGAACACCTAATCTCACTAGTAAGTGTGTAATATGTATTGGGTTTTCAAGAAAATTTCGGCATAATTTCCCCACTGTTCTCCAAGTACATATGTTCTTAGAGAACAAATGGGGAAATGCTACCAAAATTTTCTTGAAAACTCAAAACACATTATACAATTACATCCTAAGTGAGATTAGGTGTTCAAGAACAGTCCCAAACTGGGGACTATCCAAGATTTACTCGTAATGAGTAAATCTTGGATGGGTTTCTAGGCCAACAAATACATGTATGTTGTCATTGTTATACCTACAATCGTAGTTTCATCATTCATATCCTAAGTTTTGTGTAACATCATTTAATCATGCTTGTCAGTAAATACTAAAAAGTAAATAAACCATCATTCCATATATCAAAGATTTGAATGAGGGGGTGATGTAGCCCTATTTTAGGGCTCCATCCTGTGCCATTTTGTACTTAAATCACATCTAAACATGTTAGATTACAAGCTTTTGCCCCTAATGTGTTTATCATTGCCAAATGCACTTATGATGTTCTTTGCACTGTTTTCAAGTACTTGGACCATGCCTTAGATGGAACAGAGAGAAATAAGGAGTTCTAGGGCTCCTCCACTCATGGGGAGGTCCAAAGGAGGCCCCAAAATCTCCCTCAACCTACCTCCGATGGCCAAGAGTCATCACCAAGCAAAGACATCCAAGAATGATGAAGTTTAAAGGATAATCAAGTGGTGACATGTGGATTTATGACCAAAAACCAGCATTTCAATAGGGTTTTTCCCCAAGTCGCCATGACCGTGGCCATCTGCGACGACTGTGGCCAATGAAGAAGAAAACGACTATGATGCTGCTCCACGACCACATCCCCCTCCTCCAAAACGGTTGTCTGACTCAACACGGCTCTAGTGCCACTCACCCACCACGATCGTGGCACTCCGCCATGGTCGTGGCCACCAACATAGCATATCACCACCAACCCCATACATGATTGTATTCTTACCCCAGGACTGTCATATACTACCCTCACCACGACCGTGGCACACCAACACGACCGTGATGACCAACCTACCCTACCATTTCCACCACATATCCACCTCAAATCCACTCCATTTCACCATTATCATTAGAGCTTCATATATCAACATACATACTAGTTTATATTTCAAGTCCAAATTTAGGCATTTAATCACCTTAGGATGCATACATGATTCACAAGCTATTTGGGTGCACAAAGAATAATATATATTACTGATTTAGGAGTTTCACATTATCATTTTAGAAATAGAAGACCCACATGTGAGTTAAGTTTGAGATTTAACATCAATGTATCTTCAACATGCATGTTTCAAGGTTCAAAGCACATTATCAAATCAAATTAAGATGCTAGAATGGACAGGTTGAATCTTATTTCAACATGCATCAAAATTTACTGAATTAGGTCAAGCATGAGGATTAGAAGCACAAATATATGCAAGTACAAGATATGAATCAAAATGAAGCCTAACGGCACACTGGGAGAGTGAGATTATACCTCAGTTGAAGGATGAAGAACAAATATATGCAAGTCAACAATGCAAATGGATGACACGGCAACTCAATTCAGCCCAAGAGCACAAGTGCAATCAACACAATTCTGTTATAATGAATTAATTAGGTGTCAATAAGCATCAATTTTAGTGAGACTCTCTTACTCCATGCTACTACAAATGGGAAATCAGAAAATATGTTGTATGTGTAACCTTAATTGCAAAAATACAATCTAAGTCCACTAATGACAAAAATTACCCTAATGACAAAAGGGGCAGCCAATGGTGGTTGAGCAGGAGCAGGGTACCTTGAGGGTGGAGGAAGAAGAGGAGGAAGAAGGCCTTCATGGCGGAGCCGGCAGCAAATCAGTGCACAGAAGCTATGGTCGGAGTAGCGACCTAGAGAGCAGGGAGCAGAGCAGGGAGCAAGAGAATCGTAGCCTGGAGAGTAGCGGCCGAAGCACCAGCAAGCGGCGGTGGCAGAGGCGAGCGGTGGCAGTGACAGTGACAGAGCACCGGCAAACGGAGGCGGCGATAGTGATAGAGCACCAGAAAACGGTGGCGGAGGCGTGGGCAGCGAGCATAGGAACAGTGGGCGGAGGAGAGCAGAGGAATCGCCGGACCTAACCCTCAATCAAGAATGAATGAAACAGAGAAAGGGGAAGAGTCTGGCTCGTGCGGGTTCTATTAAGTTAACAATAGGCGTCGGTTATTAGAACTCACCGACGCTTAAAACTATAGGTGTCAGTTACCAATAAGAAACTGACACTTCTATTAGTTGATACTCATCAGTTCCAACTAGAAAAACCGATGTCTATCTATATATGCCGACAAAAATAAATGTTCTCGAATTAAGACTATAGTCGTTAGTTTCTGTATAAAAACCGATGCTAAAGGGAGGTGAAAATTTTCACAGTTAAGCATGCAAAAACACATCGGCGTCGGTAATTGTAAGACAATCGATGATAAAAATTGGTCAAATTTCTATCTCGCAGAAAACCTTTAGTCGTTGATTTCTTTGTTAAAAACTGACAATGTATGTTAAATTTTGGAGGTAATTTTTTTCACTAGAAAATTTGGATTTGGCTGTCAATTTTAGGCTTTGGTTTCTTATTAAGAAACCGACGCTAAATAAAAAGTGATACCCATGTCTGGTCGCCCTTCATAGATAGATGTCGGTTATTTTATTTAACCGACACTATATGGATTAGGCGTTGGTTTTTGTATACAACTGACGCCTGTAAATGTGACGTTATAAGTCATTTCTGTAGTAGTGTTTTAAAAAATTGAATGAACAAGAAAAAAAAAGAGAAAAAAAATAATATGAATAAGAGGGAGAAAGGAACATGTTCTCACCTACATATTAAGAAGAGAAAGAACATGGTGTAGTTTTCTTAGATATTCCATCTCACTTTGAGACAGAATGATAGTGCATGCACCATTCCACCAAAAATGTAGCATTAGGGCGTATTCTTTTGCATTTGCAGCATGATAGGTTAGTCTTTTTTTTTGCATGATCGATTGTACTGTGCTTCCTTTTCTTTCATAGCCACCCATTCCATCCACTTGTTTCTCTAAGTGGTAGGCCACCCATGATATTCTCCTCATTCAAGTATATCAAGAGATCTGGTTTCACTGAGATGGTAGTTAGGAAATGAGCAATGTAGATAGGAGATCATAAGATGCACCAAGCCTGAACTTGAGGATTTTATTATATTAACTACTTTACTTGATAGTGTTCGTGATCTTGGGATGGACATTTCTTATGAATGATTATTTTCGCCTGAAGGGAAGTTGTCATTCTATGGTTGGTAAGGGTCGGTATGTGAATTGCACGTGGTAATCATATTGTGATATCAATTTTGTGATTATGTTCTTTAGTTGACCCTCTCAATCAGATTTTAAGTTTTGTTGCTCGAGGATGAGCAAGATTCTAGCTTAGGGGAATTTGATGCAGTGAATTTGAGTCACATTTATAGGCTGGTTTCATACGTGTTTTGTGTGGTATGTGTCATTTTATGACTATAAAAGCATGATTCATATTTCTTTAGCCTATAATCATCATATGCATCAAATTCAGTTTATTCTATCTTATTTTGTATAAATTATCAGAATTCTTGGATTTGATTTGTGTTTCTCTCTCTGTTTCAGGTACATTGTATATCTGCACCCGTCGATATCATCGACAGATCTGTCAATACCATTGACATGGCATCAGTGTCCAGGCCAGAGGGAGAGCATCCAAGTCGATACCATCGACCAAATCTGTCGATGGTCCCAAGATCGCTTCAGTGGGGATTAAGTAAATCCATCGATACTATCGACAACAACGTCAATAGTATCGAGAGTTCACAAGTTCTAGCAACAGATTCCTATGTTTTTAGCGTCGGAAGTGCATCTTAAGGTGTCAATACCATCGACACCCCGTCGATGGTATCGACACCGTCGGATCAGAGTTGTGCCCAGAATTGCCACAATCGAATGACAGTGATCTTTTGGCGGCCGTAAGTCATGCTTATACCTAAGAAAAGATAGCTAAACCTAAGTATCATGTTCTATTCCATTGCACGAGTCCTGAAGAAGAGGAGAGTAAAGAACGGAGCCCAGAGATACACCCTGGACGTTTCCAGAGCCGTAGACAGACGATTCTTCTGCTAGAAGGCTGCAGAATGTGCGTCTCGCATCGAGGATCATCCGGATCTTCTCCGTTTCAAGGGTTACACCATAATTTCATTTGTTTCTCCATGTTTCCCTCTTTGTTCTCCATGTGTACTGTTGATTTGAACATGCGGGGCTAATCCCCTCTATCCTTAGGACCGGGAGTAGCCAGGGGAATTGTTGTATGACAAGGTTATATTAAATATCATAATTTGTCTCACTTTCCCTTGATATGTTATCGTGTTTCCATTGCAATTTACTATGCTTGATCACCATAGTAAATGTCTAATATCATTAATTACTTCTGATGGGGAATTAGTGGTTGAAAAGGCACGATTAACACATTAATCAATAAATTCCTTAGACAAGGTAATGTACAATTAATGGTGGATACTTAGAGAAATAATCAAAGCACTTAGATCTAGGGTATAAGTTACTACTGGCGTGGAACTGACCTAGAACTAGGTAGTGAATTGTATCATGGAAGCGAGCAATTCTGACTATGGGCCATAATCAGGGAAAGGGAACGAATTATGTTAATTGTGTAGATTTCCATATAGTGAGACCTTGTGGTGAAACTGCAATCCTAAGAATTCCCATTAATTTGATTAAACTAAACATTTAATCACTGCTCACTTTTGTTTTTCTTTTTACTTTATTTTCTTTTTAAAACCAAACAATCAACTTTTCTAATCGGTCTAGTTGATCGCAACCAGTTAGTAGTAGTCTACTGAAATATCTATTTCCATGAGTTCGACTCGGGCCTCACAAGGCCTATATTACATTGATACGTACACTTGCATTATACACACGGTAAAATCGTGTCAATGAGGTTTGGCCCACACACTTTATATTGGGGAGTTTGGTTATGTGTCGATCTGTTACAACCCTAACTTTTGGGTTCATTTGGTGAGAAATGTAATTTCTAATATTAAAGATATAGGAACAAATAATTATATAATTTGTTTTGAATAAATGGATTTCATTTACAATAGCCTTGATGATTGTTTTGTGGGCTTTATTGGATATTGGGCCCAATAACAGAAAAAAAACAAAAGGAACTCCATGAATAATTGAGAATTGGAGAAAAGAAAGATATGGAAACCTCTAGAAGGAAAAAGAATATAATCCAAAATTGGATTTCGTGCCTCTTGGGTTCCTTGGGTTCTAAGGAGTCCAAAGTTGCAAAGGTAATGCAATAAGAAAAGAAAAGATCAATTAAGTATTTTGTTATTAAGAAAGAAATTGAAAACAATGGTAAAATGTGGAAAATAAGTGAAAAGAGGTATAATTGAGTTATCCTTGGTGGATTTTTGTATCCAAAGGATTCCTAATGTTAAAAGGTATGCCAATGAGGAAAATAAAAAGAAAGATAAAGAGAAATCCTCAAAAAGAGATATTTTAAAAAGAAATAAACAAGATAGTGTGAAATAGTGGATATAGATGCATCTAGAAGGATAATAAATATCCATTAAAAATGATTTTGAAATATTAGAGTTTCTTGAGGTCCAAGGAATTCCAATGGAGAAAAAGAAAAAGAAAATACCAATAAAGAAAAATAAGAGAGTAATGTTATACATTATTAATGAATTTTGGTGGCATTGCTAAAGAGGTGGTATTTTCTACTTAAGGAAAATATATTTTCATTGCCAATGAATTAAAAGGCAAGAATAAAGAGAGTAAGGGAGAGGATTTTTGTATTCCTAAATATCCAAGTATAAAGAATGTTAAGGGAGAATGAAGAGAGAGAAGATTGCCTCTTAATTAAGGGAAATTGTTTGCTATTAGGAAAGGAACTTGTTTCCTCTTGAATGAACGTCTTGGGGCATGGATACCCTCCCCTATATAAGAGGTAGGGTCTCTGGTTCGATCTCAAGATAAAATCCCACATAACTCTCTCCTTTCTCCTTGTTCTTTCCATGTAAATCCTAGCCGTGATGGGTAGAGACACCCTGGAGCAATTGAGGGCCATGGGGTGGTTCTGTTACAGGCTTGATGCACCCACACTGCCGAAAGGGAGCTTGGAAGTCGTCGTTCTACTCTAACCCTACCACAGCGGCCACTGGACGACTACAATGTCGACCGCATAGGCAGACCTAGCCAGCGCGAGCCAGCTACTTTGGCTGAGCGATCAAGGAATCATTGGGTGCACAACAGTGAGTCAGAGGAAAAGGACCCATCTCTGGTGGTCATTGGGGTCCAGGAGAAAGCGGAGAAGCCACATGAGGCGCAGCTAGGGCGACGCAGCACGCCGTCAAGAGGAGGAAGAAGATCCACAGGTTGTTGGACAATTCTACCCCTCTACCGGCTAAAGAAGAAATCGACTTACCAAGGGCAGAAGTGTCATTTAATTCTAATTTCTAAGCGGGCCGTGTTGCATGCATGAGGTGACGTGGCAGCTTCTGATTGGTCCAAAAAGGTAACTTTTGCAAAAAATCATAACTCTTTAATAGTAGCTTGGATGGACAGACAAAAAATATGAATTTTGCTCAAAAAAATGAGAGGAATTCATTAAAAATGGTTTTAGAAGCTAATTCCTTTTGCAATTCGAAAAGTAATGGAAGTTATCAACTTTAATACTTTGATGATTAAGAAACCCTATTTTGAGATGATTAATGTATTTAATGGGTTTAATGGATGATTAAAGTTGATATTAACTTGTTAATTGTAAAAAGGTACATGAAGAACAAAAAGGATGAACTTTGAACAGAAATGGTCAATTTGGAGTTTCATGTGCGTAAATATGCTTTAACGGGCCTTGAAACCCTAATATTAGTGAATGAGACTGATAATGGCTTTAATTGATCAATTTGATGATTAAAGTTGAGATATGGTAATTTTAAGATTTTTCAAGTATAAAAGTTCCTAATTGTGGTTAAATACCCTTAATGTAGTAATTAGGGTTTTTCTAATAAATAAAGGAAGAATTAATGACAAATAGAGTTCATATGTGAATTAGACCATAATGAACTATGAATTGATGATAAATGAGCATAGTGATCTTGTTGTGGATTAAAAGGATAAAAATGGTAGCTTTAATGTAAAAGAGGCATAATGAACCTAATAGATGGTTAATTAGGGTTATATGTTGTTAAAAGATAACCTTAATATCTTTCATGGAGAATAGATGAGATAAATAGGGTTTGTGAGTAATCGTATAAAATTAGGATTTAAAAATGAAGTGAAACCCTAATTGCAATGGAAACCCTAAATGTGGACTAGAAACCCTAGGAAGCGTGCTAGGTTTAATAGATCTTGATGACATGAGTAATAAAAAGGAAATTGTATGATTATTTTAGGATCTTGTTATGTGTGCTTGCTTGCTTGGATTTCTTACTTGCATGGATTATTCTATCTCAAATCAGCCTGACAGTTATGTGGTTACGCTTATGAATATCTCGAATTAGTTTTCGAGGTTTTCTGAAGTTTTCCTCGATGACTTGAATTAAACTGTTGGATAAATTTAATTCATGCAAACTATAATGTGGATATGACTGTCACTTAAGATATGTGCCTACTAGCTCAGATCCTAGTCCCTATGTGGCTTAATGGTTTGGCTTAGTACATGGCTACCTATGGGGTAGGTCCATCAGGTCATTGGATGACTTAGTACATGGCTACCAATGGGGTAGGTCCATCAAGTCACCTTGAGTTAGGGATTGGGCTACCTTTGGGAAGGGCCATGTGACTCTATAACCCTAAGTATTGGCTACCTGTGAGGGAGGACCATGGGGGTAAGGATCTACCATAGAAAGAGGTAGTATCCAAGTCCACTGCAGGGACAACACAGAGATAGGGGATAGGTAAGGATTGAGTAGTTTTTCTTAAAACATAATCTTGGTTGTTAAATGATAATTGGCTGATTACATTGTTATCATAGTTGCACGATTATTGTTTCCCCCACATACCAGCTTTATGCTGACTGACGTTTTGTTTGTCGGCATTTTAGGTACAAGTGAAAAGAACAAATAGTAAAGTGGCATATGTGGATTTAAATGAGGATTAAAGTACAATGGAGGATTAGTTAGAATAGACTCCAGTTACAGATAGAAGTAGTTACCCTTAGTTTGAAAAAAAAGGTATGCAAAGTTTTACTTTATTACAACCTTTCAATTTAGTTGGTAGAATTTGATCATTATTATTGATTATTTGTCGAACCTTTGATCTTAAAATGGGGATAATGGCTCTGACCTCTTGGTCTCCCTTAATTGGGGGTTACTGGGAGGCGGGGTCATTAAATTTGGTATCAGAGCATAGGTTCCTCATTTAATCTTTAATAATTATTAAATTTTACAAACTCTGTAGAACTCAAGGGAGTTATTAGAGGAATTTCTGGAAGACAGAGGTGTCTAGAAAAGGATCACATCTGGGGGCTGGCAAGCTTTTCCTCCGCACCTCTAGTCGGAATACGAGGACTCCCAGATCCGTGTGACTTCCTGGACAAAGTCTCAGGATTTGACTCAAAATAAGATACCTTTAGGACTCTCTCATCTTGTTCATTCCTTCTCGACTCAAATGCTATTAAGGACCTTAAGGATTAGGGTTTTCTCTCTTTTCCTCACCCTCTTGAGGTATGGGTAAGGTTGATAAGGTTTAAGGAATCCTCCACCAAATTAATAAAAGACATGTAAATAAGATGTCGTGGACCTAAGCTTAATAGATTAAGTGTAAAAGAATACATACATCCTTAGGTCGTATGACAAAAGTTGCCATGCCCTCAGGAGAGACCTGAGGCTAGACCTTCTTTTCAAGATGATAAGTATAGAAAGTTAGTCTTGGAGGTAGGGATCTCCATTACAAGTAGAGACCTAACACATCCTCTGAGGATGATGTTAACCCTAACCCTAAGTGAAGGTTAGAGAGAAAGATGACATGATGAGTTAGATGGACATGCCTTGGATTCCATATGAGCCATGAGAGGTTGGATGTCTGAGTATCTTTGGCGACCCAACCCTGGGAAGGGTCGTGCATGTTAGAGTGAAGGATAGCTCCTTCACTGATGAGGTTAGAGAAGAACCTATGGAACCCCATGAGCTTGTATGAGCATGGCATAGTAGGCACCCAGAATACGTCAGTAGTGCGAGCAGTAGGTTGAAACCCTGACCAAGGGAGTATGTTGGATAGCTGATGAGATAAGCATAAAGGGCTAGGCATAACCTTGAGCAAACATAAGTATCACCCATGTAGGGGTATGTTTGTGATCCTGATCCACCTCCATTTAAATAGGACCTTTAGTATAAGGTTGGTTGTGGAGTTAGCTCTAGAGAGAAAGCAGGACCCAAGCAAGAAGGTTGAAAGCCTAGACTCCGGGAAAAGTGGGGAGTTGAGGATGATGTGACCTAAGTGGATGATAGTGGTTTCCCATGCTTGATCCCTGGAGGCTGTTGATATCTTGGTTTCCATTAGAGGAACCAAACCCTAGAGATAAGATGAGGCTTCTGGTACCTATGTGCCTATGGTGTAGGTGTTTACCTTCTGAGATAGGAAGAAGAGTTCCTTAGACCTGGAGAGGTTTAGTATAGGTCGTGAGGCCTTGTACTTTATTGAATGTCCTTGAGGAGGACTCAACTTTGGGGTGTTGCTCAAATAAAAGTATCATGGGAAGCACATGACATACCTTGGACATGCTCGGTTCGTGGTTAAAGGTTGAGCATGTAGTTGAACAGCTATTGCATAAAGATATGAACCTAGGGTTCTTAGGCCTAAGAGGGGAAGTGGTGCACCTGATGCTCATGACAAGATTTGAGATTTGAGATTTGAGCATGGTACTCCTCATGGTTAGATGAGAGGGAACCCCTTAAGTTTAAAGGTATGTTTGATGAACCCCTACAACTAAGTGATGGCATGGGAAGGTATGACCTTGATCCAATGTTGAGGATGAGAACAAGTATGACCTAGCATGGTTTAGTAGGTGGTCTGCTTGGGCCTTAGTGGTTGCTGGGTTAAGCATGCTCATGTGAATATAAACCCTAAGGATGTTTGTGACCTTGTTGTCAAGAGTTGTAGTTTCCTCCCATCCTCGGAGAGGAACCCTTTGGTAGGGTGTGTACCAGTTTTGTGGGTTTTGTGGAAACCTAAAGAGGTCTCATAGGATCGTGAGAAGCTAAGTGAAAAGTACATGGTATGAGAATGAACCTGTAGACCCATAGATAACCATCTCTAAGTGCATGTGGATGTGTTACCATGGAGGTAATCGGTATGGGGCCCGACCAAGGTAGGCAGGTTGCCATGACCCCTATGGAAGGATGGAAATCAGCCATGAATGTAGAGATAGAGATGATGAAGGCTTGGGTAAGGTTCTAAGTTGAACATGTACTATGTTAGAATCCTAAGTCTATCCCAGGGTCAGGTAGGGATAAGACCGATGGAAGTAGGAGTTGCCTAATTCCCTAGTTGCACATGACCATAGGATCGGGAGGTAACAACTATCATTGTCTGAGGGCCATGGGTTAGGATATTGATCACCTTCATGAACTCATGGGACCCAAAGGGCAGATGAGTAGGGCACTCTCTGATGCATGAGGGAAGAGGGATGACCCCAAAAGTGCTGGCACCCTATTGACCCAGAGGAGATGACCAAGGATTGTGTGTGGACCCAAGTAGGTTCAGAATCAGTTTTCCATGGAAGTAACTTTGATATCGAGATGTTTGTGATGTAGAGACATTTGTGGCACGTTTCAACTTAGATTTAAAGGTGTACTGGGAAGGTGGGATGTACCATCTCTACTCTTGGAACAGGAAGAACTCTGTATTTGGACTACAACCAAATGCTTATTTCCTCTTGTTATGGGAGTGAGAGATAGGACAATATGCATGCCATACACCAAGGATAAAAGGTTATGTGAGTTGGAATGTTGCCATGAGGTATGAGGACAGAGAGGATAACATACCCTGGTGGAGTGAACGATACATGGATGGTTTTCAAACACTAATACGAATAATGTAGTCATCTTGTGAGGATGTTGTTATCATGAGCTATGAAGGTTGAGTTCAAAAAACCAAGAGAATAAGCTCAGAGTTTTCTTGATCAAGATAGACTTGGAGCTGAGATGAGATTATAAGTGGAATACATGGAGGTGTACGTATTCAACGTTACCTAATACCTAAGGATGTGAAGTGGTAATGGATTCTATGGATGAGATATAGCTGCATAGTTTAGATGGAGGCTAGAAGAGGTTGTTAGGATAACCCCCAGTTGGAAAAAGAGATAAGTTTGGCTAACACAGAGATGTGACAATATTGGTTGATCAAGTTAATGGTTGATTGGTAAGCCAGCCTAGGGCTTATCATGATGAAAGGATGGTTGTAGAACCTTAGATGCACTTCTCTGGAAGGGAAGGTGATGAAACCCCGATTAGAGTGGTTTAGGGTTTCTGAGGAATCGACCTTAATGAATTATGACAACACATGAGATCATGATTGAAGATCACCATACACCATGGTACTATGAAGATAGTAAGTGACAGTGGTACTTCGGATGTTTAAGAGGAAGTTGCATGTGGTATGTTGCCATGCAAGCCAAGAGGTGAAGGACGAACACCAGTAACCCAGTGTATCAATATAGAGGATAAAAGAGTCCCTGAGAGGGAATGGGAGTTCATCACTATGGATGTTGTGGTAAGTCTCGCCTAGACCATGGAAGGTCAAGATGCAATATGGGTTATGGTAGATTGCCTTACCTAGATGACATGAGAGAAAGAAAGAGTATTGTCAAGAGACAGATCTAGTTGAACTACATATGAGGGAGATGGTTCAACTACACCATCATGCGAGTTCAAAGGTTCTTGCATATAACCTAAAGATACACCTCTGTAGGGTGGAAGTAGATACATAAAGAACTCGATGTTAGTACCACTTATCACCCCTAACTAATGGTTAGTATGATCATACTAGAGGGTCTAATGAGAGCATGTGTGCTCGTTCAGGGTGATACATGGAGATAGTTCTTGTCTTCTGTAAGATGTGATGATAACCACCATAGCCAGTATCGGGATGTAAAGAAGCTCTACAAGGGAAGTTGTGTCAGTCACCACTTCGTTAAGATGATGTTGGTGAAGGGACCTCGTGAAGGTCAAGAAAGGACTACAGTGTGTGCATATGAAGTCACTGATCGTGCAATGGATGAAAGGAGCCCAGAGACGACATGAGTTGTAAGTTGATACAAAGTAGACTAACATGCAGTTCACTGTGGGGGAATATGTGACATGGAAATTTGACCCCTCTACATTATAGCTAAGAGAGTTGAGTCCCCGATACATGGGTTCTTTTGACATGGTTTGGTGGAGAAGGTTAAGTTTTCCCTTACCCCTCAGGATAAAGTGATGTGTGATGAGTTCCATGTGTCCAATTTAGAGCACTATGTGAGGTACCTAGACCATATGCGGAGCAATGAACCTAGTGAGCCCCAAGGGAGGCTGAAATGACCTGAGTCACCTATGAGATTTATAGATGCCAAGGTGAAAGAACTCAGAGAAAGGAATATGTGATGATAAAGGTTCTTTGAAAGCGCCATGGATAAGGTAAAGCCGCATAGGGGCCAATGATTGACATGGGAAAAGTCTTATCCTGAATTGTTTGTTTGCTTGATGGAATTTTGAAGACAAAATTCCTATAAGAGGGGAAGGATGATACAACCCCAAATTTTGGATTCATTTGGTGAGAAATGTAATTTCTAATATTAAATATATTAGAACAAATAATGATATAATTTGTTTTGAATAAATGGATTTCATTTAAAATAGCCTTGATGATTGTTTTGTGGGCTTTATTAGCTATTTGTCCCAATAATAGAAAAAAAGGAACTCCATGAATAATTGAGGATTGGAGAAAATAAAGATATGGAAACCTCTAGAAGGCAAAAGAATATAATCCAAAATTGGATTTCGTGCCTCTTGGGTTCCAAGGAGTCCAAAGTTGCAAAGGTAATGTAATAAGAAAAGAAAAGATCAATTAAGTATTTCTTTATTAAGAAAGAAATTGAAAACAATGGTAAAATGTGGAAAATAAGTGAAAAGAGGTATAATTGAGTTATCCTTGGTGGATTTTCGTATCCAAAGGATTCTTAATGTTAAAAGGAATGCCAATGAGGAAAATAAAAAGAAAGATAAAGAGAAATCCTCAAAAAGAAATATTTTAATAAGAAATAAACAAGATAGTGTGAAATAGTGGATATAGATGCATTTAGAAGGATAATAAATATCCATTAAAAAGGATTTTGAAATATTAGAGTTTCTTCAGGTCTAAGAAACTCCAATGGAGAAAAAGAAAGAGAAAATACCAATAAAGAAAAATAAGAGAGTAATGTAATACATTATTAATGAATTTTGGTGGCATTGCTAAAGAGGTGGTATTTTCTACTTAAGGAAAATATATTTTCGTGGCCAGTGAATTAAAAGACAAGAATAAAGAGAGTAAGGGAGAGGATTTTTGTATTCCTAAATATCCAAGTAATAAAGAATGTCAAGGGATAATGAAGAGAGAGAAGATTGCCTCTTAATTAAGGGAAATTGTTTCCTATTAGGAAAGGAACTTGTTTCCTCTTGAATGAATGTCTTGGGGCGTAGATACCCTCCCCTATATAAGAGGTAGTGTCTCTAGTTCGATCTCAAGATAAAATCCCATGTAACTCTCTCCTTTCTCCTTGTTCTTTCCATGCAAACCCTAGTCGTGATGGGTAGAGACACCCTGGAGCAATTGAGGGTCGTGGGGTGGTTCTATTGGAGGCTTGATGCACCCACACTACCGAAAGGGAGCTTGGCGGTCGTCGTTCTACTCTACCCCTACTGCAGCGGCCACTGGATGGCTGCAAGGTCAACCGCATAGGTAGACTTGGCCAGCACGAGCCAGCTACTTTGGTCGCATGATCAAGGCATCCTTGGGTGCACAATAGTGAGTCAGAGGCAAAGGAGCCATCTCCGGTGGTCGTTGGGGTCCAGGAGAAAGTGGAGAAGCCACACGAGGAACAGCTAGGGCGACGCAGCGTGCCATCGTGAGGAGGAAGAGGATCCATGGGTTTTTGGACAATTCTGCCCCTCTACGGGCTAAAGAATCAATCGACTTACCAAGGGCAGAAATGTCATTTAATTCTAATTTTTAAGCGGGTCATGTTGCATGCATGAGGCAACGTGGTAGCTTCTGATTGGTCCAAAAAGGTAACTTTTGCAAAAATCATATCTCTTTAATGGTAGCTCGGATGGACACACATAAAATATGAATTTTGCTTAGAAAAACGAGAGGAATTCATTAAAAGTTGTTTTAGAAGCTAATCCCTTTTTCAATTCGAAAAGTAATGGAAGTTATCAACTTTAATACTTTAATGATTAAGAAACCCTATTTTGAGATGATTAATGTATTTAATGGGTTTAATGGATGATTAAAGTTTATATTAACTTGTTAATTGTAAAAAGGTACATTAAGAACAAAAAGGACGAACTTTGCACATAATTGGTCAATTTGGAGTTTCATGTGTGTAAATATGCTTTAATGGGCCTTGAAACCCTAATATTAGTGAATGAGACTGGTAATGGCTTTAATTGATCAATTTCATGATTAATGTTGAGATATGATAATTTTAAGCTTTTTCAAGTATAAAAGTTCCTAATTGTGGATAAATACCCTTAATGTAGTAATTAGGGTTTTTCTAATAAATAAAGGAAGAATTAATGGCAAATAGAGTTCATATGTGAATTAGACCATAATGAACTATGAATTGATGATAAATGAGCATAGTAATCTTGTCATGGATTAAAAGGATAAAAATGGTAGCTTTAATGTAAATGAGGCATAATGAACCTAATTGATGGTTAATTAGGGTTATATGTTGTTAAAAGATAATCTTAATATCATTCGTGGAGAATAGATGAGATAAATAGGGTTTGTGAGTAATCGTATAAAATTAGGATTTAAAAATGAAGTGAAACCCTAATTGCAATGGAAACCCTAAAAGTGGACTAGCAACCCTAGGAAGCGAGCTAGGTTTAATAGATCTTGATGGCATGAGTAATAAAAAGGAAATTGTATTATTATTTTAGGATCTTCTTATGTGTTCTTGCTTGCTTGGATTTCTTACTTGCATGGATTATTCTGTCTCAAATCAGCCTGACAGGTATGTGGTTACGCTTATGAATATCTCGAATTAGTTTTTGAGGTTTTCCAAAGTTTTCCTCAATGACTTGAATTAAACTGTTGGATGAATTTAATTCATGCAAACTAGAATGTGGATATGACTATCACTTAAGATATGTGCCTACCAGCTCAGATCCTAGTCCCCTCTGTGTCTTAATGGTTTGACCTAGTACATGGCTACCTATGGGGTAGGTCTATCAGGTCATTGGATGACTTAGTACATGGCTACCAATGGGGTAGGTCCATCAAGTCACCTTGAGTCAGGGATAGGGCTACCTTTGGGTAGGGCCATGCGACTCTATAACACTATGTATTGGCTACATGTGTGGTAGGGCCATGAGGGTAAGGATCTACCATAGAAAGAGGTAGTATCCAAGTCCACTGCAGGGACAACATAGAGATAGGGGATAGGTAAGGATTGAGTAGTATTTCTTAAAACATAATCTTGGTTGTTAAATGATAATTGGCTAATTACATTGTTATCATAGTTGCACGATTATTTTTTCCCCCATATACCAGCTTTATGTTGACCGACATTTTGTTTGTCGACGTTTTAGGTACAAGTGAAAAGAACAAACAGTAAAGTGGCATATGTGGATTTAAATGAGGATTAAAGTACAATGGAGGATTAGTTAGAATAGACTCTAGTTACGAATAGAAGTAGTTACCCTCAGTTTGAAAAAAAAGGTATGCAACGTTTTACTTTATTACAACCTTTCAGTTTAGTTGGTAGAATTTGATAATTATTATTGATTATTTGTCGAACCTTTGATCCGGAAATGGGGATAATGGCTCCGACCTCTTGGTCTCCCTTAATTGGGGGTTACTGGGAGGTGGGGTCGTTACACAATCTCTATTAGGTTTCAAGTTTATGAGGCTTGACCACCATTGTTATTTATATTGTTCTAGTACTATGTTTATGTCACGTACATGCAGGTTGTTATGGGTTTTGTGCCCAAAGAATTATGTGTGATTTTGTGGAGCCTCTCTTATTACTATTTTTATGCAAGTAATCCCCTTTGATATCTCTTGTTTGCAAGTAAATTTCTTTTATTCAAAATTGGGTAGTCTTTATCTTTCTATGGGAAGACTTTTTACTTGATGTCCTTTTCATTCCATAAATTGCTCAAATTTATTGTAGTATGCACATACCAGCCTTTTGTTGATGTTATCTTTTCTATTTCCTTTTGTGGGGTACGCTTCCAACCCCAGGTGTTGGACTAGGAGAATGAAATCAAGGTGGACCTGGACTATAACAAGTGTAGTTAGTTTGCTTTTCCTCTATATCACCCTGTGTGGTGAAAGTCTGGTACTAATAACAAGCTTTTTAATGGTTAGATACATATTTAAATTCTAATGCTACTTTGGTGTTATGATACATTCATGTCGAACAAATTGGTTGTCATCCCTTTTGAGAATAAAAAAAATTATGCTGGTGTTTGGTTTGGGATGTTGCCTTTTTATTTTAGTAGGGAGTGGTTCCCCTCTGGGATCCCACTCCTTACACTCTGTGCATTCAAAACATGAACTTCACAAGGATAGGCTTCCTGACATGCCCAAGGTTTTTGTATCTACATATCACTAACCCATCATAATGGAGAAAACTCTTTTGTGATCACATCATGGGTTCACATTTATCATTCCATATTCTAATACTAGATTTGAAGGTCTCTATGTCTAGGATTATAATAGACATGCATCTAGGGAAATTTTATCCACATACCACACAAAAAATCAATCGAAACAATCATATATTTATAACAATGGAAGTTAAAAATGTGTAGTACTAAGGATGAGTAATGGGGCTAATCCCCATGACTGATGAGGTAAACTACTCACTCATACCACAAAAGAAAACAAAAGAATGATATGGGAGATAAAAAGCCATGTTATAGTAGGTATGGATGGGTGCATCCATGGTCTCCAGTGAGCTGGTTAGCACTTCCAACAACACAATGATCGGGGAAGACTCTAGATGGAGGGCATAGTTCTTCGCTTCTGCTTGGAAAATTTATGATATGGGGATAGGGAGTCTAACCGTTATCCATTAGGTAAAAAGTATATTTATTATAGTGTCCCTTGGCCCATAAAATCACTCAATTGATGGCCCGATGATGCTTTTTTTTCTCTTCTGGGATCGTTTTAGTTGGGCGATTAGCCACTTATTCCTTGGTTGGCCCGATCTCTTGTAGGTCGACTAGTGTGAAGGGTTAGGAAACTCATTGGCTTGTTAGTGTCTTTGATCCATGTGTGGAAACATCTGATCAATCAACTTGTTTGCTACTGAGAGCCCCTGAAGAAACTCAAATTGGTTGACCTAGTTGTCCAACAAGGTGACTAGTCTTTGCTTGGGGGAGAACTCCCCCTGGTTAGTCAAGCAACTCTCATATGAGTCGGGTGACTCATTGGATGTCGGGGTTTCTAGTCTTCCCTGTGGAATTTCCATCCATAACTGGTCATGTGACTCACCTCGTTTGGTGCTTGACACACCTTTCTCCTACCTTATCCATTCAGTCAATTGGTGAATCTAGTTGCTTGAATGGGACTTCAGTGTGGTGAAGTACTTCTAAGTGGCCCCATATCACTTTCAAATCATTAGAGATGAGGGGTATGAACATGGGTCATCATGAGGACAACCTTAAATTCCCATTAGAGCTTTATCCTATAATAAGAGAGAAAATTTTCCATCAAAAACCTAGAAATAGAAATAAAAGCAATTTCGGCTAGTCTATGTAAAATTGGAGAAATAAGCATATGAAGGTGAATGAACCCACAATAAAATATGCAACAAATATGATATGAATATGCATTGATCATCTGTAAACATAAATGTTGCTCGTACTCAAGTAATGTGAAAATCGAGAATAGAATGCCAAAATATACTACATCATGTCATCCTCTCCTTCTCAAAATCATTTCACCCCTACCACCAAACATGTCCAAGCAAACCAATTTTGTGAAATAAAAAACACAACTTCCAACGGTCTCATTCCTAGTTTCACATCACAATACATGTATATGTATCAAGAATCCTTAATGAAGATGAAATTCTTGGAAGTTTAGATGATCTTGAGTAATCCTATGAGATTTGTGTAAGAAGAGAATTGGGCTATAAACTTTGGTACTTTTGGGTATGTGTAGTTCCCTTGGGCGGAAATTAGAGTGAATAGGGTATGGAAGGAAGAATTGTGTATTTCTCATCTACTCTACTCGAATTTGCAATTTATGGGTGCAAATACACATACTACACACTCTTTTATTTGTACACATTGACATATTTTCTTATTTGGTGGTACACCCAATTACATACAATAGGTATGGAAGAAGCGAAGAGGGTGAGGCGGAGGTATGCCACCCAAACTTAGGCTTTGTGCCATTTTTTTATCTATTTTTGGCAAGCTGGGGTAAGCGATGATGGATAATATGTAGAAAATGGGATGAACTTGTGCATCTTATTTTTCAGAATTCAATGTATCGGCATAACATTGCATAAATTCAACTGTGCCTTGAAAAATTAAAGATAAGAGATATTTCTGCATAGAAGTGATGCTAGTCGGAAAAAAGACACATTGCATTGATTCTGATGGGTCCCGTATGACTTGCCATCATTTCTAGGGAAAGATAAGATTAAGATCCTTGGTAACAGAATAGGTTCCATCAATGGTGATATCTCAAGATTAAGATTACACAAGGATGCTTCAATCAACGGGTCTACATGATGAAATGAGTGATATTGCATGCAATGAAAACATGAAGGCGGTCTAGGCCGACTAGATAATGGTTGAGTACATGCAGATATAATTATTAAAATTTGAAATATTTTACAGAAAAGTAGTGCATGTATGCATTTTTAATATAAGAAAATCCTAAAACAAACATAAGAACAAAGATAACACAGCTGGAGTAGGACATACCACCCACCCTCCATCCCAAGCTTACAAATTTTCTCATTTCTGAGAAACACTAAATTCAGAATGGAGGAGAGAAAGCTAGCTAGAATGACCACCATCCATCGTGTTGACCCAAGAGAGTTGGATCATGTGGCTCTTATAGAGGGGGATGCTCAAGGTATAATTGGGCATGAATTGGGTCCTATTCCCAATATGACTATGGAATCTCAGGATGTGGTGGTGGCTCAATATAATGTCTCTCCCAATATTGAGAAGTGGGTAGCGGTAGGTCAGACCAGCTAGACCGTCTATATGTAGTTGCAGTCAACCTGGTGGCATGAGTCTCATGAGTCTTCTACATCAAATAGATGTGGTTGAGATGGTGTCCTTGACATTGTTGTTCCTACTCCATGTGTGTTTGTGAAGTATCAATCTACCTCGATTGTTATTGAAGCTCATTGAAGTCAAAGGGGCCATCAGGTGTTGTTTCATATGGAATTCAGTACTCGGCGTGACACTAATTAGGTGGTGGGTGAGAGATGGTTCATTGATGTTTGCCTCCATGGAGGTACTATAACCCAGAGCTAGCTCATGTATCTCACTTTCTATGGGAGGGTGCTCTGGTTGATACTTAGGATGTCTATAGAAAAGTCAATGAGACTGTTGGTGAGGTTCACCACTTCAAAGTGGCCTCAGTGGGTAGGGTGAGTTGGGTAAAGTTGTCCTTGAATAGAAAGGAGTAGATCCCTTACTCTAGGGATGCACTAATGATCATTGAAGTGTTTAGATACTTGATGTAGATCAGGTGGCTTGTCTTCTGAGTCACTCACTCGTATATATTATATGTGGAGCCCACATAAGAAGAAATGACAATGACCAATATTCCCTATGTAAAATGTGAGTTGGTGTTGTGTGTAACTACCAAGTGAAGGTGTTCTATTAGTGTGCTTTCTCATTTGAATGGCTTGTTATTTAGAATGCTCCATAGGCAACATAGATCAGTATAAACAACTCCCTTGGTTCCACCCATACTGAAGACACTAGAAGAGAGAACGAGGTGAGATACTGATGAATGCATATTCATCATGGAATTCAATTATCACTTTGGAACAAATTCAACTCCATATATACTATTTCACTCATTAAATATCAACGTGAGTCATAACGTGCAAAATTATTTAATTAATCCAATTATCATGATTTTAACCGAAATTATGGTTGATTTGATGTAGGTCTTGATAAAGCTGAACAATCAGCTGGAATCTACCTTCCCTCACCCCTGGTTTTGACCAATCAATCTAACCAAGCCGATTGAACCCATTCGGTCTCAAGACCGTTTGAGCCCACTCGGTTTCAAGACCATTTGAGCCCATGCGGTCTCAAGATCGTTTGAGCCCATACGGTCTCAAGACCGTTTGAGCCCATTCAGTCTCAAGACCGTTTGAGCAGCAAACATCGATTGGAGGCATAATCCAACCACGAGGGATCGAGCAGGGCATGGATTCAAGATCTCAAAGCAGAGCCTAGACCACGGTCGTGGTGGCTCAAGTTGGCTGTGGTCCACTATCATCACCACGACCGTGTGATGAGGCCACGACCGTGGTAGATCATCCCCAACCACCTAAGCTCTCACGTGCCACGACCGTGGTCTCTGAGCCACGACTATGGCACCCTACCTGCATCGACTCTCTCTCACCCACCATGCCCGTGCAAGGCAGCACGACCATGTGACAGCTACCTCACCACAACTGTGTTGTCACGCCACGGCCGTGGCACAATGCCATCAGATCCCGATTACTCACCCACCATGCCCGTGCAAGGCGACACGGCCGTGAGACCGCAGCATTACCACGACCATGGTACCTCACCATGGTCGTGGTGCGTCGTCGTCTACCTCTGCACCTCCGCCGATGCAGTACATCTTTTCAATGATTTCGGCGGCACCTCGCTCCTAGAGCTCCACCCCGCCAAGCAGCAACTCCGACTCTGTCGCACCTACTGCCTACAACCTCGCAGCCCTCACCTTCTGTCTTCCTTCTCAAGATCATCCACCGGCGGAGTAGCAACTACACGATGACCGTTTGCAGCAGATCTGAAGACCGTTTGTGCCTAAGTATCCAAGACCATTTGGTCTCGTGAGATTTCCAAATCAGTTACTGCTCAAGACTGTTTTGTCTTATACTGTTTACAGACCATTTGCACAAGATCATTTGGAGAAGAGAAAACGGTATGTGAGACCGTTTGGTCTCGTGTGGTTTCCAAACCATTTGTTGCTCAACACCATTTGGTATTATACGGTTTATAGACCGTTTGCACAAGATCGTTTGGAGAAGAGAAAATGGTCTGTGAGACCCTTTGGTCTCGTGTGGTTGCCAAGCCGCTTGCTACTCAAGACCGTTTGGTCTTATATGGTTTATAAACTGTTTGCCCAGGTTATGCAAAACCATTTGGTCAGATTCTATAGACCGTTTGGCTAAATTACGTGAAACCGTTTGGGCAAAAATTTCTCCAAACCATTTGGTTTCTTTTAATCCAAGACCGTTTGGGGTCAGTTGTGCCTATAAATAGTACCCCAAGGGTCCTCACTTGGACATCGGTTCCGAGACGCCGACAGGCTACCTGTACACAGGTCCGATCTAGATCTAGTCCAGTCCGTGCCAGTTTCATTTCACCTACAGCCCGTGTTGCAACCAAGGAGGTTGAGGAGAGAAGGAAGACGGAGCGAGGGAGACTGTCCGGTCTGTCTTGGCAACTCCCGTTCACGTCCAGATCTGCTCCGACATGATGTAGGAGGCCGTATCTTCTCCACCAAGCTGTGACTACCTTATGCAACAAGTTCATGGCGGATTTCTCTCTTTCTCATTCTTCTTGTTTCTCGCATCATGAGCGAGTAGTACCTTTTCGCTGGAGTGTAGGGACTAGCCCCGCTGCCCATGCAAACATGTTATATTGTTAAACTTTCCATGGCAATGTATATAACTCTTCATTTCGTCGTTAACCGTTATGTTCATAGTTTGATTAATTGCTTTCTTTCATCTTTGTTCTTCCTATGTTGTGAGAACTTCTATATGTAGGATTGAATGACGTTTAATAAGTTGACTCCCAAACTAGAAATAGAATGGGATTCCTTGAGGTCGTAAGTGTATGATCCGCGAGGGGACGAGCCATCTAACCTTCGGTGATGCTTCTATGTACCAAACGCCTGTATAGGGGGTTCACAACCTTAGTTGGATTATGTATCTTCCTATAATCGTCGATGTTTGCTCGTATATTAACTGCCTGCTTGCTTATCGGTTAATGTGGATTACTCCCAAACTAGAAATAGGATGGGATTTCATCGAGGTAGTAAGTGTAGGATCCGTGAGGGGATGAGCCATCTAGCCTTCGGTGACGCTTCTGTATAGGGGTCCCACAACCTTCGTTGGATTTATGTATCTTCAGAGCCATAAGTAAGTGATTCAGATGGTGACGAGACATATGCTGCCTAAGATGATGCTTACGCGAACCTAATGCCCGTATGGGGGTTTTTGCAGCAGCTCTATTTGGATTGTTATATCTTGCCCAGATTGTTCGCGATTGAATGTGTTTGCATGTGTAGTGGTGGTGAAACCCGATACCATCCCAGTGATTCCATATCATTGATCTAAATCCCACTTTAATTTAGCTTTTACTTTCCTACAATTAGTTTAATTAACCTCAAATCAACAAATCGTTTTAAATATTAGCTTTACTTGAGCTAGATTCGACTGATAAGGATTCTTAAAAACGTTGTCCTTTGGGTTTGATCCTTAACTATACTGTGATAAGACTCGTCCGCTTGTAGGTGGTATTATTTCACTTTGGTTTAGGTAAAAACTCAGGGATTTCAACCCCGAGTGAGTTTGTTAGTGCGTTCAAAATACCACGTCAAATTTTGGCGCCGTTGTCGGGGACAACGGAATCAATTAGTCAAATCTAGTTCTTTTAAGACTAATTTAGGATTTTTCTTTTTCTTTTGACACAATCGATCATCTACTTGAAATTTGACTCTACTCCGTGGTTCTCACTTTCAAAATCTTTCTATCTCAGGTACAATCCAAGGCGTAGTGCATGCACCGCTCGGATAGCCCCGGACTAGCAGCGAGCTTTGATCCTGAGATAGACAGAACTTTTCATCGCCAAATCAGAGAAAATCAAGCAAGGATGGCTCAAGAAGAAGAGGTAGCCTGAAGGGTGGCTCAAGCCATCAATGCACAGAGAGATAGGCTCATGCAAGAAGCCAGGGTAGCGGTTCAATAGGAAATCCTAGCATCGCAAGCAGCTAAACTACAAAAGGATCTTAGAGAGTTCTCAATCCCAAAAGCTGTGAATGTTCATCATCCAGTGCAACCTCCTCCCATCAACACTTCTAATTTCGAGATAAGAGCACATTGGATCACCCTGCTTCAAAATAACCCTTTCTATGGCAAACAAGGAGAGGACAACCAAGAACATCTTCTGAGATTCATCGATCTATGTGTTATGACAAAGCAAAATGGAGTATCCAACGATGCCATTCGACTCCGTCTTTTGAAGTATTCCCTTGTTGATAGAGCCATAAGTTTGTACAATTCATTGCAAATTGAAAGACCCATCACCGCCTGGGAACAACTCCAAAATGTGTTTCCGTAAAAGTTCTATCCTCCATCTCTCACATATGAAATTGGGGGCCGGATAACAAATTTCACTCAAGTCCCTAGAGAAACTCTCTCTGAAGCATGGGATAGGTACAAAGAGCTTCTACGCAAGTGTCCACGCCACATAATTCCTAAGAATCAACTCATTGATATATTCTATAGGGGTGTGGATGATGATTTTAAGAGATTCCTAGATTCCTTGTCTGGAGGAAACTTCATGCGTCAAAGTTATGACAGTGCATGGAGAGTCATCACCCTGGGAACAGAAAATCAAGCCAATTGGGGTAGATATGTAGGTAAAGGAGTCTTAAAAGTAGCTATGCCTGAAGCTACTCCCAAGTACAAGTCTATTACTGAAACTCTAAAACTGCTAGTTGCCAAGCAAGACCATATTGAATCATCTCTTGTTGCTATTCAGAGAGGACGTTTGCCCACTCGACAACAAGAACAGATCAAATCGGCTTCATTGTTCTGAGAAGCATGTAAAAGCACCAATCATTCCACTTTATCATGCAATGTTCTCTATGATGTTGTACTGAGCAATGTATGTGGACAAGGAGATAATGGTCAGATGGAAAATCTTAATGCTATCAACACCATTCCTGGCCAAAGTTATTACAATCCAAATCAGAATAGGAATCATCCCGATTTTCAATACGGAAACCCCTCTAGAGCAGTAAACCCACACCAATTTGGTTCAAATAATCAACCAAGAGGCCCACCAGGATTCCAATATAATCAACAACAGAATTTTGGGAATCAAGGAAATTTCAAGGGGAATTTTCAGAATAGGAACTACAATAATTTTCAAAACAACTCTCAGTATCAGAATCTTAATCAACAGCAAGGACAACAAGAAGGACCCGTATCTTCTGATGAAAAGCTATCAGGCATTGAAAAAATGTTACAAACTCAGCAAACTATGATAGCCAACCAACAAGCTCAGCAGAAGGCTATTGAATCTCAACTAGCTCAACTCACAGCTAGCATAAAGCCACCTACTGGAGTGTTTGCTGGCCAACCCGAGAACAATCCTAAGAATCCTGAACAATTGAAGGCAGTCACCACTAGGTCAGGGAAATTATTCAAATTCCCCTAAAAAGACACCTGTGGTTATTACAAACGAGGATGAACCTGTGATTGCCCAAGACTCAACAACTCAAGAGACTCAATCAAAAGATGATAAGTCAGAAAAGGGAAATTTTGAGAAGAATGCTCAAGAAGACGAAGAAACTGAGACCCCAGAACCTGATATCCCTATGTATAAACCGCGTATACCTTTTCCAGCTTGTCTAAGGCAAACAAGGCTTGATACCAGATTCAATAAGTTTAAAGAGGCTATGAAGAAACTTCATGTAGATATACCCTTTTTGGATGCTCTGGCCGAGATACCGGCATGGACAAAATACTTAAAGTTACTCCTCACCAGGAAGTATATAACTAAAGAGTATGAGACAGTAAAACTGGCTACGACTACATCTGATATCATATTCAGCAAGATGCCTAAGAAACAAAAAGACCCGGGATCCTTTAGAATTTCATGTCACATTGGTGACTCATCATCCAAGAAAGGTTTGGTAGATCTCAGCGCAAGCATCTCTATTATGACACTTATCCGGTGCAAGAGACTAGGGTTCGCAGAATTGCTACCTACTGGCATGACTATACAACTTGCAAACAATTCGATAAAATGTTTGTTAGGAATCCTCGAAGATGTCCCGGTCAAGGTAGGCAAGGACACATATGTTCCATGCGACTTTGTCATTATGGACATAAAAGAAGATTCCAGATATCCTCTCATATTTGGTCGTCCATTCCTCGCCACTGCAAGAGCCCTGATTGATGTTGAAGATGGTACCTTACTGCTCAGATTAGGCAAAGAAACTCTCAAATTCAAGGTTTTTGAAAGTATGAGAAGACCAAGTATGCAAGAAGAAGTGTATCTGATTGACTGCATTGAGAAAATGTCACTTCTGACTCAAGAGCATCATGAATCAAATGATCCTTTGGAAATTTCTCTAACAAACCCATCAGTTGATGAACCAATCAACGAGCAAGTAAAGGATTGCATCAAATCCCTCAACTCTACTAAAGAAGATGTTGAAGCCACTAGTGAAGAACTCAAGGCTATGGAAACTACAGAAGAAACAAGCGAAAGACCAGAAGCTCCCAAAATGAAACCCCTACCCGAAGGACTAAAGTACGTGTTTTTAGACGATCTCAAGGTTTGCCCAGTTATTATAAATTCTGATCTAACAGCTGAACAAGAAGAGAAACTCCTGAAGGAATTAAGGGAAAGAAAGAAAGCCATTGGCTATAAAATGAGTGACCTCATTGGGGTCAGTCAAGCGATGTGTATGCACAAGATCCCTATGATGGAAGATCACAAGCCTACTATTGAGCATCAACAAAATTTGAATCCAAATATGAAGTGGTCCATCACGTGGTCATTAAACTTCTCACAACTGGAATAATTTATCCGATCTCAGATTCGCCATGGGTGAGTCTTGTGCATGTTGTCCCAAAGAAAGGTGGAACAACTGTTATACGGAATGAAAACAATGAACTCATCCCCACTCGAATAGTCACAGGGTGGAGGATGTGCATAGATTATAGAAAATTGAACAAGGAAACTCGAAAAGATCATTTTCCAATGCTCTTCCTTGATCAAGTCCTAGAAAGGTTGGCTCATCAAGAAAATTTATGTTATCTTGACGGTTACTCTGGATTCTATCAAATACCCATACATCTAGATGACTAAGAGAAGACAACTTTTACCTACCCATTCAGAACATACACATTTAAAAGAATGTCGTTTGGCCTCTGTAATGCACCCGCAACTTTCCAACGTTACATGGCTGCCATATTCGCTGGTCTTACTGAAACAATTATAGAGGTTTTCATGGATGATTTTTCTATTTACAGAGATTCATTCGATTCATGTCTAAAGCACCTCTCCCTGGTCCTCAAATGTTGTGAAGAAGCACATCTTGTGCTTAATTGGGAAAAGTGCCATTTTATGGTAAGGGAAGGCATTGTCCTGGGTCATAGGGTCAGCAATAGAGGAATTGAAGTAGATAAAGCCAAGATTGAAGTGATTTCTAAACTGGCCACTCCAAAAAATGTAAAAGAAGTCCATGCTTTCCTAGGACATGCAGGATTTAACAGAAGATTCATAAAAGAATTCTCCAAGATAGCGAAGCCAATGATGAATTTATTACTAAAGGATATTGATTTCAATTTCAACGAAGAATGTGTCAAAAGCTTCAACACACTGAAGCAGGCTCTTACAACCACTCCCATCATTAGAGCTCCTGATTGGGACCATCCTTTTGAAATTATGTGCGATGCTAGTGACTATTTTGTGGGCACTGTTTTAGGGCAATATATAGAGAAGAAACACTATGTGATCTATTATGCATAAAAAATTCTCGATGAAGCCCAGAGGAATTATGCAACTACTGAGAAAGAACTTCTAGCAGTCGTGTATGCCTTTTACAAGTTTAGATCCTACCTAATTGGTTTGAAAGTCATTGTCTACACAGACCACGCTGCCATTCGTTACCTTCTGGAAAAGAAAGATGCAAAACCCAGGTTGATTAGATGGATCCTCCTATTAAGAGAACTTGATTTAGAGATCAGAGATAAAAAGGGTACAAAGAATGTTGTAGCAGACCACCTCAGTCGCATCCACACTCTGGATACTGAGAAGATTCCGATCAATGATTCCCTACCAGATGATCAACTAATGAAGGCCTCAGAAGCTATACCATGGTACTCGGATTTTGTGAACTACCTTGCTACTAGGGTTATCCATCCTCAATGCACCGGGAATGCACTGAAGAAGTTCATGCATGATGTGAAGCAATATCACTGGGATGAGCCATATCTTTTTAAACTAGACGTCGATGGTTTGTATAGACAATGTATCACCGAAGAAGAAGCTCAATTTATTTTGGAACAATGTCACTCAGGACCAGTGGGAGGACATATGAGCTCTAAAAAGATTACTTTAACGGTTTTGCAATGCGGATTCTTCTGGCCAACCATATCCAAAGATTCCTATCACTTTGTCATATCATGTGACAAATGTCAAAGATCATGCAATATAACAAAGAGAGATGAGATGTCATTGAACCTATGGCAAGAAGTAGAGATATTCGATGTGTGGCGGGTGGACTACATGGGTCCATTCCCATCTTCTCATGGATTTTCATACATCCTAGTGGCGGTAGACTACATCTCAAAATGGTTTGAAGCTATACCAACTGTCACTAGTGATTCCAAACCCGTCATCAAATTATTCAAAGATATTATTTCCCCCCATTTTGGAGTGCCACGAACTGTGATATCTGACAGAGGTTCCCACTTCCTTGAAAGAAGCTTTGAAGCTTTACTGAGAAAATATGATGTAACACATAAGGTAGCCTCGCCCTACCATCCACAAACAAGTGGATTGGTAGAGGTCTCTAACTATCAACTAAAGGCTATTCTGGAAAAAATTGTAGGACGCAATCGAAAGGATTGGTCAACAAAAATCAACAACGCCTTATGGGCCTATCGAACTGCTTATAAAACTCCCATTGGGACTACACCTTTTCGATTAATATATGGAAAGGCTTTCCACCTACCAGTCGAACTGGAACACAAGGCATGGTGGGTAATTAAACCACTGAACTTTGATATGAAAGAAGCTGGCCAACCCAGGATTCTGCAACTCTAAGAGCTGGATGAACTCAGGATGACAGCTTATGAGAATGCACAAATCTATAAAGAACGCACAAAACTTTGGCACGATGGACATCTGAAAAGAAAAGACATACAAGTGGGAGACCAAGTTCTGCTATTCAGCTCAAGGTTGAAGTTATTCCCAGGAAAATTTTGTTCTCGCTGGTCTGGACCTTACATTGTCAAAAGCATTTCCCCACATGGTGCTTTCTCTTTATGGAGTGAAAAGTCAGGCGAATTTATGGCAAATGGTCACCGCTAGAAGAGATATGTCACCTCGATTGACATAGGCACCGAAACAATGTTGGAACTCACCAATCCAAAGGATCCACCATGAAGCTGAAGAATTCAGTCGAGCCATCGACGTAAAACAAAGGCGCTTGTCGGGAGGCAACCCGATCAATAAATTTGTTTTACTTTTCTTTCCAAATTAGAATATTTCTTCAATTTTGTTTTTACATTCTAGTTAATTTTTCATTAAATAAAATTTGCATCGCAAGATGCTATTTTAAGATCTAATTGCTCTTTACCTTTGAGATTTTCAGATAAGAGGATGCACGCTGATCAGAACGCAACCACACCTGGTGGTCATCCTGGCATGATTTTTCCCCTCCATCTTGGATTTAGGGTTTGCTCGGGACGAGCAAATCTCTATGTTCAGGGTGGAGGGTAGGTGGTACGTACCTCACTTTCCACCTACACCCATCCTTTTCATACTTAAGTTTTCACTATCACATTCTTGATAAAAAAAATTCAAAATTCTTTAATGTTTTTCAAAGAAATTGAACAGATACTTGATGAATTTTTGACACTTTTTGACACTTCCTGATTTCATTAAAAGTCACTAACTAACCTGCTATGCATTTTGAATCATTATATCCTCCTTATTCAAAGTAAATCCTCAAAAGGACCACTTTTTGAAACAAGCCTTTTGATTGAAATCATCTTGTGAAGCTTATGATTCCTAACATCATGATACTTTTGGAAAATTGATAAGTGTCTGTCGAACTGATAGGGATCAAACACGTTGTGCTTCCTAACTGACTAGTGGAACAATAACATGGAATCTCCACCAGATCCTCATCAAGTCATTATTTGAGCAGAGTATGATAAAGAGAACGACCCAGTGCACTGAATTGTAAATCAAGTTGCATTCTGATCTGAACTCTCTTCTACACTTCTTCTACCATCTTTGTATCCCTCCATCCATAAAAAAGAAACAAAAATAGCCAAAATAGTTTCAAACCCTAAGTTCGAGGTGGCACGCCACTTCCCTCTATATACGCTTCTTCCATACCCCTCACAAACTAATAGGGGTGTACCACCAAAAATACAATCTCGATTCGAATAGAGGAGAGATTTGCAAACAAAAAGATGCCAAAGTGCACACAAAAAGAAATGCAATCTCGAGTCGAATAGAGGAGAGATTCGCACACACAAAAAAATACAATAAATGAAATTCCACATCATAAAAAAAAATCTCGAGTTGAATAGAGGAGAGATTTACTTCTTCTTTCCATACCACCTTTCACTCCCTTTTCTACCTAATGACACAATGACTACCTACCCTATCCTGGAAAACACCAGTGTCATATCAAATGCACACTTGTTGTTCTGCGGGTGTCTCTGAACTCTTACAAAACTCTTTGACATGCTTGTTGTTGGAAAAAGTGAGGAGGAAGTGATTTTGGAAAATGAACTCAGGAACGAAGATATGGTAAGACGTGTTTAGTGGTCTCAGGTGGTTGAGACACTGAGTCATATTGAGCAGAAAGAAAACATTCGTGATGTGAAGATGAAGCAATCACATGAATTGAAAGTATTCATTTGGTGACTGTTTCAGATTTTGTGTTACTCGAGGATGAGCAATGTTTAAGTTTGGGGTATTTTGATGAATGCATATTCATCATGGAATTCAGTTATCACTTTGGAACAAATTCAACTCTATATATACTATTTCACTCATTAAATATCAATGTGAGTCATAACGTGCAAAATTACTTAATTAATCCAATTATCATGATTTTAACCAAAATTATGGTTGATTTGATGCAGGTCTTGATAAAGCTGAACAATCAGCTCGAATCTACCTTCCCTCACCCCTAGTTATGACCAATCAATCTAACCAAGCCGATTGAACCCATTCGGTCTCAAGACCGTTTGAGCCCATTCGGTCTCAAGACCGTTTGAGCCCATTCGGTCTCAAGACCGTTTGATCCCATGCGGTCTCAAGATCGTTTGATCCCATGTGGTCTCAAGACTGTTTGAGCCCATTCGGTCTCAAGACCGTTTGAGCAGCAGACATCGATTGGAGGCATAATCCAACCACGAGGGATTGAGCAGAGCATGGATTCAAGATCTCGAAGCAGAGCCTAGACCACGGCTGTGGTGGCTCAAGTCGACCGTGGTCCACTGTCATAACCAAGACCGTGTGATGAGGCCACGACTGTGGTAGATCATCCCCAACCACCTAAGATCTCACGTGCCATGACTGTGGTCTCTGAGCCATGGTTGTGGCACCCTACCTACATCGACTCTCTCTCACCTGCCACGCCCGTGCGAAGCAGCACGACCGTGTGACAGCTACCTCACCACGACCGTGGTGTCACGCCACGGCCGTGGCACAAGGCCATCAGAGCCCAATTACTCACCCACCACGCCCGTGCAAGGCGGCACAGCCATGAGACCGTAGCATTACCACAACCATGGTACCTCACCATGGTCGTGGTGTGTCATCGTCTACCTCTGCACCTCCGCTGAAGCAGCACATCTTTTCAATGATTCTGGCGGCGCCTCGCTCCTAGAGCTCCACCTCACCAAGCAGTAGCTCTGACTTTTTCGCACCTACTGCCTTCAACCTCGCCGCCCTCCCCTTCTATCTTCCTTCTCAAGATCATCCACCGGTGGAGCAGAAGCTACACGATGACTGTTTGCAGCAGATATGGAGACCGTTTGTTCCTAAGTATCCAAGACCGTTTGGTCTCGTGCAATTTCCAAACCGGTTGTTGCTCAAGACCATTTGGTCTTATACGGTTTACAGACGGTTTGCACAAGATCGTTTGGAGAAGAGAAAATGGTTTGTGAGACTGTTTAGTCTCGTGCAGTTTCCAAACCATTTGCTGCTCAAGACCGTTTGGTCTTATACGGTTTACAGATCGTTTGCACAAGATTGTTTGGAGAAGAGAAAACAGACTGTGAGACCATTTGGTCTCGTGTGGTTTCCAAACCATTTGTTGCTCAAGACCATTTGGTCTTATACGGTTTACATACCGTAAGCCTAGGTTATGCAAAATTGTTTGGTCAGATTCTACAGACCGTTTGGGCTAAATTAAGTGAAATTGTTTGGGCAAAAATACTTCCAGACCATTTGGTTTCTTTTAATCTAAGACCGTTTGGGGTCAGTCTTGTGCTTATAAATAGGACCCCAAGGGTCCTCACTTGGACATCAGTTCTGGGACGCCGAAAGGCTTCCTGTACATAGGTTCGAAACAGATCCAGTCCAGTCTGCACCAGTTTCATTTCACCTACTGCCCGTGTTCCAACCAAGGAGGCTGAGGAGAGAAGGAAGATGGAGTGAGGGAGACTGTCCGATCTATCTTGGCAACTCCCGTTCACGTCCAGATCTGCTCCGACATGCCGTAGGAGGTTGTATCTTCTCCACCAAGC
The DNA here is from genome assembly GCA_963693085.1 of Alisma plantago-aquatica. NCBI lineage: Eukaryota > Viridiplantae > Streptophyta > Magnoliopsida > Alismatales > Alismataceae > Alisma > Alisma plantago-aquatica. The sequence goes on from OY856412.1 coordinate 556,842,917, forward strand.
TGTGACTACCTTCTGTACTGAGTTCATGGTGGATTTCTCTCTCTTTCTCATTCTTCTTGTTTCTCACATCATGAGTGAGTAGTACCTTTTCACTGGGGTGCGGGGACTAGCCCCGCTACCCATGCAAACATGTTATATTGTTAAACTTTCCATGGCAATGTGTATAACTCTTCATTTCGTCATTAACCGTTATGTTCATAGTTTGATTAATTGCTTGCTTTCATCTTTGTTCTTCCTATGTTGTGAGAACTTCTATATGTAGGATTGAATGTCGTTTAATAAGTTGACTCCCAAACTAGAAATAGAATGGGATTCCTTGAGGTCATAAGTGTATGATCCATGAGGGGACAAGCCATCTAACCTTCGGTGATGCTTCTGTGTACCTAACGCCTGTATAGGGGGTTCACAGCCTTAGTTGGATTATGTATCTTCCTGTAAATCGTCGATGTTTGCTCGTATATTAACCGCCTGCTTGCTTATTGGTTAATGCGGCTGACTCCCAAACTAGAAATAGGATGGGATTTCATCGAGGTCGTAAGTGTATGATCCGTGAGGGGACGAGCCATATAGCCTTTGGTGATGCTTCTGTGTGCCTAACGCCTGTATAGGGGGCCCACAACCTTCATTGGATTTATGTATCTTCAGAGCCGTAAGTAAGTGATCCGGTTGGTGACGAGACATCTGATGCCTAAGTTGATGCTTACGCGAACCTAACGCCCGTATGGGGGGTTTTGCAGCAGCTCTATTTGGATTGTTATATCTTGCTTGGATTGTTCGCGATTGAATGTGTTTGCATGTGTAGTGGTGGTAAAACCCGATACCATCCCAGCAATTCCATATCATTGATCTAAATCCAACTTTAATTCAGCTTTTACTTTCCTACAATTAGTTTAATTAACCTCAAATCAACCAATCGTTTTAAAATATTAGTTTTACTTGAGCTAGATTCGACTGACAAGGATTCTTATAAACGTTGTCCTTTGGGTTCGATCCTTAACTATACTTTGATAAGACTCGTCTGCTTGTGGGTGGTATTATTGCACTTTGGTTTAGGTAAAAGCTCGGGGATTTCAACCCCGAGTGAGTTTGTTAGTTCGTTCAAAATACCACGTCAGATATTGCATCACTAGGTTATAGATGTAGGACTCCTTTTCTCCACTCATAAAAGGAAGGAAGGAGAACAATAAGATCTTCCTTGAACTTTGTAGCACTAAACTTCTGATGCAACCCTAGTTTAGGGCTTCATCTTGTACATTTTTGTCCTTTAATCACATCTAAACATGATAGAATGCATATTATCTCCCCCAATAATGGTTTGTTTTCAAATGCACTTATGGAGGTTCTTTGCATCTTTTTTGGGTACTTTGACCATGATTTGGATGGAAGGGAGAGAAGGAAGAGAATCTTAGGGTTTATACACCCTTGAAGGAGCCTAAAGAGAGTCCAAGAGTTTCCCCAACCTATCCTAAGTGGTCAAGGGTCAACCCAAAGAAAGGAACATCAAAGATGAGAAAATTGAAGATCAAAGTGCAAGGAGAAGACTCCAACACAACCATGGTACCATGGAACAGTTGTGCCACCATGATAGAAAATTCAGTAAAAAATCAACTCTAACCCAGAATTCTAGTAAGCTTGTGTTAGCTAGAGCCCTGTAGGCCCATGCTAGACAGATCCCAACCACGTCCGTGTTGTCCAAAATGTTTGTGCTACCAGTCCCAAGAGCCCAAAATTCCCCTATTCATTCTATTCTTCCACCATGTCCATTCTCATCCACCATGACCATTCCCACTCACTCCCACCACAACTGTTCTTCCTAGAACGGTCATGCCACCACCAAACCCCTAACATTGTATGCATTGTTTTACCTAAAATACCCCCACTTGACCTAGTGCTTCCCCACCACCTATATGTACTTGGGTGATGGATGGAGCATGAGGTTAGATATTTTCTACCCCTTCTTAGCTCCCCCATTTCACAGCTTAGCCATTCCATCACTTTCCTATCCCATTTCACCTCCATTTCACCATTTCCATCACAAGAACCCTAGTTTTCTAGGATTTTGACCATTTTCCACCACCATACCATGCCATTCCACCTTAGAGGAGGGAGGAGCACATCCTTGAAGTTGTTGGAGAGGAAGATTTATTCATCTACACCAAGCCCCATAGCTAATTCTACCTCTTTCTTATCCATTTTTCTATTTTCTTATTTTATGAGTAGCGAGACCCTTTAGGTGGGCTACTTAGGGTAAAAAATGTTACTTTGATACCATGTTGGGGTAAAGTGAAATAAAAACATTGTATTTTAGTTTGATGGTTATGTTATATTTCTATCTCATTTCCCAATTGCTTTGTGGTTTGTGCTTGAAATCACCTAGGATTCTAGGAACATTACTTATATGTGGCTCTTTTTGGAAATTGCTCCTAGGTCCAATTAGAGGATCCCTAGTTACCTTTTCACCTTCCTACATGCTTATCAATTCTTGAAACCTAGGTGAGAGATCTAAGTAGCTAGTATAGAAGCATTTAGTGTAATTATCTTGGATCCTTCTTAAGGCTAGATGGTAGGTGATGTGAGGCCTAAAACATTGTGCCCACTTTCTTTTTTTGGAAAAAAAAATTGGGTAAATATATTTCCAAACCCCTATAAAGGGGGGAAAGTTACAAACTTCACACTTACATGAATCTTACAAAGAGAATAAAAGCATGTGACTAAGTCACTAAAAATGAAAGACGAATTACATCAAATTCCAATTTCTAAGGATGATAGGAGAACAACCTAGTAGTCTAGGTTTGTAGAATTCATATAGCATTTTCATCTCCTTCTCCAATCTTTCGAAGATAAGCATAGAATCCATATGATTTCCACCATGAAGTTTGAAGTTCCTTTCCATCCATATAAGATGAACACATCCTATGGTATCTCATAGCTCTATGATGCCATTTTACTTTGATCTACTTTCGATATTTTCAAATGAGTTCAGAATAGAATATGAGCTTCTAATATGCAGCTTCACCTGAGGAAGACCCCACAGATACTTCCAATACTTGCATGAATAGTGTAGATGATATGTTGATTCCAATTATTGTTGATGGAGGACACGGTATGGGTTTGTGATTGAACACCATCAGCCGATTCTTTCCCAAGTAGGAAGGAAATTTTTGAGAGCTTTATAAGTAGTAAGACTCCATCTAGGATGGTGCACAGTCAGCTAGGATGATCAAAGGCTTTATTCATAGGAAGGGACTGTCTACAACCATTCCATAGTGATGTATCATCAAAAGGATTGAACTCGGGCCAAAGTTCTACCGTTTAACGCCAACATGTTGAATATCCAATTTCATAACTAGGATTGGAGGATAGATTTGCACCATATCTCTTGGACATCCATGAACTCCAAAAATAGGAACCATATAAGAATCTTATAATTCTTTTTAAAGTGTAGAAGTTGGCTAGATCGTTGAGTTGATAGAGATTTAGTCCTTCCTCTTGTTGTGGATAAGAAAGCTTGGACTATTTTGTAGGATATGTAGGAATACTACATATAAAACTAGACATCATAATTTCCATTCTGACTAAAATAGAAGACATGATTTCACTTGATTCAACCAATATATTATAAGACCCATGGCACAATATTTTATTAAAGTTATATGGCATGCCATGGAAATCTTTGACCCAGGCCATTTGTTGATCATGTCTCTCAAATGGTCTAGACATTCACTGAAGTGTTTCCTCTTGAGGCTACCACCAGCTAAGGGAAATTTGAGGTACTTGGTATGCCATTCACCTCTTTGTATGCTAATAGAATACATTAGAGTTGGTATATTCCTACAATAGGTAGATAGGAAGATATGTGACTTAGAAGCATTACATTGCATGCTGATATCCTCCCAAAGACTTGGAGAAGAAATTCTGAGCGTGAAGGTTGTGTTGTCTCCCTTCAATGAAAATAATAACATCATCGGCAAATATGATATGACTGAGATATTTATTTCTTCAAATAGGAAAAGATTCATTTAGTTTGCTTTCATAAGATGTTTCAATTTTCTTGCTAAGGCCTTCCATAGAAATGGTGAAGAGAAAAGGTGATAGTGGATCACCTTGCCTAAGACAATTGAAGTTTTTAAAGAAACAATGCAATGAGCCATTTAAGAAGAAGAGAGAAAGGAGCGCCAACACACTATTTAATAAGATTAATCCATCTTTTGTTGAAACTAAGAATTTGTAGACAGTTCCAAAGAAAAGACCAACGTACAAAGTTGAAAGCTTTGGTAATGTCAAGCTTGACACATGTTGCAATTGGACTGTTCTTTTGATTGAAATTGATTGTAAATTTTGCTACAAGCATAGAGCAATCCTCTATATTCTTGTCTTGTATGTAGGCACCTTGATTAGGGGATATCAGTTTAGGCATAATGGTAAATAATCCTCTTGAGATGATATTCATGATGTTCTTATATAACATAGAACAACAAGCTATCATCCTGAAGTCAGAAGGAGAGGCAATAACATCCTTCTTTGGAATGAGGTCTAGAAATACATGTTTCACTTGATGAACCATGTTTCCACCTTCAAAGAACTAAGTAATAGTTTTAACTATATCATCTTTAATTAGATTCCAATTTTTCCTATAAAAGAAACCATTAAAGCCATCCAGACCAGGGCTCTTATTGGGGCCAATACTCCATATAGCATCTCTGATTTCAGTAGTATCAAGAATCCTACACAACGTATTATTATTTTCTTCAGTGACCGTGTCAATCCAGTTGAAGTCCATTATATCAAGATTGATATTTCATTGTCTAATTAAGAGGCATTAGAAGAAGGAGAGTGTTTCAGAATCTATGTCCTCTTCATCCTGAATCAAGTTACCTTCAGCATCAAATAATTCAAAAATGGAACTGATAGAATCATATTTCTTGATTGTATTATGATAAAGCTTAGTGTTTTTGTCCCCATTAGCAATCCGGTCAAGTCAACTTATTTGCTAATAGTATTTCTCCCCAGACTTAGAAAGAAAGTCTAGTTTATTGAATGTAAATTTTTCTACTTCTATGAGATCAACATCGAGGGGTGATCTTCTGAGCACGATAGAGATATCATACAACTCCATTCTCTCCTTATCAAAAGATTCCTAAAATTAACACCATTTTATTACTATGACTTCAAGTTCTTCTTCACTTGTTGTAGTTTGTAGTTAAAATAGAAGAGAGGGTTACCTGCAATTTTAGAGTTCCAAGCTTATGGAATCAGTTCATGACAGCCAACCCATTCCATCTAGAAATTAAGAAACATGAATGGCTTCATTTTTTAGATAATATTCTTCATAGCACAATGATTAGAATATGTACAAATGACGAGCTTGGACTTGTAACCTAGAAATTTGGTGAGCCATTCTTCATTGACAAGTGCACAATCTAGCTTACAAATAATTCTTTTAGATACACCTTGCTTATTATGTCGTGTGAATAATTCTTTGGCAATAGAAGGAAGCTCGGTGAGATTAGCTTTGTCAATAGATGTATTGAAAGATGGAACTTCACAACCACTAGCCTTCTCTTCATGTTTCCTAATATTGTTGAAATCTCCAATTATTAACTATGGTTCAGTAATATTAGATGATAGATGTTCCAGAGAATTCCATAGCTTAGTTCTTTCATGAATATGATTCCTACGATAGACCCTGGAAAGGTGAATGTGAAGACCTCCCTTATTCAAACATTTAATAATTATGTGTTGATCATTCATGTAGATGAGAAGGACATCCCAAAATTTGGGATTCCATCCCATACAGACACGTCTATTAGGATCATGGTTATGATTAGATAACCATAACCAACCACTGGGGAAAAGTTTCTCAGATGTGTGTAGCATATGATTTTTGATTTTGGTTTAAATGAAGACCACAATCAATGCTTTAGCTTCTAAAATATCCTTCCTCACCTCCCTTTTCTAATGTGGCTTCCCACAACCATGTATATTGGTCATTAAGAAGGCCATTAATGACTTTTATTAGATGAATCAGTCTTACATGGCCCATCAACCATAGAAACCCTAGGAGTCTTGTTGGAGTCCCTAATAGCATCCTCTACAGGTTTTTTGGAGCTTCAGTCAGCATTGTTCTTAGCATCGGGATATTTGAACTATCGCAAATTCTGAAACATGCTCACCATGTGAGGTTACCTCTAGCACAATAGTGTATGGGGGGAATATTGAAGTTGTAGTAGCCATATCCCTATTTGGAATATTATCTTGGAAAAGTGTAGATGTGGCAGGCTTCAGCAAAACTTCTAAGGCATCGTGAATGGTCTCCTTGTTTGTGATGTTATCTAGATCAACTAAGAAGGCATCCTTACTTACCCTATTAACATTATCATTGACTTCAATAATGTCTTCATCATCATTTAGATTGGCAAAATAATTTATAGTCTCAATGTTCTCTACTTGGGTGGATTTGTTGTTAGTAGATTTGGATTTACCAACATGTTTCCATTCCTAAGTCACGGGAGGCTTCTTATAGACTGGTACTTCATCATAGGGCTTCAAAGGACAATTACGGTTGTCGTGTCCAAACACTTTATAATCAGGGTAGTGTCTAGGAATATGTTCATAGTTGATATTGACTGTAGTGGGCTCTCTCCTCGACATGTCGACCCAGATCTCAGTGGGAGGATCTTCATTAGTGTCTATCTCAATCAATGCTCATGTTTCACCAAGTGATTTTTGTCCTATAGATTTGTAATCAATTCTCAATAGCTTCCCGGTACCACTAGCGACTATGCCCACTGTACGAGGAGACCATTTCCTATCCATACTTTGTATGTTGATCCAAACTGGGATCATGCAAAAGAAGTCATTCTGAAGACCATCTCCTTTCTTATAGTTTTTTACAAGCACTAGGTGATTATCAAACCAGCATGGACCCCTGTTGATGATGCTTTTCTTGTCTTAATAAGAGTTGAAATGTAAGAGGAAGAACTTGTTAGGCTTTAAAAACATATCGAAGCCACCTTTAGGTTTCCAGACCCTCTTTATTCAGACTAGGAGATGATAGTAGTAGGGCATTTTACCCATATCATATAATATCACAGTGTTCTCCCAACACTTTTCCATGTCTTCATATGTAGGATCGTCTATGGTGAGGAACCTCTTGTCATCCAACCTTTCAGGAGGAGCGAAGTCATGTTGCTTGATGTTTTGCGCACCACCAAGGACTTGAGACTAGGCTTTCCTTGTAATGGATGAATCGGGATGGTTCTTAGAAGATGACATTAGGTAGGAAGGGAAATGAGAGGGTATGAGGCTCCCTTCTCTGAAAATCTCGCCTTCTCGATCGCCACTCAGGAGCAGCACGGTGCAAAACACTAGATGTGCATTTTTTTCATCCCCACTTTCCATTAGTACCCTCAACACCTAATTACCCTAAGAGTTTCTATCCTAGAAACCTAGGCTTGACTAGATCCTAATTGAATTCCACCTAAACCCTAAGTTAAGTGAGCCTCATAAGGGTGGGTGGGAGGTGATAGGGAATAGTCCCCTTATACATTCCTTATCATATCCATGACCAATTAGTAGTTTAGGACAATTCATTAGCACCTATCTTGTTGTTTTTTTTGGTAATCTAAATGAAAAATAATGTTTACATGTTATCACCCCCAACCCAATTCACAAGTGCATTCCCCCAAAAAAACTGCACTTCCCTTTATTATATTAAAACCCTAATTTCCATCTTACTTAGCTAGTCTTTACTTGTTTAGCTCTTTACTTGCTTAGTTAGCTTCTTGCATTTCTCTTACCTTATTCTTACTAGTTTAGGTATTTAATTTCCTTCTTGTCTTAATTCCTAGCTTAGTGTAGTGTATATCTCTTCTTCCTCATCTTAGTGTAATTTGCTTCATTCTTTCCTTTCCTTGCTTAGCTTGTGATTTCTTGCTCATTAGAACTAATTATCTAGAGTTAGCTTAGGTTTTGATCCTTGTTCTCCTTTAATTGTTTGCTTGATCAACCTTAGTGTAATTAAGAAAATCAAACATTAAGCACTTCAACCCTAGACTCCATAGTAGGAACCTAATGAAAACTAACTCGGCCCTGGTGCCCCCTTTCTCTCTCTTGGGTTCAACCCCTAACTTGCCGCTTTCCTATACTAGAACATGGCCTCGTGCACTTGTGAGTGAAGTGTGTTAATTTATGTGAGTGAGCCTATTAGGGCTTTATAAATTCAAAAGACACATGTTGTGTGTTCGATCCTTTGAGGTGTGCATATAATCAAAATTCAATTGATTTAGGTGTGTAAACCTTAGGATGAGGAAAAACACACCAACTTCTAAATGTATTGGGTGGTTGTTACTATCATACTTGTCAAGCCAACCCTTATAGATATACAGAAGAAGACATGTGAGATCAGTGTCATGTAAGATGTACTCCTCCCCAAACAACATGAAGGAGCAGTTGTATTCGTAGTTGGTGGTACAGTGCTTTGTTTAATTTGCAAGGAACTTGAGGGTGATCTCCTTGTAGACTAGGCACACTCTAAATAGGAAGATGTATATTTTGAAGATGCAAAGCATGGATTCAATGGTAGGATAGACCCCTAGCTTATAAAGGGTGTATGTGCATGCCCACCTCAATAATTGCACCCCAATAGTCTCCATTGTCTTGTATATTTTCTTCTACTTACTGGTGATTGTTAGATTACACTTGCTTTGTTGGGGGGTGATGCCTGATGGGTGAGAGTGTAGGAAAACTCATGGCATGCCCTCAAGAGAACCTCATGACTATAGTTGTGAATGCATGTGTTGTGAGGAATAACCCTACCATGAAGAACAATTGCCTACCATTATACATCTGTCATCTCAATTATCTGCTTACATGCTTGAATGTCAGGTGCAACAACATCCTTAGACATGGATTCATATCGCATGGATGCATCAGACATCTTCGTATCATCTTCATTATGCCTCTGTCTAGTTTGAATATCACCTGTTGCAGTCAGGGAAATAGAGGGATTCATATCTTATGGATGCATCAAGCATCTTCAGATCATCTTCATCTTGACTCTCTCTGATTTGAATATCACCTGTTGTAGTAAGGGAAATAGACTGGGGACTGGAGAGGGAAGGTAAAGATTTTTTCTCCTCTCCCCTCCTCTTTCTGTTCTTAGAGGTGAAGGGTTGATCTTCTAGAGGATCCTTTGACTAGATTCTATAGATGAGTGATCCGAACCTCTTCCTCTTCATGTAGGCATTTTGACTTCTTGATAAAGATAAGTCAGTCGACTAGTAGCCTTAATTGGGCAAATGGGAAACGAGTCAATTGACTGGTTTGGTGAGTTGGCCGACTTGATTCTTGGAAGTATCTCTGTCAGAAGATAAGTCATGCAACCAACAAGGTGAGTTGTCTAAATAGTGGATGGGATTGATTCAACTAAGTACAATGTGTTAGACAATTTGGTTGATACCAATTGAATGACAAGTGAGAGATATGGAGCTTGAATTAGGCATCTAATTGGCCAATTGGTGGCAACAAGTCAAGCAACTCAGCTATTGTGATGACACAAGGTAGATAATGAAGTAGACAGATGAGGACAGTGGAGATGTCAGTTTGCAAAGTGTGTTTCCTGGTTAGCAAGTGTGGGTCAGGTGACTAGATGTATCAATATGCAGAAGGGACGAACCAGGTGATGATGGTGTTTTGCTTAATCAAGGAGAGGGCTAGACATGTTGCCCAATTGGAGAGGCACAATGTGGTATCTGAATAAGGAGGTTGGAGATGGCACACTGACCAATGACACACATATGATGTGTGTGTAATATGTAAGTGATTCAGCCCTATTTTAGGGCTTCATCTTTTGTCATATTGCATTTCAATCACATCTATACTTGCTAGATTACATGTTATTTCCCCCAATATGCTTATTTCTATTAAATGCACTTATGAGGATTTTTTGAATGTTTCATAGGTACTTTGTCCACTACTTTATGGAATGGAAAGAAGATGGTCCAATCTAGGGTTTCCTCAGGCGTGGAGGAGCCCAAAATGAGGCCAAAACCACTCCCAACCTACCCCAAGTGGTCAAAGAATGTTTTGAAGCAATACCCTCCATGGATGATCAAGTTCAATGCTCAAGTGAATGGGAGGGACACCAAAACGGCCGTGGTACTCCACCACATTCATGGTGGACATGTCCCAAACACAAACAATCACTGTAACTCCCATAATTTGATGAATATGCCCAAAATGGTCGTGGTGATCAATATGCCCGTGGCCATAGGTTACCACCACAACTATGGTGACCCCCCACGGTCGTGGCCATCCATGTACATCTCCCTGTGATCTCCACCATTTTAATTGACATGACCATTGTAAACCACCACGGCCATGCTTACCCCTACCAACCACGGCCGTGGTGACCCACCACGACCGTGCTACTCACAAAAACCTATCCTTTTTTCACAACTTTACCTATTTTGCCCCTACTTAACTTAGTGCTTCCCCCACACCTATATATACCTAGGTGGTGGCTGGGGCACGAGGTTGGCTACCCTAAGCTACCTTCTACCCCCTCCTAGCTCCCCAAATTGGCATCCACTCCATTCCACTCCATATCCACCTCAAATCAACTCCATTTCACCATTTCCACCACATAACCCCCCATATCTAAGCCTTCCATCCACTTCCCTCCATCATTCCACACCATTTCATCCAAGGATAAGAAGGAGGACGCCCCTACAACAACTGGAGAGAGGAGATCCCTCATCTACACCGAGCTCCATGGCCCCTTCTACCTCTTTCTCCTTTCTTTTTGTATTTTCCATGTCTATGAGTAGCTAAACCCCTTGGGTGGGTTGTTTGGGGAAATTATGTTACTTTGATACCATGTTTGGGGAAAATGGAATGTAAACTTTGTAATTACATTTGCTAATGATTATATTCTCTTTGCATCTCATTCTTCATGAATTGCTTGTTGGTTTGTGTGTGAAATCACCTAGGAATTTAGGCAAATTGCTTATATGTGTGAATATTGAGATTTGCCCCTAGGTCCAATTCTTGGATCCCTAGGTTGCCTCCCATCTTTCTACATCCTAATCAATCTCCCTAAATCTAATTGAGAGATCTAAGTAGCTAGATTAGATAATTCTAGTATAATTATCATGGAGCCTTCTCAAGGCTAGAATGTGGGGGAATTGGGGTCCAAAACCCTAATTTCACCTCCCCATTACTACCCTCGGCCCCTAAATTCCCTAGGAATGCCTAATCTAGAAACCTAGACTTGATTAGACTCTAATTAAATTGAACATAATCCCTAACCCAATTGAACCTGGTAAGGGTAGTAGGGGGTGTTAGGGACTAGTTCCCCTACACACAACCTAGCATATCCATGGCCAGTTAGTAGCTTAGGTTAATTCATTAGACTCTAACTTGTTGTTTGGTTTGGATAATCTAATTGGAATCATAATGTTCATATGTTACCCCCCCAACTTAAGTGATAAGTTCATACCCCTAAACAACACATACCTCTCTTTACTACTTAAAACCCTAGTTTTGTGCTTTCTTAGCTTAGTTAGCTCTTTCTTGCTTAGTTAGCTTCTTGCTTTGCTCTTGTCTTGTTCATGCTAGTTTAGTTCTCTAATTGCTCTTCTTACCTGTCTTAGTGTAATTTGCCCTTTCATACCTAGCTTAATCCTTTCTTGCCTATTTAACCTTAATCTAGTCTAGGGTTAACGTAGATTTCATTCTTGCCTTTAATTCCTCGCTTGTTCATAGTAGTTTAACAATCCAAATAACCTTCAAACCCTTAACCCTAGTCTCCGTAGTAGGAACCCAACAAAACTAAACCTAGATCTAGTGCCCCCTCCTTTCCCTGTGGATCGACTCTATACTTTCCACCTTCCTATACTACGACACGACCCCGTACGCTTACGGGTGTAGCTGTTTTAGTAGAAGTAGGTGTTAAGTTAGGTTTTATAAATTTCGAAAGTGAATCCACCCATGTGCTTCCATCCACGGGGTTGCACCTATTCAAAACTCCAAATTGAGTAGTGTGTAACACCATTGGCGGGAGCGCACCATGCTTTCTGGTGTCATTACCGGGGATTAGAGGCACTCATCCTAGCTAGTTAGTTTTGCTTTGACTTTTCATACTACCCTCATCATTGCTATTCTTTATTCATCATTCTTTGCATTCTTTGTGTATATTGGTTTACTAACTTGTTCTCTTTTGTTTGGTTGTGTTTTGTGCATGTGACAAGCCATTCGAGGAAGACAAGATGGAAGGCCAAGATGCATGAACCCATCCATTTCCTCCACCACCATACCTCCAAGGCTATCCTAAGCCTTATACACCCCCACCACCTCCATCGCCACAACCTTCCCACCATTTCACCTTCCAACCTCAATTCCCTCCTCCACCTAAATTCCAAAGGCCATTAACAACAATTCCACCACCACAACTATCACATGCTCCCCCTACTTCCTATGAGCAAATAGATTTGGTTTCAATCATGGGATGGGACAAGGTTGTTGAGAAGCTTATCAAGGGAGGGAATCAAGTTGACAAAGATCTTAGTGAAGATCCCTTGCCAGAAATTCATTGTTTGCAAGTGTCCCATATGATTGAACCCCCCCCCCTCTTTGATGCCTATGAATACCCATTTCTCAAGAGAGAGAGAAATTATAGCATGAGATTATTGAAGGTCTTAAGGCTAATTAAGATCTATGATGATGATCCCCAAGGAGAGGAAATTATTGAGAAGAACTCAATAAGCTTGCATGACCCTTGGGAGGAAGATCAATCAAGGAAAGCATTTGAGAGGATTGCCTATGATGGGGGCGCAAACATTTTGTTTTTGGACAATGGTTGATGGTGAAAGAACAAGAAGTCTGGCTGAAGGCACGAAACTTAGCGCTTGTCGGAGGCAACCCACATAGGTTTGGGAAATTTTGACCCAACCTTCACTTTTTGATACAATTGCTTTGTTTTTACACTTTCCAAGAAAACACACACACTTGTGTTTAATAGTTTTTGTCTAGTTTTAAGATGTGCAGGTGGTAACAGGGTGAAATGAAGGAAATTTGAGTACAATTGAGAGAAGGATTCAAAGAAAAATCACTTTGGGTCAAGTTTTTGAGTGTTTGATGTTCCTTATTTTGAGAATAGCAGCTACAGGGACCACCACGGCCGTGGTGCATCAATACGACCGTGGTCATTTGCATGAAAAACACATCAAGTCCCTAGATTCAGAAGCAAAATTGTATGTCCATGTGTCACTTAGTATAGGCTAAAGAGGTCTGAGTTGTCAAACTTCGGGAGTCATTCACCAGAAACTATTACTAACTAAAATCTAATTAGCTAGGGAGAAGGACTGGTCCACTTGCATCCAAGAGTTCAAATGTGAGAAAATGCATATATGATATGATCAAAGCCATAATTACAACTTAGCAAAAAATTGTACAACATAACCACATAATTCCCACTGTTGTCTTCAAAATTTAAAACCATATGAGAACTAACAAAACTACAGTTGACCACATTGTTCACATCATAAAATGTTGTATTTGAGCACCACATTATGACCAAATAATGGTTTATTTCACTACTATATTGGGAATATATAATGAATAGGTATTACATATTAATTATATAGAGGACCAACATAAATATGCATCAATGTATTGATGAACACTTCCAAGTTGTACATGTGATTATGATATACACTTACTTAGCTGAACTAGTGATATAGTGGTGTTTTATTTTTGTAAGTTAAAATCACAACTACAAAATTCCATGACAGTTACTAAAAATAAAAGCCACATCTAATTTATAACCACTTAGTGTGATTATGTAGTAAAAAAGTTAGGAAGTTACTATAGACATAGATTTATCCTTACACCATTATCATTCTTATTTGAGAATCAGCATTATATGAGGTTTTGGGCTCTTTGAAATGAGTTTTGCTTTGGTTTTTTAGTATATAAAAATAGTTATCTTAGCTGTATTAGTTACAAGATTAGACCATTGCCTCTTTTTGAGACACGACTGGGTTCAATCTCGATTAGAGGTTATTTGGGATTAGAACGGGGGATAATAATATTGGTATAGTATGCTTTTAGTCTTATTTTAATCTTGTGTTGTTCAAAAACCTAATTGACACCCGGTCTGGATCAGTCTCATTTTTTTTGTTACATATAAAAAAAATAGCAAGTAAAACATGAAAAAATGCGGTCTAAGATTCTTGTAATCCTACTCAAATCAAGACTAAGTTGGTTCATATTAGAGAACTACAAAATCTTGAGTCTCATTTACACTAAACAATATGGGATCATATCCTAACTAAGTTTGTTAGGGTTATGCTCAAACTAATCCTAGCTAGATTTTGCACCAGACAGGGTGACAAAATGGATATAGATTCCATCCCAGTGCCTTGGTTCTTGAGAGGGGATACATATTTTAGTATGTACATCCATTTATTTGTAGTAGAATCAGATCCAGATTAGAAGTTGTTTGGATAATAACAGGATAAAGAGATGTGTAGTATGGTTTTAGTCTCATTCTAGTGTTGTTTGGCAACATGATTAGCACCCACAATAGATTGGTTTCATTTTCAAAATTACATAATAAACAAAATAACATATGACTTAAGTAATTATGAAATAAGATTTGTAATCCTATTTGAAATAATATTAAACTCAATTAGAGGATTATGATATCTTGAATAGGACTATTAGTTTTATTTCTACCAAATACCTAGATCGGGTCCTGGATGGATTTGTCAGAATTATGCTCACCCAATGAGAGAAAGCTCCAACCTATCTCTCTCCACCATAATAGGAGAAACAACAAAAGTCCTACCTGAATTTATCATACACCTTTTAGTACCAGATCGATCTACCATATCTCCATGACACATGTAATCAATGTTGAAATAGAAAAAAGCCATTTGATTAAAACACCTAGAGAGACAACTTTGTAGTTCAACAACACCCTATGTTGCCATCATCACCATGAAATTGTAGAGCATTGCACATGGTGCAAAAACACGCCACACGAGGAACTAATACACATTCTAGTTAATATTCATACAAGAGGATTTATAACTCAACTCATTTTCACAGCCTGCTCATTGTCCTAACTCCATCCAATATTGCTAGCTCATTACTAAAGGATGGAAGGAGCCTCATCTTCCACATCCACAAGCTCACACAAGACTAGGGATATCAATCATTCTTTACCTCCACTCACAGTAAACATGCTAATGCGTGTTCCATACATTGATATCATGCTTGACGACCATACTATGCTATCCATTCAACTTCCTAGGGTCTGGTGATACCTACATTTCAACATCCAGTGGGGGCAGATCACCATTATATTTGGAAATAGAATTTTCATGGTCCAATTTGAAGAGGATGAACAACATGCTCTTTCATCTTCTACATGATGGCAAGAGATGATCACACAGCTACATTAAAAAAAACAATGGATCATCTCCCTAAGGCCTACAGATCACCAAACAAACACAACATGGGTGATGGATTACTTCATGGAACCCCCCACTAAACTACTACCTATTTTTCAAATGCCTGAAGATGCCATCTTCTCAAGACCAAACTCTTCAAATGATCATATGTTTGTTTGAGACATCTATCAGGACCCCCAAGTACTGAGGCCAACCCAAGACACGTCGATGCATCCACATAAATAGTATCAGATTCCTCCATGGAAGACATTGTCACTTTGCGATGACCCAGGAGATCTCTCAAATATTTGACTACCATCTACAATACACATATGAGTAAAACATTTAAGTATATATCCTCATCTCCTTCCACTACTTTTATGCCTCCATCACATATTAACAAGCGCATGGTATTTCCTGATCACTTTTGGACCCCTTATCTCTCACCTTTTCCTACAACTAGATCCACCCCTTTTCCTCTACCATCACCTTGCCCTCATTCCCATCATCCTTTATCCTAATCCCAAAACTACCCCTCTACCTTCCCCATATGCTCTTCACCATTAATTCCCTTCATCTATTTATATGTTCAATCCTCTCTAATGATCCTAACCATGCATGGTGTGGAAACAAGCCATGCTAAATGAGATTACCTAAAACCAAACAATTGAGAAAATACCTAGTAATCTCATTACTAGAAAGGTGAAGAATTAAAGCATAATAAATTTCTAAACATGTTAAGAGAAACATTTGCACAAAGGTCCAACTGCATTGTATTATCCATACCATGTATCTTTGCATAAGTTCCATGGCCCCAGCCAAAACTTATGTACAAAAGATGTTGTCCACATAATTACATCATTTACATACTTGGAGCATACAACCAAAAACTTGAGTCGGTATACGTGATTTAAAAAAACTCCCCACTTGAACCTGAGAGTACAGGGATGACTCTAGGACTCTATAAGAACCCCACCAACCTTCTATCACTACTACTCTCTGAACTGTGCCTCCTCGTCACTTTGTGTTTGTCGGCAATGTCGGTCACCCAAAAAGATGTGATGACCCATAAGGTGAGACCCATGTCCCAGTGAGAGATATAAATCCAAAAAATCTATTCCTTACTAGACATGTGAATATAAGCAGTTAAAAACATATAGTATTAAAAATTATAAAATTGAATAACATGTGTTGTAACCAAATGTAGCTAGAGACAGTCAAATAGTTGATTTCTCTTACCACATTATAATTCTCTATAATTCAAAGAAAACATGGAAAGGGTTATCATCCAATGTGATACGTTGAGAGACCTTAACAATTATACTACATGTCTGGGTTACATTTTATTAAGTCCTTGGTAGTTTGAGGCGACCACTCAAACTACTAGTTGACCACTACTAAGTCAAAATCATCTCCATACAAGATCTAGGATAATTGAAATCATAAGATCTCTTCCCCTCGTCAGTACAAGTAACAACCAAAGCGGCTCATCAGCTCAACTACTAAAACAACCTAGTTTGCCCTGGGTACCCAGGCCACGACACTAGAAACTAGGGTATACAACCCTCAATTCCAAGTTACAGTCATAGTTTCTCTCAATTACTTTTACTTCTGAGACACAACCTTGACCACTCTCACAAAAACCTCGGGATTGGGATGAAAGGTATATACCCTCCCTGCACTCACATATACTCAAAAGTATACGAATCTGAGTTCCTTTCAGAATACTCATTTCACTATCCAATAATCCTAACACTAGAATAGTTCTACAGACTCAGGCCACTACATTATTAAAGTTTCACTTGGTTAAATAAGCCAGATAGGTGCTTTTATACTGCATCAATCAAGTTACATATAATAACTAAAAAGATCTTATGAAATCATTAGATATCTCCACAACCTTAGAAGATATAAAATGCATGAAACTTATTTGTAACTCCATCCAAATATCACACTACTTTTCAGATCATCCTCAACATTTGATGTTATAGCCCAGATTTGCTATCTCCAAGAGTAGGGTTCACCCCAAGCATCATTACATCATCAAAATTACAAATAAAAGCATGATAACCATCACAAACTAACCTCTACAACAAGATATAAAATGTGGGTATAATAATAGTACGTATGTACATCTTTAAGAGCCTTTTTCATCTAGATTACAAATATCAGACCATTCCTACTTAATGAATGACATGTGTTTACTGTGTGTTATACGCACGTGAATGTATCAAAGTAATATAGGCCCTTTTGAGGCTCGAGTCGAATATAGGGAAACGTTCTCTAGAAGACTACTACTAACTATGGTCTAATCAGCTATTCTAGTGTAAATGAATGAGTTTGATTGGACAGAAGCAAAAATAGAATGAAACAAACTTAACACTTAATTTACTCAGATTTAGGGAATTCCTTAGGATTGTAGTTTCACCAAAGATAACATTGCAATTCATTCCATACACCAATATCTATTACCCCTATCCCTGGATAAAAAGCATGTAGTCAGAACTACCCACTCCCGTAGTGTAGTTCACTACCTATTCTAATGCCAACACCATTTCCATAGCATTTGGTTGATTATCTAGGTGTTTTATGATTAAACTATGGGTTTCTCCTCCCATTTATTCTCTGCTATTCCCAAGGGGTGCAATAAATGGGTAAATATATGCTTTCCAACCCTTAACCTCTCTCTCAAAATGATCACGAGTCTAATAATCTATCTATGTTGATCAGGCATAAATAGAACAATACATATTCATAGATTTATATCTAGAAAATAAGCATAAAGATGATATTAATGCATGGAAATCAGTTACAATGCATGTCTAGGCTACTCCAGGTCCTAAGGAATTAAGGGGATTAGTCCAATTCACCTATCCCTATAAATGCCTCACAAGGCCATTAAACATCTTGTCACCTCTCACTAGGCCACAATTATTAGGGTTAGGGTCATTGACAAATATATGGTAAAGAAAGAGAAAAATATGGGAAGCATTAGAGAAAATAAGTAACCCATGGTGAATAGCTGATTCGGATGATCCCCTATGTCGTGCGTGCAATCGGCTGTCTTCTGACTGCCGATTCACCTTCTAGAGGTGCTCGGATCGTCCCAGATGAAGCCTTTGGTTCCTTTCTCCTCTTATATCTCTTTCCAATGTTGTGCAATGGAATACGACTACTCTCTCCTATGGCTGAACTCCCCTTTGGTCATAGGAGTCACATACAGTACAAAATAACATCCATCGTTGGATTAGATTTCCATCTTCAGATTTGCCAAATCTGACAGACTCGGTAGTACCGACTTGGCAGTCAGTAATATCGACATCTTAGGGTAGCCGCGACTCTTGACAATGTCAGTACTATCGACTTGTCTCGATAGCATCGAGTCTTCAGGTCGCTCGAGCATTGTCTTACTAACACAATCTCGGTAGTAATGAGTTTGTGAACTCAGTAGTACCAACTTTTAGTGATTCAACCTTGTGCTTTATTGACGTGATTTTGGTACTACCGACTTGGAGTGTCAGTAGTATCAAGTCTGTATGAGTCTTTTCTAGGAAAGTACTGATGTGAAGTCAGTACCACTGACTTTTGGTGTCGGTAGTATCAACTCTGTGAATTCTATTGTACCTGAAAATACACAAGAACATGGATAATTGCTGAGGATAAATATTAAATCATCTTAAATAGTAAAAATTAGATAATATGATGCATTTAAGTATCACATGCCATTAATAGCATTTCATGCATTATTAATCAGATAAATGACAAAACAACACATAAAATCAAGGAAAGTATGCCTATGAAAATGACTAAAAATCCATGTATCAAACTCCCCAAAGCTTAAATGTTGCTTATCCTCGATCAACACTACTCTTGGATCTATTTGATGTGAGGTAGCAAAAGGCTACAGTACATGAACTCTTTTCTTAATCATTTCCACCGAACAATCCCTGAACTGGCCTCCAATGACCACTGAACCAAATACTGCTCTACAGTGACCTAACAATTTCATAGAAGACGTCTACCTTTTGATCAATGAACACTATCAAGAAAGCAGTTAATATCATAATAATTCAGGAATTTGATTGGTGCACTATGTGATCCCTTAATCTAAATTGCTCTATCCTAACTACCAACTACTTGGAAGCAGATCTCCTTATAATAATGGATGAGGAGATGAATCATTTGAGTGGCCTACCAATGATAGCAATTAATGATATGAGATGGGTGGAAATTGAAGAATCACAAGTACATCCAACTTATTTATGCAAAAAGAATGATGACCTACATGAGTGAAAAGAATGTTATGCATGAGACCTAATGCCTACTGACATTTTCTCTCTTATTCTTCTTTTTGACACATGATGCATGTATAAAACTATCTCATAATAGAAAATGAGACTGCCAAAAACAAATAAATGTGTCATGTAAATTAGTTCATCCCTTTAAGAAGACTCACAGACATACTTTCTCCTTATGAAGTCTTGATATTGAATTTTTTTCTAGCCCATAATTTTTCTCGTATTTGGCATGATTGAATTATTCTTGGGCTTTCATTTCATTTTTTCTCTTTTGTTTATCTTTTCTTTTTGATGTGGAGGTATGCTCCTACTTCAACTTTCACAATTAGACACCAAAATCCACATGACAAAAAGGAATGAATGTGATGAAATGTATTCAATCTACATGCAATTTCAATGCAACTAAGATGGTATGCACTAAGATTGGTCGTGCATACAAATGCAACTCTTGTTTTTTTTCAATAGCATGTGAGGATAAGAGCTAATCTACCATCTCACCTATCATGCCATTCAATGCAATAAAAAGAAATAAGTTGGAGCACTTGTTCATCTTGAGGTGTTGATTCAAAATTAGATGGCAAAGATGGATGGAATCACATAACTAAGAGACAATGCCTTTCATTGAATTATGATATGTCCCTCTTTAATGATATGTGCACAGGGAAATCTTAAGGTTTCTTTCTTATATTTTCATTTAAGATCTCGTTAACAGTTTGATCAGCTTAGGCTCAACAACATCTTCATTCACTTTCCCATTTTGATTAGATGTTCATTCGTATCCTATATCCTAAAGTTGACTTAACCAAACACTTCCTTGATTGGTGATGCACAAAGATGTCACAAATTAAGATATGAAGACACAACCATTTCATTGCACTAACACCTATGACTTAACAAATGCAACCATACATTACTGCTCCACGATTACACTAGATAGGTGTGGATCGTAAAAATGCATGATTCAAACTAAAAAAATAAAACCACTAAAATAAAAATGTAGGAAAAACTATAAAAACTAAGATAGAATGTTGTTCCAACACCCCCTAGGCTTGAATATGACTATGTCCACATAGTCGATACTCACACTCAAGAGGTGGAACAGCGGTGCCAATGCTCAAAATGGAGGTGGTTGAGGCATGTCAGGGTCATGAGTGGGGAACATCCCCTGAAAAGATAGATCACGTGGTAGCATCTGTTGCGGCTGTAGGTACCCTCCAAAGTACCCATGGTTCCAATAGTAGTCGAAGAAAGGCTGCTGGTACTGCTCCATCTCTATAGGCACATGTGAACATTCTCTTGGTTGGCCAAGAGAAGGCATTCATTCTCGTATATCTCTTGCTGGTTTTAGTACAACCTTCCTTGAATGTCTTATACACCAGTCAATGTCGTATGATGTTGTTGTTGTCTGGTCTGGATCTCCTACATCATGGTATACATACCCACCATGTTGTACAAGTCTTTATCCTCCTGGGAACGGGTCGGGGCAGAAGAAGTCGAGGTAGCATAGGTGCGGGCCCATTTGCATGGGACCACTCTCTTAGTTATGGGTATGCTGGGCTCCACCTCTGCAACACTGTTAGAGTCATCATTGCTTTGCACCTCATCGTCATCCTGAGATGCTACCCTGGGTGGATCTTCTACCTCCACCTCATTCAGTGGCCATCAAAGATGGTTCACTCCGCGCAAGTTGAAGATAGGGTCAGGGAGGCTCCGCTCCCGAAACAATCCTCGACGCGTGCAATGCACATAGAGCATGTTGTGGTGGAAGCTGAGGAGGTGTGCCTTGCAGAAGTGCAGGAGGTCCAGCTTCTTCATATCTTCCAATGGCATGAGGGTAGACAAATCAAGATGAAAGTGTAATGCAATGGAAGTGATGAGACCCCCAAATAAAATTGGCACCTTTCTTGTCACATTGCGCTGAACAAAGATCATGTGGAGAAGAAGGAAGGCTCCAAAATTTATAGTCTCTCTTTCCAATAGCCTATAGAGGAAGTAGAGGTCCGCCTATTGAACCTTCCCTTGAGCTTGACCGGACCGAGCAAATATGGTGTTGGTGTAGAGGTGGTGAAGGATTCAAGAAAAGGGGTGCTCGATGTCAGTAACATAGTTGATATGCCAGTTTATGCAAAAACCCTCTGGCACCTCGGTCAACTACTCCCAAGCCAAGTCAAAGTCAAAATCAAAAGGGTTGAACGTTTTGGGACATGAGCCCAGTTGAAGATGTGGTTGAAGGCCTGAAGAGTGATGGAATAGTTTTTTTTGAAGAGGCAGAAGTTGACTCTTCCTTCCCTCCATTCGCCTCCTATCTTCTTCTCAGGGGCAACAAGAACATCTAGCAATGCCAAGAACTCAAGGATGAGTTTTGGGTAAGTCTACTAGTCATTGAAGAAAGGATTGTCTCCCACCATGAGTTGCTTCTGACATACCCATCACATGTTTTTGGTAAAGCCCACCCTTTCAATCAATGCACAATCTCCATATCGTCTTGGTATTATCGACCTTGTTAGCAGTTGTTCATAAACTTTCCTGATCTTAGAGGATGAATGTTGGATGCTGGTTGGTCGAGGGACCAACTCACCTTGATTCGCTGACATAGAAGGGCCACTTCTTAGCACCATGATGCCAATGCAAGAAAGAGGATTAGGAAAGAGAAGCTCTATGAATATCCTTGGCTTGGTAAAGATCATTGGTGCGTGGTGCAGCTCTGCTCTGAGTTCTAGGAGGAGTGGGGGAAGTGGTGTGAAGAAAATGGGTTAACCACCCCTCCTTATATAGTTGAGTCAGGAAGAGTCAATACTACTGACTTGTGTTTTAGTAGTACCGAGATACAGACACAAATCCATGGCTCAAATGAATCGACATCTGACGTTTGATGATGTCCCTTGTGGGGATCGATCGGAGTCAGTAGTACTGAGTTCAAGTCTACCGACTTGAGTCGCGGATCAATGCTACTGACCGTGCGATGAAGCTTGCATCTGTCATTGATTTGAGCATTCACAGATTGCTAACGTCATGAGTCGGTACTACCGACTAGAATTTTGGTAGTACTGAGTTGGCAGTTTTGGCTTGGTACTTTTGAATTTTTCATCTCGTTGTTTTAATTTTGGGCATGCCAAAAAGTCAGTAGTACCGACTTGAGTGTCGACACCACTGAGAGCTTATCAGTTAATGATTGAAAATCTTTAGAGACTCAGTAGTACCATTTCGATCGTGTTGGTGTGGATGGCTCACTGATGTAATCTCCGTACTACCAACTGGGTATCTCAGTAGTACTAACCTGGGAAAAATCTGCACACTCCACACACAAGTCAAGGTACCATTTTTAGAAAAAAAAAAAAAAATACAAAGATAACTACAATGTGAAAATGAACATGAAACGAAGGAAAATGAAGGTTGGGTTGCCTCCCAACAAGTGCCATTATTTAACATCCTAGATTAGACATTCCTAAGAGAAAGAATCTAAGGGATCTCCATAAGTTGTACCTCTTCTATTCTCTGCTCCACTTCCCCACCATAGTATTGCTTCAATCTTTGACCATTAACAAGAATGACCTAGTCCCATCTAAAATATTCACTGTACCATGGAGAAACACTTGCTCAATCACAAATGGTTCACTCCATTTGGACCTCAGTTTGCCCGGATGTAACTCAAGTCGAGAATTTAAAAGGTGAACCTTTTGTCCTGGAAGAAACACCCTATTCACAATATGCCTATCATGAATCTTCTTTGTCCTCTCCTTATAAATCCTAGAACTTTCATAAGCATCCATCCTAAGCTCATCTAGTTCATTAAGCTCCAAAAGTATTTTCCTACCTGCTTCATCCAATCCAAAGTTTAACTTTCTCAATGCCCATTTCTCCTTATGCTCAAGCTCTATTGGTAAATGACAAGCACGATTGTAAACCAACCTAAAAGGTTTCGTCCCTATAGGTGATTTATAGGCCATCCAATATGCCCAAAGAGCATCATTAAGCACGAAACTCCAATTTGTCCTATTAGTGGAAATTGTCCTTTCCAAGATTTTTTTCACTTCTCTATTGGACACCTCCACTTGGCCTTATGTCTGTGGGTGATAAGGAGTACCCACTCGGTGTGTCACCCCATATTTGCTAAGTAAGGCTCTGAATTGCCTATTGGTGAAATGTGATCTACCATCACTAATGATCAGTCAGGGGACACCAAACTTACAGAAAATGTTATCCTTCATAAATCTGCACACCACTTGAGCGTCATTGGTGTGGGTTGGAATTGCTTCCACCCACTTAGATACATAGTCAACCGCAAGTAAAATATAAATGTTAGAATTAGATGACACAAATGGACCCATGAAATCAATGCCCCAAAGATCAAAAACTTCAATCTCCTGAAACACATTCAATGGCATATCATGTCGCTTAGAAATATTACCTTTACATTGACATGCATCACAATGACGAACGAAATCATATGTATCTTTAAACAATGTTGGCCAATAAAATCCACTCTCTAACACTTTGTTCGCTGCCCTAGAGCTAGCATGATGTCCTCCCGTAGGTAAAGAATGGTAGTGTGACAAAATGCTCTCTACCTCACACTCGGGTACACACTTCCTCAAAGTTCATCCCTACATTGTTTAAGAAGAATTGGGTCATCCCAAATGTAAAACCTCAATGAGTGGGAAAAATTCTTCTTTTCTTGATACCCCCAATATGTAGCCAACTCTTTACAAGCTAAATAATTAACAATATCTGCATACCATGGATCCTTAGCCTTGATAGCAAAGAGTTTTTCATCTGGAAAATCCTCAACAATGAAAATATCTACATCTTTTCCATTCACTCTTTCTAGTCTAGATAGCAGATCTACTACCACATTTTCCACCCCTGCCTTGTCTTTAATTTCTATGTTGAATTCATGTAACAATAAAATCCACCTAATCAATCCAGGTTTCACATCTTTGTTTTGTAACAGGTATTTGATGGCAGTGTGGTCAGTCCAAACAATCACCCTTGCCCCTACTAGGTATTGGTGGAACTCAAATGCAAAAACAACCACTAAGAGTTCTTTTTATGTGGTTGTTTAATTAAGTTACACATCATTCAAAGTTTTGGACGCATAATATATGATGGTAGGAGCTTTATCTTTGTGTTGTCCCAACACATCTCCCACAAGATAGTCTAATGCATCACACATTAGCTTAAATAGTAGGCTACAATCAAGAGCATGCACAATAGGTGTAGAACTTCGATTTTCCTTTAATATTTCAAAAGCATTTAAACATCAATCATCAAAGGAAAATTCAGCATCTTTTTCTAAAAGTTCTGACAAGGGTTTAGTGATTTTTGAAAAATCTTTGATAAATCAATGGTAAAACCCAACATGTCCCAGGAAGCTCCTTATGCCTTCCATCAATATCAGTGGAGGTAGGTTGTAGATAACTTCTATCTTAATTGGGTCTACTTCCATACACTTGTTGGACACCTTGTGTCCCAACACTATTCCCTCACTCACCATCATATGGCACTTCTCCCAATTTAAGACTAAATAAGTGTCCTCACACCTTTGTAAACCCTTATCCAAATCATACAAGAAATCACTAAATGACTCCATGTACACTGGAAAATCATCAATAAACACCTCCAAGCACCGCTCTACCATATCAGAGAAGATGGCAAGCATACATCGTTGGAAGGTAGAAGGGGCATTACAAAGGCTGAATGGCATCCATCTATATGCAAACGTGTTGTAGGGACAGGTGAAAGTAGATTTCTCCTAATCCTTTGGCTCAATTGAGATCTGATTATAACTAGAATACTTGTTGAGGAAACAAAAGTGTGAACAACCAGTGAGTCATTCCAAATTTTGATCAATGAAAGGTAGTGAAAAATGATCTTTTAAAGTGACGAGACTCAAACGACGATAATCTATGCAAACCTAGTCGAAATCAATTCATTAGATGCATTGGTCGTGACAGTGATCCCCCCTTTCTTAGGAACTACATGAGTTGGGCTAACCCACACAGAATCAGAAATTACATAAATGATACCTGCCGACAAGAGCTTGCCCACTTATTTCTTCACTACCTCAGTCATGATTAGGTTGAGTCACTATTGAGGTTGAACTATTGCTTTAGCTCCTTCTTCCATTCGGATCTTGTGTTGGCACAAACTTGGGAAGATTCCTTTGATGTTTTCTATAGACCACCCAAAAGCAGCTCAGTGGTTCTTCAATAAAGCAAGCAATTGCCCCTCTTCTTCACTGCTCAAGGATGATGATATGATCACCTAGAGCTTTTCTTCTGTGGCCAGGAAGACATACTTCAGATGTGGTGGCAATGGCTTCAATCCCAAACTAGGAGGGCTCTGTAGAGATGGAACTAGTGGTGGGGGAGGTGGTCCCAGGTCTTCAAAATATCTTTTGTAATAACAGGGTACCACCTTCACCATCAATACACACTCCTCTAGAGAGCGGTTGTGAGTGTTGTCATCTACTCTATTCATAAAACATGCTTCCAAAGGTAATTGTGGATATGTTTGCATCTGGGAATCAACAGTGATCTCCTCTATGGTAGTCGGGTGATAGTCTTCTTCTCTATCATCTAGGTAATGTATTTCTTCTTTCAGTGAGATCACCTTGGTGTTTTGAATTATATCAACTGCTAGAGTATATATCTTTTTCCACCTTGGTCATCACATGAGCCATATCAAGAAATGGCTTCC
Organism: Alisma plantago-aquatica; assembly: GCA_963693085.1. Classification (NCBI taxonomy): domain Eukaryota; kingdom Viridiplantae; phylum Streptophyta; class Magnoliopsida; order Alismatales; family Alismataceae; genus Alisma; species Alisma plantago-aquatica. The sequence goes on from OY856412.1 coordinate 556,869,372, forward strand.
CCAGATAGAGAAATCTTGCCCTTCATGTGTTGTATCATGTTACACTGTGTTGTATCCCCCTTTTCTTTTGAGGGTTCAGCCATCTTTATTTCAAACCGCTCATCATAAGTTCCCATTGTCAGACGTCCTTTTCCCATTTCTAGGATCATGTTAGGTGTGGCTTGGAATGGCCTACCTAGCAAAAGTTTGTTGCCTTTATCCTCTTACATTTCTATTACCACAAAATCAGTACGAAAATCAAACCTAACCACTTTCAATAGGACATCTTCACAAATGCCATATGATCTGACCACAGAGTTGTCAGCTAATGCAATAGTCATAGTACTTTTTCTTGTCTCCTTAAGACCTAGCTTTTTGAAGGTTGATACTGGCCCTTGAGTCACATAGAGCCTCACCAAACTTAGACTTTCCTATGAAGCATGTGATGTTGAAACAACCAAGATCTTGTCTTTTAGGAGGTAGCGTTCCCAAAATAAAAGCACTCACCTACTCCTTTAACACTACCACATCAGCCTCAGGTATCCCTCTCTTCTTATTGATGATGTCTTTCACGAACTTTCCCTATGATGGTATCTTCTCAATTGCATCAATAAGTGGAATATTAACATATACTTTTTAAAACCTTCTAAAAATTTCAGGAACTATCGGTCTTCTTTGGTTGCCTTCAAGTTATTTGGAAAGGGTACTAGTGTCCTCTGGTGAGGCAGGACATATGCTTTTGATCTAGTATCTTCCATCTCATCAGTGTGCTCTTCATATGTTTTCTCATGTTCCAACTTATCTAGTTCAGTTCCCTCTGTTGTCACAGTCCGAGTTGTTGTTCCTGTAGCTTCACCTACATTTGTGGTTGTTGATGCCTTATTCAATAATGTCTTACCACTGTGTAGTAGGACTGCCTTGACATGTTGATTTCCAAAAGGCACGTTGGTACTGGATGGGAACCCCTATTGGTTTGGCTGCTTCAAGGCACCCATATCCGCTGCTATTTGAGAAATCTATTTTTCTATACTACGGATCCTCACCCCTTAATCTGGAGTTCTCTTTGTGTTTGTCCTATCAACACTTCATTCTAACTGACCAGCTTTCCAAGCATTTCTTCAATACGGTCAATCTTCTTATATTCCTGATAATATTGTGCATGGCCACCAAACTGTTGTGGCTTGGGTTGTTATGCTTGTGATGGGTCATGTTGAAAATTGTTAGGATCCTTCCATGAAAACTTAGGATCCTTCCTCCATGCATAATCATTGCTCATATATTGCTATTATTAGTGCACGAACTCACACTCTTCATCTTCTTCTTTTGAAGGTGATCCATCGTTGGCACATAGATTTTTAGCAATAAAGTCTAACTTCTCATTTAATGCAGAGATGACCTTAGACTCGCCTACACTTTTGACAGTTGTTGGAAGCTCTCTCTCATCTCCCCATGATTAATTCTTGGACATATTCTTTAATATCTCATGACAGTGGGCATGTTTATTGTTGAGGAAGAACCCTGCTCCCGCACTGTCGAGTGTAGTCCTTTGTCCCTTGTGCCAGCCATAATAGAAGATATTTTCCTATCCCAAAAGATTGATACCATGATGAGGTACTTTCCACAACATATGTTGGAACCTCTCCCATGCTTCAGAATAGGATTCATCAGCTTATTGTCTAAAATTATGGATCTTCTTTACCAAGTCATTAGTCTTCTGTGGAGGGAAATAGTGCTCGAAGAAGGCGTCAATCATATGATCCCATGTTTCAATGCATTCATCATCAAGGTTATGAAACCATGACTTTGCGCTATCTTCCAATGATAATGAAAAAAGCTTCAGATATATCATAGTTGTCGTTATTCTATCTATCTTGTGCATATCATAGTTATCTACAAAGTTGTTGATGTGCACCATTGGGTCTTCAGAACTATGGCCATGGAAAGCTTGGGATTTGACTAAAGAGATCAACCATGGGTTCTTGTAGCTACCCACATTGATGGCTTATCTTTTGAATGATCCTTTTTGAGCTGTTGAGGAAGAGGCTCTGATCCTCTCCCCTATTGTTTGTTCTGCTACTCCATCCTCTATTCTGTTGCCTCAGGTTCTTCTGGTGTTACATCTCTCTCAGGAAGAGGTGTTCGTGGTGGAGTTCAGTTGAATCTATCCACTGACAATCCAACTTTCCTCTCTATGTGAAGGAGTTCTTCTTGCTCAAACCCCGGTGAAGATGGCTCTCCATAATCGTGGGCTCGATTATGCACCATACACCAGTGCCTAAAAGTAGCAAATTAATTGTTAGAGTGCAGTAGCAGAGATAGTATCAATAATAATTTTATAATTCAGTGCTAAGTGAAATGAAAAAAAAGGTTGGCCTAGAGTGGTCGATCACAACACTCATAGTTCTGGATGTTGTCGTTTCCCTGACAACGGTGCCAAGAACTTGACATGTGTTTACCATGCGTTATATGCAAGTGAATGTATCGAAGTAATATAGTCCCTTTTGAGGCCCGAGTCGAACACAGGGAAACGTTCTCCAAAAGACTACTACTTACTATGGTCTAATCAGCTAGGCTGGTGTAAATGAACGAGTTTGATTAGACAGAAGCTAAAATAGAATGAAACAAACTTAACACTTAATTTACTCAAATTTAGGGAATTCCTTAGGATTGTGGTTTCACCACAGATAGCATTGCAATTCATTCCATACACCAATATCTATTACCCCTATCCCTGGATAAAGAGCATGTAGTCAGAACTACCCACTCCCGCAACGTAGTACATTACTGATTCTAATCCCAACCCCATTTCCATAGTAGTTGGTTGATTAGTTAGGTGCTTTATGATTAAACTCTGGGTATCTCCTCCAATTTATTCTCCGCCTTTCCCAAGGGGCGCAATGGGTAAATCTATGCTTTCCAACCCTTAACCTCTCTCTTGAAATGATTAAGAGTGTAATAATCTATCTATGTTGATCAAGCATAAACAGAACAATACATCTTCATATATTTATATCTAGAAAATAAGGATAAAGATGATATTAATGCATGGAAATCAGTTATAATGCATATTTGGGCTACTCTCGGGTCCTAAGGAATCAAGGGGATTAGCCTTGCATGATTTTCATTGATGAATACATGGTAGGGAAAGAAAAAACATGAGAAACATTAGAGAAACTAAGTAACCTGTTACAACCTCCATTTTACATGCGTTTTCAAAATTGAAATGTAATGATTTTATGAATATGGACTTGAATTGAGAAGGATGTATGCTTTGCTCCAAAGGATGGATTTCTTTGCAAATCTCCCTTTAATAGGAATTTCATGATTCCTACTATTATGCTAATACAATAATTGATATAAAAGAGAAGAAAAGAGGAAAAGTCCAAATAATAGAAAAAGATAAAAGATAATGGATATTAAGCAATATATTTATGAGAAATACATAGAAATATCTAGAAAGTGGCATTGATGGCCACAATTGAATGAATTTCGTTTACATATGATTTCTAATGGAAGAAATAGGAAAAGAAGAAAAAGGAAATAAAGGATAAAGATAAATCCTTGAAAAGAAATCTTTTAATAAAGAAATAAGTAAGATAATGAGAAATAAAGGATGTAGATGCATCTAGAAGGATAAGAAGTGTCCTTCAAAAGGGATTTCGAATTCCTAGGTTTTCTTAGGGTCCAAGAAGTCACAATTGAGAAGGTAAGAGTGGAAGGAAGAGAAAATACAAATAATAAAAGTCTTAATATAAATATATGCGGTGGCTTTTATGTTTCCAAATAAGGAACTATATCCTCATGACCAATGGATCAAAAGCCAAGCACAAAGAGAATAAAAGTGATGATTTTTGGATTTTCCATTATGTAAATATTCCAATATGAGATTCCTTGATAACCAAGGAATATGGATTAACAAGGAAGTAATTAAAAGTGAAAGTACACCTTAATAAGGAAAGTATGTTTGCTATGAATGGAGGGACTTGTTTCCTAATGGGTAAGCATGCTAAGATGCTTCTACCTATCCTTATATAAGGGATGGACCCATAGCCTCGAGTTTTCCCTATCTCACACTCATCTTCAACCTTGCATCCATTCTAACCCTAACCGGGGGAATGATGCGACCCCTGGAGTAACGATGAGTCATGGATAGGATTATGATGGAAGCATGATGCTCCCACGACACCATAAGGAAGCTCGACGGTCATCCCTTCACCCTAGCCCATGCGTCACATCAGCAGAATGGCTGCAAGATCGGTCGCAAGTTGCAGATCCGGAAAGCATGAGCCAACCACTCTAGCCGTGAGTAGAGGGCATCTCTAGGTGTGTGGAGGCACGAAAGAGGTGGGTGAGCTATCCCTGGTAGCCATCGGGGTCTGGGAAGGAGAGGTAGAGCCACACCATACCCCCTGATGTGGCAGTAGTGGAGGGCTACATGAGGAACACGACGACCAAAGTTGTCTGGATAGAAATGCCCTCCCAAGGCTTGAATAGTCGGATCATCGCATGAGGGCAAAAGAGTCAATTCGTTACGTTTCTAAATCGGCCAGGTATGCAGCGGCGCAATGCATGTGACGGCTGACGTATCAGCATCCCATTGGTCCAAGTAAGTAAAACTTGTAATATTGACGTGTATTTTACTACGTGCTTAAACGCAAGTATACGCATCGAGTAATATAGGCCTTGTGAGGCCCGAGTCGAACTCAGGGATACGTGAATTATTGGAGACTTCTACTAACTAATCGCAATCAGCTAGACCGATTAACAAAATAGGGTTTTGTTGTTGAAATTAAAAGAAAATAAAAATCAAACAAAGAAAACAATCGATTAAAGGTTAATTTCATCAATTCAAAGGGATATCTTTAGGATGGCGGTTTCACCGCGGGTCAACATTGTATTAGGTTTCATATAATTCCTCACACTTCTCTCTCTATCCGGGTAGTGGCCTGAAATGAGAATTACCCACTGTCGTGGTGTAATTCACTACTTAGGTTTAGGTTGATTCAACCGTCGTAGTAATCATTCCCCTAAACTAAGTGCATTATAAACGGTCCCTCAGTTCCCACCATTAATTTTACAACTCCTTTGTCAAGGGTTTTATTGATTAATGTAGAATTCGTCTCTTTTCAACCGTTAATCCTTCTGTCGAAGTGATTAAGGGTGTTAAATTATTATTATGGTGATCAAGCATAACAATAGAAATGGAGAGAACGAATCTATACCACGGATTTGAGAGAGAAATATGAATTATTGATATAAAAATGTCATACAATGCATTCCCGGGCTACTCCCGGTCCTAAAGATTGAGGGTTTTAGCCTCTCATGTTCATCTCACACGAATACATGGTAGAAATTGGGGAATTCATAAGAAAAACGGGAAATAAATGGGAAAACCCCTGAACGGAGAAGAACCGGTGGATCCTTGGCGTAGAACACGAGCTTCCCCGCCTGTCAGTGGTGGAAATCGTCTTCGGCAGCGTCCGAATCACCCGGGATGAGCTTCTCGGCCTCCGTTCTCCTTTTTCTCCTCCTCGGCACTCGTGCAATCAAAAATGAGATGATGATCTCGTGTGGGCGGCCGTCATTAGGTATAAGTCCCTAATTAGATCGTCAAATAACAACAGCCGTCCGATCGAGATCAAAATAGATCCAACGCATATCTGTCGGCGTCGATACCATCGACGCGGGTCGATGGTATCGACCCAGCGGATTAGCGGCAGCTTCCCTTTCTTTTATTCTGAGCGCCTGTGGTGATCTCGATACCATCGACTTGGGCGTCGATGGTATCGACTCCTGTAGCGTCGGTTTTGTCTTCTAGCGACGTTGTAGCTCTCCTTGTGTCGATGGCATCGACTTTGGTCGATGGTATCGACTGCATCTTCGCCAGCAACATGAAGTGATCTCGATGCCATCGACTTAGGTGTCGATGGTATCGACTCTGTATTGCTCTTCTCGGCTGACAACCTGTGGGTTGGTCGATGGTATCGACTTCCGTCGATGGTATCGACGGAAGCAGATACTTGTTTTTCCTGAAATTTCACAACAAGACCAAGTAAATCCACACAATTTATAATAAGATGATAAATGATGCTCAAAAATAGTAAAACAAAGGGGATTTGATATAATATTATGGCAAAGACCAAATTAAGTGAATTATGCAATATTATCCAAGAAAATGAGTAATTAGAGCACAAAACACATATGAAAAAGGTCTATAAATGTGACTCAAACTCATCGCATCAAACTCCCCTAAGCTTAAACATTGCTCGCCCTCGAGCAACTAATCCTTAGAATAGGATTGCAGATGTCAACTAAAAATCAACACATCACCCCACATTCCACATGACTCCCACTGAACGTTCTCGAACCGGTCTTTCCTAATCACAGAACAGTAATTACCCTACAGGCGACAATAATCATCAATAAGAAAAATTATCCTTCAAACCGATGAACACTATCACATAAGGCAGTTAACATAATAAGGTTCTCCGATTTAGCATTGGTGCATCTTGTGATCGCCTACACTACGTTGCTCGCCCTAACTACCATCTACATGGAAGCAGTTCTCCTGATAAACATGAGTGAGGAGAAAATCACGGTGGCCTACCAATCCGAGCAATGGGTGGATGGAATGGGTGGTTCATGGAAGAATTTGGAAGTATTACACAGTTTCAAAATGCATAAAACAAAATGTCCTAAATGATGCAAATGCACATTGAAAATGCCCTAATGCTTAAAATTGGGTGGAATGATGCATGCACTAACCTTCCACCTCAAAATGAGATGGAAATCTAATTAAGCCACATCATGTACTCAATTTCCCTGTTATGCAAGTGATATAATGTTCCTTTTTCCCTCTTATTCCATTTCCTTCTATATTCTCTTTTTTTCAGATTTTCAGAATATTTTTTTTCTTTCTTTTAGCCCACATATCAATAATTGCTTAGAGATACATGTATAAGGCCATTTTCTTCACGATTGGAAATCTTTGTACTATTTCGAGGGTATGGAAAAGTTTAGATCACTTTTTAGGAAAAACTAAGGTACATGGTGTACTTAAGCATGAAAATCATGAAAGTCATGAGTGCAACTACATGACATGCACATAAAGGTAATGTGCATGAATCACTATACATTGTTTTTTCGTTTTATGCAAAAGTATGAAAATAACAATGCAAATCCTATCTACATGCTATGCACGCCAGAAGGAATTAAAACTGTACTTTACTTCCAATTCTTTGGTGGATTATGGGAAAATATGAAGTGGAATGATCACAAGATTAAGTTACTGAACCTTAGAAAAATATCATGTGTCCCTCCTTACTGACATGTGTAGTAGTTCAAAGGGTTCTTTCTCTTATATCCAATTAAGGTCTCATTACCATTTGATTAGGTTAGGCTCAAACAACCGTTACTATCCACTTTTCATGAGTCAATGGGGGTGTGGGTGTGACATATTGCTTTAGAGTTGGCATAATCAATCATTTTCATAGGACAAGTTTCCCAAGGACAACCAAGTTAAGCTATCCAAAAGACACAGAAAATTTTAAATTCCCTTAAATTTCCCATGAAAATAGCGAGATGACAATTTTTAAGACATCCACGATTACACTAGATAGATGTGGATCCTAAACAAACTAAAATTGCAAGAACAAACAACAAAGCAAAAAGCAAAAACAACTAAAGAAAAGATAAAAGATAGAGCTGTTCCAGCCACCCCCCTAAGCTTGAATTCGACTATGGCCTCATAGTCAAAAACCAACTTAAGGGTGGAACAGTGATACCCTGATCAATCCTGCGGAGGCGGTGGTGGGTATTGTGGTGCCGTAGGATCCCAAGACGGGTACTCCCCCTGGAAGCTTGGATCATATTGGGTCCTCGGCGGAGGCTGTGGATAGCCTCCAAAGTAGTCTTGACTCCAGTAATGGTCGAAGAAAGGCTCCTATTGCGTCTCTATCCGCTGTAACCGGTTGTGCATTTGCTCTTGGTTGGCGAGGATGAGCCGCTCGTTCTCGAACATAGCCCGTTGGTTGTCAAGTACCCGGCTCGTAGTCTCATGAATGCCGGTATACATAACCATGTGCTGCTGCTGAGTCTGCTGGATGTCCTGCAGCATGGTGTACATCCCCTGCATGGAATAGGGATCCTCGGTTGGCTGCTCGTGCTGTGGTGATGGTGGCGGGGGCTGAGATGATGAAGAAGCACCCGGATGCATCCTAGGACGCTTCCGTGGTGCCACACATGCTCGAAGAGGTGTGAAAGCCTCCTCTTCCTCCGCAGCCTCGCCTGCTTGCTCGTCACCTCCGCCTTCTTCTTCGGAGGACTCGATGGCTATGATTGGCCACCTGAAATGCTGCGCTCCTTGGATGTTGAAGACGTCGTCCGACAGTGAGCGCTCCTGATAAGCTTGGTTGACGTGGCAATGTGCGTATGCCAACCCGTCCCGGAAAAGGATGAGGTTTGAACGGAGCAAGTGTTGCACGTTCACCTTGCTCCTTGTAGAGATCGGAGTCATGGACTGCAAGTTCAGCCCCAAGTAAGACGCCAACTTGGTGACAAGCCCACCAAAGTGGATTGGAGCCTTCCTTGTACTCCTCTTCACCGCCAAGACGCGCTGTAGCCAGAACGCCCCCCATTTGCACTCTTGACGTTTCAGGAGTGCGTAGAGGAAGAACATGTCACTCTCCTAAAACTTGCTTAAAGCAAGATCACTTCGAGCGAAGAAAGTCAAGCTCAACATCCTATGCAGAACCCAGACGAACGGGTGCTCAAAATCTGCTACCGCTGCATTATGGTAACTCACAGTCTTCCCTGCCGGCACTGTCACTAGCTCAGCGAAGATTTTGTCGTAGTCGGTGCGGGCGTCGGGGCGTCAGTGATCGTTGCGGCCGTGGTTCCAGTTGAAGATGTCATTGAACTGCTTCAACGTGATGTTGTAATTGTTGTTGAAGAGTCGGAAGGACACCCTTCCCTTGATCCACGCCTGGTCCGATGGTACCACGTCGTTTGGTATGATGCAGACGTCGAGAGACGCCATGAACTCCGCCACCAGTTCCTTGTAGGTGGCCCATTCGCCGAAAAATGGCTGCCCATCCGCATGACATTCTATCTGCTCGTAAAGTCGACCGCTGTGCTGTGCTTGCCCGGCCAACACGTAGGCCTAGTTGGCCTCGAACCCCAGCTCCTGGAGCATACCCCGGTCCACATACCGGGTTGGCTCGAACTTTTGCTTCATTATCTCCTCGTAGACCTTCCTCGCCTCCATGTGGGCATGAATCAGGCGTGGACGAGAGATGGAAGCGGTTGGGGGAGGAACGAACTCCTCAATCTCCATAGGGTGTGCGCTCGATGATGACGTTCCGGTGACATGCACCATGGTTGCGAGAAAAGATGGGATTAGAAGAAAAGAGCTCAGTGAAGATGGAGAAGAAATACTCTGCTCGATGAAGATCTCCGCTCGATGATGCTTCTCTTCAGTCTTGGAGGGCTCGGGGGAGTGCTCGGCGCAAAGGAGGATGCTTGCTCTGAAGGTGTGACGTCGAATGACGTTGCAAGTCCCCTTAAATAGACTGGATCGGCGCCCCTGTTGACCCGTCGATACCATCGACGCGGGTCGATGGTATCGACATATCTCGCGGGTATCCGCCTCCCTCGCGAGTATCGACGGCTGACGTTTGCTGGATCGAGAAACCCGGATTGCTGACGAGTCGATACCATCGACGGAGGTCGATGGTATCGATGCAGCACCCGGATCGCTGACATGGATCTTGCGAGCATCGTCAATGTCTGTGTGCGGATCGGTGACATGTCCGTCGATACCATCGATGAGTGTCGATGGTATCGACTTGCTTTTATTGCGACCGCCGTTTTGTTGCATTCAACCTGTGATGATTTCGATACCATTGACAAGGTCGTCGATGGTATCGAGTTGACTGAGCAAAATTCGTCTGAACTTCTCCAGAGATCTCGATGGTATCGACTGGGGTGTCGATACCATCGACACTTTTATTGCGACATGCCTGTGACCATGTCGATACCATCGACGAGGGTCGATAGTATCGACGCAGTGCGATTTTTGCTGGTGTCAACCTGAACCCATGTCGATACCATCGACCAGTGTGTCGATCGTATCGACCCTGCCTATTCCTGCACATTTAACAAACAGATCAAGGTATCTTTTTTAAACTAAAATCTAAACAAAATAAAAGCAATCTATGACTCAAATTACACTATCCTAATGTACCAATGGTTGGGTTGCCTCCCAACAAGCGCCCTTGTTTAGCGTCTTAGGCTAGACGTCTTCCCATTATCTCATTCATGCACAAGTGAAATGAGTTTAACCTCATTCACTTTCCTCTTGTAGTTCTCACCAAAATACAACTTCAAGCGTTGCCCGTTCACCAAGAACGTGGCATCTCCATCACGTACAAGAATCGCTCCGTGCGGTTTCACCTCCTCCACAATGAAGGGTCCACTCCACCGGGATTTCAGCTTCCCAGGATGCAGTTTGAGACGGGAGTTGAACAATAGAACGTTGTCTCCCTTCTTGAACGTGTGCATCTCAATATGGCGATCGTGGATCAGCTTTGTGCGCTCTTTGTAGATGCGGGCATTCTCATATGCCGTCATGCGTAGCTCATCCAATTCATTCAATTCAAACATCCTTTTTCTCCCGGCCTCATCATAGCGCAAGTTCAGCCTTTGTAGCGCCCAATGGGCCTTGTGCTCCAGCTCCACTGGAAGATGGCAAGCCCGGCCGTATGCCAACCTAAAAGGCGTGGTGCCTATAGGTGTTTTGTACGCCGTTCTATACGCCCAAAGTGCGTCCGGTAGCAATGCACTCCAATTTTTCCTTGTGGATGCTACGGTCCTTTCTAAAATCTTCTTGATTTCTCTATTTGATACCTCCACTTGTCCTTGCGGCTGTGGATGATATGGGGTGCCGATGTTGTGCTTGACCCCATATTTCTTTAAAAGTGTCGCGAATTTCTGATTTCAAAAATGTGTGCCTCCGTCACTTATGATCATTCGGGGAATCCCGAACCTGCAGAAAATGTTCTCTTTGACAAACCTGCACACTACATTCGAATCATTAGTCCTTGTGGGGATTGCCTCCACCCACTTCGACACATAATCTACAGCAAGTAAGATATAAAGATTTGAATTTGAGGACACAAAGGGTCCCATGAAGTCAATTCCCCATAAATCAAATACCTCAACTTCCTGAAATACATTCAGGGGCATTTCTTGTCTCCTTGAGATGTTACCTGCGCGCTGGCACGGGTCACATTGCCTAACAAAATCATAGGCATCCCGGAACAAAGTGGGCCAATAAAGGCCTCTCTCCAACACCTTGGCTGCTGTCCGTGAGCTAGCATGGTGTCCTCCTGTAGGCGACGCATGACAGTGGTGGAGAACACTCTCGTACTCCACCTCCGGCACACACCTGCGAAGAATGCCATCCCTGCACTGCTTCAATAGAATTGGGTCATCCCAAAAATAATATCTCAGCGAATGAAAGAATTTCTTCTTCTCTTGATAAGACCAATCATCCGGGATGACCCCGCAAGCCAAATAGTTAACAATATTAGCAAACCAAGGTTCCTTAAAGTCAATTTTTAAAAGTTGTTCATCAGGAAAGGTCTCGGTTATGGGTATGTGCAAACCTTGTTCATCAACCCTCTCTAACCTAGACAAGTGGTCAGCCACCACATTTTCAATTCCCGACTTGTCCTTGATTTCAATATCGAATTCTTGTAGGAGCAAAATCCACCTAATTAGTCTAGGCTTCGCATCCTTCTTCTCCATCAAATACTTTATTACAGCGTGATCAGTCCACACAACCACCTTAGAACCCACTAAGTACTGCCGAAATTTTTCAAAGGTGAACACGACGGCCAGTAACTCCTTTTCCGTGGTTGTGTAGTTCAATTGAGCATCATTAAGCGTTTTTTAGGCATAGAAAATCACAGCAGGCTTGTTATCTACCCTTTGCCCTAAAACAGCTCCCAAAGCATAATCGGACGCATCACACATCAACTCGAAAGGCTTTGTCCAATCCGGCATTTAAACAACCGGAGCTGAAATCAATTTTTCCTTCAAAACCTCAAATGCGTGAAGACATTTCTCATTGAAATAAAAAACTGCGTCTTTTTCCAACAATTCCGATAATGGCTTTGCGATTTTTGAAAAATCCTTGATAAATCGCCGATAAAACCCGGCGTGTCCTAAAAAGCTTCTCACCCCTTTTACAGAATTTGGTGGGGGTAGCTTAGAAATCACCTCAATTTTTACGGGGTCTACCTCAAGACCCTTTCTAGACACCTTGTGTCCTAGCACAATTCCTTCCGTCACCATCATGTGACATTTCTCCCAATTGAGGACCAAGTGTGTGTCCTCGCACCGCTGCAACACCTTATCTAAGTTATAAAGGCATTCATCAAAAGACGCTCCATACACCGAGAAGTCATCCATGAAAACTTCAAGACACCGCTCTACCATGTCAGAGAATATGGCGAGCATGCAACGTTGAAAAGTCGCCGGCGCATTGCATAAACCGAACGGCATACGTCGGTAGGCAAAAGTCCCATAGGGACATGTGAACGTAGACTTCTCTTGATCCAAAGGATCAATAGAAATCTGGTTGTACCCCGAATAGCCATCTAGAAAACAAAAATGCGACCGACCAGCTAGGCGTTCCAAAATCTGATCGATAAATGGCAATGGAAAATGATCTTTAAGAGTTGCGGCATTCAATCGGCGGTAGTCAATGCAAACACGCCACCCGGTTACCAATCGGGTGGTGATAGGTTCATTCAAAAGATTTGTAGTGACAGTGATTCCCCCCTTTTTAGGGACTACCTGTGTGGGACTCACCCACGTTGAATCGGATATGGCATAAATGATCCCTGCAGCAAGAAGCTTTATGACTTCCTTCTTGACAACCTCCATCATGCTTGGATTTAGACGTCTCTGAGGCTGTATGACTGGCTTGGCTCCCTCCTCGAGTTGTATCTTGTGTTGACAAAGTGTAGGGGAGATCCCCTTGATGTCTGCCACAGACCACCCAAAAGCTCCACGGTGGTTCTGGAGCACTATCAGTAGTTGCTCCTCCTCATCCGCACTCAAGTATGCAGATACAATCACTGGTAACTTGTCCTCCTCAGCTAGAAAGACGTACTTCAGATGCGGGGGCAATGGCTTCAACTCCAGATCAGGTGGGCAAATAAGAGATGATTGTAGCGGTGGGGGAAGTGTACCCAAATCTTCATAGTGCCTCGTGTAGAAACATGGAAGCATTTGAAGCATTTTGGCGCACTCCTTGAGTGAAGTACTCCGCATCCAAACATAAGTGACATTTAACAAACACGCCTCCAAAGGCAGTTCCGGATATGCATCAAAGACGGAAGTAATAATCACATCATCCTCCCACGAAGGTGGAATGTCCTCATTCTCATCATTTGGAAACCCAACAGCCTTACATAAAGAGACAACTTTCGTTTGCTCCATAAGTTCCACCGCTAAGGTCCCATTACCTATCATGCTCATCACATGAGCCATATCCAAAAATGGCTTCCCAAGACAAAGTGAGATATTTTGTTCCACATGCTTAACCATGTTGCACTGTGCTTTTGCTTTATTAGAAGCATTGCCATTGGGCATGACCATCTCAAAGCGATCATCCGCAATGCCCAAGGTCAAGCGACCTCTCCCCATTTCCAAGATCATATCAGTTGTAGCTTGGAATGGGCGACCAAGTAGTAACTCATTGTCGTGCTCGTCCTGCATTTCCATAACGACGAAATCAGCCGGAAAAACAAAGCGGTCTACCTTTACCAAGACATCCTCACAGATCCCATACGGTTTCACCACAGAATTATCGGCCAATTGGATGGTCATGTTACTTGGCCTCGACTCCTTCAATCCAAGTTTCTTGAACGTAGAAAGGGGCATCAGATTGATGCTTGCCCCGGAATCACAAAGTGCCTCGCCAAATTTGAACTTCCCGATAAAGCAAGAAATATTGAAACAATCGGGATCCTGTCTCTTTGGCGGCAAAGTGCCCATAATAAAAGCACTCACTTGCTCCTTCAATACCACGACCTCAGTGTCGGGTATCTTTCTCTTCTTGGTGATTACATCTTTGAGAAACTTCCCATAAGACGGGATTTGTTCAATCGCCTCTAGCAAAGGAATATTCACTGATAACTTCCTAAAGCTATCCAGAAATTTCTTAAACTGTGCATCCACCTTTCTTGCTTTTGCACTATTGGGATAGGGGACCGGAACGGTATGTGCCCTTTGGTGAGGTGGCACATAGGGAGTTAATTTTTGTGGTTCCTCCTCAGTGGCTTGTTCTTCCTTACCATCTTCAGCTATGTCCTCAGTTTGCTCTATGACAGGTGCGGGCTGGTCGTTGACTGTTGCTTCTTCAACTGTGTCCTGCGGTGTGCTTGTGTCACCCGCTCTTGGATTTAACACTTTCTTACCGCTCCTCAATAAGATGGCCTTGGCCTGTTGGTTTCCCCCGGGAATATTGGTGTTCCCCGGAAAACCCAGATGTGCCGACTTCTTCAAGCTTGCAATCTCGGCTGCCATCTGTGCCATGGAAGTCTCTATAGTTCTCATTTGAGCCCCGTGGCTCTGCAACGTCTGCCCAAACTGGTTCATAAATTCACCCTGTTGCTTGATTTGTTGCCCAAAAGTGTTCATCAACTCTTGATTTTGCTTGATGACTTAATTGAGCAACTCTGTGCTCTTATCCTCCGTGACCGGTGCAGGCTTGGCGTCCGGATCCTGCAGAAAATTGTTTGGATCCTTCCATGAAAATTTCTTATCCTTCCACCATGAATAATCGTTATTCTTGTACCCTTGTTGTTGCCTCATATACTTGACCTGAGCCTCATCCTCGGACTCATTGTCTTCCTTCTACAGCAACTTCTTTGCGAGAAGATCCATCTTCTCGTTCAGCTCTCTCATTGCCTTTGACTCACTGGCAACTCTTGCTTGCTCAACTGGGCCTCATTCTCTTTCTCCCCAAGATTGCTTCCGTTCCATATTCTTCAGTATTTCCCAGCATCTTGTATCGGTGTTATTTAAGAAAAATCCGGAACCAGCCGAGTCCAGTTTGCTTCTATCATGCTCGGAGAGAGCAAAGTAGAAGATCTTCACTTGGGTTTCCTTGTCCAATCCATGATGTGGACATCTCCTCAACATGACCTGGAATCGCTCCCAAGTCTCAGAATAAGTTTCACCCGCCTGTTGGGTGAAATTGTGAATCTTCCTGATCATATCATTGGTCTTCTCAGGAGGGAAGAACCTCTCGAAGAAAACCTCTACCATGTGATCCCATGATTCAAAAAACTCATCGTCGAGGTTATGAAGCCACTCTCTTGCCACTCCAGCCAAGGAACTCGGGAATAACTTGAGGTAGAGCACATCCTGTGGAAATCGATCTATCTTCACCATATCACAGTTCTCCACGAACTGGCTGATGTGGGCCACTGGATCTTCATTTTTCAATCCGTGAAATGCGTTGGATTTGACCAAGTTAATCAGTGCCGGGTCGATCTTGTATGTAGGTATGTTTAGCCCCTGTTTCTTTATAGGCCCCTTTGATGCTGAGGAAGAAGACGCCTTGATCTTCTCCCATATGGTCTGTGCTTCAGCCATTTCCTCTTCTTGTTCTTGCTCAGATTCAGAATTTATCACTTTGGTGTTCCTCCTCGTAGTAGTCCTCGTCCTCTGGTCCCGCAGATGGAACTTCAGGTGTGCGATTCGCGTAGTCGGTACTACGCGTATGCACCATGCAAAGTACCTGAAATATGGAAATAGGGGTTCAGTACAATGTTTTGAACGAGTCAACACAATTATAGAGAAATTTAAGAATATTTAAAATTGTTTCACAATAAAATTAAAAAAAATGTGGCCTAGAGTGACCGCTCTTAGCATTCAAAGTGCCAATAATTCGCCGTATCCCCAGCAACGGCGCCAAAAACTTGATGTGTATTTTACTACGCGCTTAAACGCAAGTATACGCGTCGAGTAATATAGGCCTTGTGAGGCCTGAGTCGAACTCAGGGATACGTGAATTATTGGAGACTTCTACTAACTAATCGCAATCAGCTAGACCGATTAACAAAATAGGGTTTTGTTGTTGAAATTAAAAGAAAATAAAAATCAAACAAAGAAAACAATCGATTAAAGGTTAATTTAATCAATTCAAAGGGATATCTTTAGGATGGCGGTTTCACCGTGGGTCAACATTGTATTAGGTTTCATATAATTCCTCACACTTCTCTCTCTATCCGGGTAGTGGCCTGAAATGAGAATTACCCACTGTCGTGGTGTAATTCACTACTTAGGTTTAGGTTGATTCCACCGTCGTAGTAATCATTCCCCTAAACTAAGTGCATTATAAACGGTCCCTCAATTCCCACCATTAATTTTACAACTCCTTTGTCAAGGGTTTTATTGATCAATGTAGAATTCGTCTCTTTTCAACCGTTAATCCTTCTGTCGAAGTGATTAAGGGTGTTAAATTATTATTATGGTGATCAAGCATAACAATAGAAATGGAGAGAACGAATCTATACCACGGATTTGAGAGAGAAATATGAATTATTGATATAAAAATGTCATACAATGCATTCCCGGGCTACTCCCGGTCCTAAAGATTGAGGGTTTTAGCCTCTCATGTTCATCTCACATGAATACATGGTAGAAATTGGGGAATTCATAAGAAAAACGGGAAATAAATGGGAAAACCCCTGAACGGAGAAGAACCGGTGGATCCTTGGCATAGAACACGAGCTTCCCCGCCTGTCGGTGGTGGAAATCGTCTTCGGCAGCGTCCGAATCACCCGGGATGAGCTTCTCGGCCTCCGTTCTCCTTTTTCTCCTCCTCGGCACTCGTGCAATCAAAAATGAGATGATGATCTCGTGTGGGCGGCCGTCATTAGGTATAAGTCCCTAATTAGATCGTCAAATAACAACAGCCGTCCGATCGAGATCAAAATAGATCCAACGCATATCTGTCGGCGTCGATACCATCGACGCGGGTCAATGGTATCGACCCAGCGGATTAGCGGCAGCTTCCCTTTCTTTTATTCTGAGCGCCTGTGGTGATCTCGATACCATCGACTTGGGCGTCGATGGTATCGACTCCTGTAGCGTCGGTTTTGTCTTCTAGCGACGTTGTAGCTCTCCTTGTGAAGATGGCATCGACTTTGGTCGATGGTATCGACTTTATCTTTGCCAGCAACATGAAGTGATCTCGATGCCATCGACTTAGGTGTCGATGGTATCGACTCTGTATTGCTCTTCTCGACTGACAGCCTGTGGGTTGGTCGATGGTATCGACTTCCGTCGATGGTATCAACGGAAGCAGATACTTGTTTTTCCTGAAATTTCACAACAAGGCCAAGTAAATCCACACAATTTATAATAAGATGATAAATGATGCTCAAAAATAGTAAAACAAAGGGGATTTGATATAATATGATGGCAAAGACCAAATTAAGTGAATTATGCAATATTATCCATGAAAATGAGTAATTAGAGCACAAAACACATATGAAAAAGGTCTATAAATGCGACTCAAACTCATCGCATCAAATATTCATAATTAATTATTTGTAACTCCGATGGTAGAAAATAATATATGAAATTTTCTCAAAAAAATACAAGGAATCCATTAAAAATAGTTTTAGAGACTAATTCCTCTTACAATTAAAAAAGTAGTTAAAGTTGTCAAATTTAATGCATTAATGATTAAGAAACCCTAATATTGATGTTAATAAGATTGAGAAAGGTATTATGGGTTTTTTTAATCAATATTAACATGTTGATAATAAAAAGGACACATTAGATCCAAAAGGATGATCTTTATGTGTAGTTTGATTAATGTAAGGTTCCATGTACAAGAATATGCTTCAATGGGCCTTGAAACCCTAATTTTTGTAATTATGACTCTTAATGGCTTCAATTGTTCAAATCCATGAATAAAGTTGAGATATGATGATTGTAAGCTATTTTGAGCATAAAATATTCTAATTGTGGATAAATACCCTTAATTTGGTAATTAGGGTTTTCTAGTGGATAAATGTGGAATTAGTGATAAATAGAGTTCATATGTGAATTGGACTATAATGAAATATGATTTATCAATTCGAAAGAAACTGAAGATGATAATTGGCCTTAATGATTGTGACATAACTTAAAAGGATAAAGATGGTAAAAGAGATATATTAGACTTAATTGACATTCTAGTATGCCTATGATGTTGAAATTAGGGTTTGTGGACTAAAAGAGCATTAAATGTGATAAACACATTATGGAGGCTAAAACCCTAATAAAACCCTAAAGTTGGCCTAGAAATCCTAAGGTGGAATCCAAGTCAATCTTGAGAATGTTATGGATAAAACAGTGACACTTGGATGTTATGCATTAATTTCAGGATATTGTTGATTGCTTGATTGAATGTTCTTCGTTATTCTTGCTTGGACATCAAGTTACTCTGGATCAGGTATGTGGTTATGCTTATGGTTAAATCACTTTAGTTTCATGGCGATTCCTGAATGTTTTATCAGTTTCCTGAAAATAACTGCTTGGATGACTTTTATTTCATGCAACTATAAATTGACTATGACAATCACCATAAATATGTGTACATAACTAGCTCAGATCATGTTCCTCCTCTGTGGATTTGCTAATGATGAAAAGGATGACCTAGTACATGGTCTACCTGTTAGGTAGGACCATCAGGTTATCATGAGTTAGGGAATGGGCTACCTATGGGTAGTGCCATGCGACTCTTTACCATATCATGAGTTAGTGATTGGGCTACCTATGGGTAGTGACATGCGAGTCTTCGACCCTAGGTATTGATCTACCTGTTAGGTAGGATCATGGGGGTCAGTTGGCATCTACCATATGAGAGGTGGCATCCATGTCCACAGCAGGGATGGCGCAGAAGTTAGGGTATTTATGGATTAAGTAGTTATGTTTAAAGTATAAAGTTTGCTTGCTAAACCATAATTGATTGCAATATGTTGTTAAAGTTAATTGCATGATTATTGTTTCCCCCACACATCTGAAAAACCACTAGAGGGGGGTGAATAGGGTTTTATGATAATTTTTAAGATAATTTATCTCAAAGCAACCAACCACAAAAATATTGGACAAGGGGACAAGGATTTAGAGTGGTTCCAACCTTAGCAAATACTAAGGCAGTCAATCCACTACCTGGTTTCTTACCCAACCGGGATTTTGAAAGAATCAAATTTTATTACCTCGAAAGGACTTTACATAAAATTACAATTCTTTCACCAAACCCTTCGGACAACCTTCACCTAGAAGTAGTTGCACCAACCTTGAAGCAGCCTTCTTGAAGTAACTTCAAGCTCCCCCTTGAAGTAGCCTTCCTCTTGAAGTAGCTTCCCGTTGCAATAGCCTTCTTGAAGTAGTCTGAAGTCCACCTTCTCCACCAAGAAGAACCTTCTCCAATCCGCAGCCTCCAACCCTAGGAGTAGCAAGGAGAATACAAGAGATAAAAAGAACAAGAAGGAAAAATAGAAATTACAATACCACTTGTAGCTCAAGGCTTGATTTCCTATATCAAGTGTTTTGATCTCCTAACCAATGTATATAGAAGTGTAGTTGTTGTGGATAGGAGATGCTAGCCTATAGGACACGAATTTAGAGAAAGGGAATGAGTAGCCAATGCTAGTGTTGCTCAATTGCTCAAAACAGATTGCTAATTGCAAGTGTAAGCTCAAGTGTTGCACAAGTGTATATGAGTAAGTTTAGGTGTCCTAAGGCATGTCCTATTTATAGAAATGACCTATGAATGCTTAAGGATGTTCTAGACACTTTATAGGGGGTTCTTAGTGCTCAACTAGCCATTATGTGTCCACTAATTGCATTTGCAATGACTAGTTAATTGACCCTGAAAAGTGCAGACAGAACTCTTCTCGGTCAAAGATTTGTCGACCGAGAGTCCTTCTAGGTCGAAGATTTTTCGACCGAGGGACTTCCTGGAGAAAGTGTTTACAACGTTCATTTCCAACTCCCAACCACCTTGTCTGCTGGGTCTAACGGCTAGTAGGGTCTATTCTCGATCGAAGATTTTATCGACCGAGAGTTTCTTGGTCGAAGTTTTTGTCGACCGATATTTTCTCGATCGACGATTTGTCGACCGAGAATATTACTGACTTAATGTATTCATTTACTATGTGTGTGTATCAATGTGCAATTGTGATACTATCTTGGGGAATGACCTATCTAAGTGTTGTGAGTGGATAGGGAAGATCTAAACGCTTGATTTACATGATATCTAATTACTTGTACATTATATACTTGTACAAGAATTTACATTTGATTACAATCATGAAAATAAAGTGATTTTATCAAATTGTTCTTCCAAGTCTTTGTTATCCACCACCTTAAATGATTGTTCCTGAAATACTCAAATAGCACGTTAAAACCACAAGAATGAAATGTTTGTCATCATCAAAATAAAGGGATTATAATAATGTCCAATTTAGCCAACAATATCGGCATATTCATTTATGATGACCGATGTTTTGTTTGTCGGCGTTTTAGGTACGAAATGGGAAAGGAAAGATAGTAAATTGATACAATGTGAAGAAATGAATTAAAGTACACAGAGGATTAGTTAGAATAGAATCCAGTTGTGGATAGTAGTTTAAAAATCCAAGATTTTAAAAAGGTATGCAAAGTTTTATATTATTCCATCTTTTCAGTATAGTTTTGGTAGAATTTAGTAATTATTATTGATTACTTATCGAACCATTGATCTAGAAAATTGGGCTAACGGCTCTGCCTTTTGGTCTCCCTTGATTGGGGGTTATCGGGAGGTGGGGTCATTACATTTGGTATCAGAGCATTGGTTCCCCATTTAATCTCTAATAATTATTAAATTTTACAAACTCTTTAGAGCTCAAGGGAGTTATTAGAGGATTTTACGATGACGGAGGTGTCTAGAAAAGGATCACGGTCTGGGGGCTGGAAATATTTTCCGCCACCCTGCTAGTCGGTCACGAGGACTCCCAGATGTAATGTGACTGCCTGGCCAATGTCTGAGGTTCTGACTCAAAATAAGACACCTTTAGGACTCTCTCACCTATTTTTGTCCCTTCTCAACCCTAATTCAATTAAGATTCTAAGGTTTAGGGTTTTCTCTCTCTCTTCCTCACCCTCTTGAGGATAGGGTACATATGATAAGGTTAAAGAATCCTCCACCAAATTAATGAAAAACATGTAAATAAGATGTCATGGACATAAGCTTAATAGTGTAAGCATAGACTAAAGATTAGTTTCATGCTTAGGTTGTATTACATGTGTTGTCATACCCTCAAGAGAGTCCTAAGGTTAGACCTTCTTGTCAGGAGGATGAGTAGAGAGTTGGTCTTGGAGGTAGAGACCTCCATTAAAGGTAGAGATCTGGCACATCCTCTGACGATGATGCTAACCCTAACCCTAAGTGGTGGTTAGAGAGAGATAGCATGATGAGTTAGATATCATGGTCAACCATGTGTAGGAGTTGACCTGCTTTTGGTTTTGAATACCTATGAGAAGTATGAGCTATTTGAGGCTGGTTGACTTAGTGCCTTCTGGGCGACCCAACCTGTGAAGGGTCATGTATGTTATGGTGAAAGATGACCCCTTCATCAATGAGGCTAGTGATGACCATATAGAAACCCTATGGGATTATATGAGCATGGCAGTGTATGCACCTAGAGTACGTCATAGCGCTGGAAGTAGGTTAAAACCCAGGACAGAAGGGCATGTTGGATAGCTTATGAGATAAGCATAAAGATCTATGGATGATCTTGAGCAAACGTAGGTTCCACCCATGTAGGGGCATACATGTGAGCTTTATCCATCTTTTTAGAGAGAGAACCTCTAGTAGTAAGGTTGTTTGTAGGGTTAGTTCTAGACAGAGAGAGAGAGATCATGACCCGAGCAAGAAGGTTGGAAGCTTAGACTATGGGATATAAGGAACCCTGAGAAGTTGGGTATGTTATGACCTAAGTGGATGGTTGTGGTTGCCTCGTGCATGATCCTTGGAGGATTGTGGCATCTAGGTTTCCTTTAGAGGAACCAAACCCTAGAGAAGGAAAGAGACTTCTTGAACTGGATGTTGTAGGTGCCTACCTTACCTTCTAGGGATAGGAAGAGGAGTTCCTTAGACCCTGAGGAGGTATAGTGTCATGTTGTGAGGCCTCATACCTAGATGTTTGTCCTTGAGGAAGGCTCAACTCTGAGGTGTTTTGGAAGGATAATAGGATGTGCATGATGTACCTCGTACATGCCTGGTTTGTTGTCAGAATGTTGAGTATGCAGATGGACAGCTTTTGCAAAAAAAGTGAACCTAGGGTTCCTAGACCTATAAGAGGGGAAGTAGTAGTACCTGGTGCACATGATGCTCTAGATGAGATTTGAGTTTCTATAGATTCGAGAATGGCACCCCTCATGTTAAGAGGAAAGGGAAACCCCTTAGATTAAGGTGTATGTTTGATGAACCCCTACTTATAGGTTGGTGACATATGCATGTATGATGATGGTTCAATGTGAAGGAATAGAAACAAGTATGACCTATCAGGGAGACCTATCATGGTTTAGTAGGTGGTCTGCTTGTTAGCTATGTGCCATAGTATCTTGTTAGGTCTAAGCAAGCTCATGTGGATGTAAACCCTGGACATAGGGACGTTTGTGACCCTTGCTTCTATCAGGATATAGTTTCCTCCCATCCTGGGAGAGGGACCCTTCTATAGGGTACGTACCAGCTTTAGTTGGGTTTGAGATAACCTAAAGAGGTCTCATAGGATCTTGAGAAGCTAAGTGGAGAGTTCTTAGTATGAGAATGAACCTACATACCCATAGATAACCATCTCAAAGTGCATGTAGAAGGGGCCTGACCAAGGTAGGTAGGTTGCCATGATCCCTATGAAAGGATGTAAGTCAGACCACGAATGCCAAGAGAGATGATGGAAACTTGGGTAAGGATTCAAGTTGGATATGTTCTCTGTTAGAATCCTAAGTCTATCCTAGGTTTTGGTAGGGATAAGACTGATGGGAGTAGAAGTTGCCTAATTCCCTAGTTGCACATGACCATGACGTCGGGAGGTAACAACTATCATTATCTGAGGGACATGGGTTAGGAGATTGATCAACTTCATGAACTCATGGGACCCAAAGGATAGATGAAGAGGGCACTCTATGGATGCATAAGGGAAGAGGGATGAACCCAAAAGTGCCGACACCCTACAGACCTAGAGGATATGACTAAGGATTGTGTGGTGACCCAAGTGTGTTAGAGACCAGTACTCCATGAAAGAAAACCTGATATCGAAATGTTCATGATGTGGAGACATGTGATGCACATTTCAACTCTGATTGGAAGGTGTACTAGCAATGTAGTGTGCACCATCTCTACTCTTAGAACGGGAAGAACTCTATATTTGGACTGCAGCCAAATGCTTATTTCCTATCATTATGAAGGTGAGAGATAGGGCAATATGCATGCCATACACCAAGGGTAAATATGATGAGAGTAGAAGCGTTGCTATGATAATAGCCTACCCTTGTGGAGTGTACGATGTGTGGATGGTTTACCAACATCAAGAGAACTAAGGTAGTCATCTTATAAGGTTGTTCTTATCATGAGCTATATGGAATTTATAAGTTAAATAAGTTTGAGTTTGATAACCAAGAGGATGAGCTTTGAGTTTTCCTAATGAAGATAGACTTAAAGTTCGAGATGAGATGATAAGTGGAATACATGGAGGTGTATGTCTCCACTGTTACCTAGCACATAAATATGAAAGGTGGTGATGGATGCTCTAGTTGAGACACAGCTACCTAGTTTAGCTAGTGGAAAGGCTGGAAGAGGTGGCTATGTGAACCCTAAGTTGTGAGATATGTTTGGCTAACACTTGGATGTAATGAGATCCGTTGATCGAGTTAGTGGTTGCTTGGGTAGCCAGCCCAGGGCTTGTTGTGATAGAAGGATGGTTGTAGAACCTCATATGCACTTCTATGGAAGAGAAGGTGATGAAACCCACAACTAGAGTGTTTTAGGGTTTCTGAGGAATCAACCTTGAGGAATCATGACGTACAAGAGATCATGATACACCATGATACTACTGAGATAGTAAGTGGCAATAGTACTTTGGATGCCTAAGATGAAGTTGCATGTAGTTTGTCACCCTGCATGCCAGGAGGTGATGGACGAACACCAGTAACCCAGTGAGTTGATACAGAGGGTAAAGAGTCCCCAAGGGGGAATGGGAGTTCATCACTATGGATGTTGTGGTAGGTCTCCCATAAACCAAGGGAGGTCAAGATGCAATATGGGTTATGGTAGATCACCTTACTGAGATGACAGGTAAGAGAAAGAGAGAGTATTGTCAAGGGATAGATGTGATTGAACTACATGTAAGAGAAAGAGATGGTTCAACTAACCCATGATGCAAGTTTAAAGGTTCTTGAGTACGACCTAAAGATTCACTTCCATGCAGTGGAAGTAGGTACATGAAGAACTCGATGTGAGTACAACTTATCACCCCTAACTGATGGTTAGCATGATCAAGACTAGAGGGTCTGATGAGAGCGTGTGTGCTCGTTCAAGGTGATATATGGAGATAGTTCATGTCCTATGTAAGATGTGATGATAGCCACCATAGCAAGTATCGGGATGTAAGAAGCTCTGTAAGGGAAGCTGTGTCGGTGACCACTTCATTAAGATGATGTTGGTGAAGGGACCTCGTGAAGGTCAGAAAAAGACCACAATGTGTGCAGAAGAAGGCTCTTTGATGGTGAGATGGCTAAAAGAGAGCCCAGGGGTGACATGAGTCGTGAGCTAATGCAAAGAAGACTGACATGCAGTTCACTGTGGGAGAATATGTGATATGAAAATCCGACCCCTCTGAGCTATAGCTGAGAAAGTTGAGTCCCCAATACTTGGGTCCATTTGAGATGGATTGGTGGAGATGCTTGTGTATAGCCTTACCCCTTAGGATAACATGATGTATGATGTGTTCCACGAGTCCGATCTTGAGCACTATGTGAGGTACCCAATCAATGGGCTAAGAACTGAACCTAGTGAGCTCCTAAGGGAGGCTAACTTACCCTGAGTCACCTATAAGGGTACGAGATACCAAGGTAAGAGAGAGCTCAAGAGTAAAGAATATAAGATGATAAAGGTTCTTTGGAAGCACCATGGAGAGGATGAAGCCACATGGGAGCCAATGACGAATATGGAAAAGTCTTATCCTAAATTGTTTATATGTTTGGTGCAATTTTGAGGGGAAAATTCCTATAAGAAGGGAAGGATGTTACAACCTCAATTTTACATGTGTTTTCGGAATTGAAATGTAATTATTTTATGAATATGGACTTGAAATGAGAAGGTTGTATGCTTTGCTCTAAATGATGGATTTCTTTGCAAATCTCCCTTTAATAGGAATTTCGTGATTCCTACTATTATGTTAATACAATAATGGATATAAAAGAGAAGAAAAGAGGAAAAGTCCAAATAATAGAAAAACATAAAAGATAATGGATATTAAGTAATATATTTATGAGAAATACATAGAAATCTCTAGAAAGTGGCATTGATGGCCACAATTGAATGAATTTCATTTACATATTATTTCTAATGGAAGAAATAGAAAAAGAAGAAAAAGGAAATAAAGGATAAAGAGAAATCCTTGAAAAGAAATCATTTAATAAAGAAATAAGTAAGATAATGAGAAATAAAGGATGTAGATGCATCTAGAAGGATAAGAAGTATCCTTCAAAAGGGATTTTGAATACCTAGGTTTTCTTGGGGTCCAAGGAGTCCCAATTGAGAAGGTAAGAGTGGAAGGAAGAGAAAGTACAAATAATAAAAGTCTTAATATGAATATATGTGGTGGATTTTGTGTTGCCAAATAAGGAACTATATCCTCATGACCAATGGATTAAAAGCCAAGAACAAAGAGAATAAAAGTGATGTTTATCATATTTTCCATTATGTAAATATTCCAATATAAGATTCCTTGATAACCAAGGAATACAGATTAACAAGGAAGTAATTAAAAATGAAAGAACACCTTAATAAGGAAAGTATGTTTGCTATTGACGGAGGGACTTTTTTCCTCATGGGTTAGCATGCTAGGATGCTTCTACCTATCCCTATATAAGGAACGGACCCATAGCCTCGAGTTTTCCCTGTATCACACTTGTCTTCAACCTTGCATCCGTTCTAACCCTAACTGGGAGGAGTGATGTGACCCCTAGAGTAATGAGGAGTCATGGACAGGATTACGATGGAAGCATGATGCTCCCACGATGCCAAAAGGAAGCTCAGCAGTCATCCCTTCGCCCTAGCCCATGCATAACAGCAGCATGATGGCTACAAGACCAGCCGCAAGTTGCAGATCCGGCAAGCATGAGCTAGCCACTCTGGCCGCGAGCAGAGCATGTCTCTAGGTGCGTGGAGCACGAAAGAGGTGGGCGAGCTATCCCTGGTGGCCGTCGGGGTCTGGGAAGGAGAGGTAGAGTCGCGCCTGACCCCCTGATGTGGCGGCTGCGGAGGGCTTTGTGAGGAAGAAGATGACCAAAGTCGTCTGGATGGAAATGCCCTCCCGAGGCTTGAAGAGCCAGATCATCGTGGAGGGGAAAAAGAGTCAATTCATTATGCTTCTAAATCGTCCGGGTATACAGTGGTGCAATGCATGTGACGGTTGACGTGTCAGCGTCCCATTGGTCCAAGTAAGTAAAACTTGCAATATTCATAATTAATTATGTGTAACTCCGATGGTAGCAAATAATATATGAAATTTGCTCAGAAAAATATGAGGAATCCATTTAAAATAGTTTTAGAGACTAATTCCTCTTACAATTCAAAAAGTAGTTAAAGTTGTCAAATTTAATGCATTAATGATTAAGAAACCCTAATATTGATGTTAATAAGATTGAGAAAGGTATTATGGGTGTTTTTAATCAATATTAACCTATTGATTATAAAAAAGGACACATTAGATCCAAAAGGATGATCTTTATGTGTAGTTTGATTAATGTAAGGTTCCATATACATAAATATGCTTCAATGGGCCTTGAAACCCTAATTTTGGTCATTATGACTCTTAATGGCTTCAATTGTTCAAATCCATGAATAAAGCTGAGATATGATGATTCTAAGCTATTTTGAGCATAAAAGATTCTAATTGTGGATAAATACCCTTAATTTGGTAATTAGGGTTTTCTAGTGGATAAATGTAGAATTAGTGATAAATAGAGTTCATATGTGAATTGGACTATAATGAAATATGAGTTATCAATTCAAAAGAAACCGAAGATGATAATTGGCCTTAATGATTGTGACATAACTTAAAAGGATAAAGATGGTAAAAGAGATATATTAGACTTAATTGACATTCTAGTATGCTTATGATGTTGAAATTAGGGTTTGTGGACTAAAAGAGCATTAAATGTGATAAAAGCATTATGGAGGCTAAAACCCTAATAAAACCCTAAAGTTGGCCTAGAAATCCTAAGGTGGAATAAAAGTCAATCTTTAGAATGTTATGGATAAAACAATGACACTTGGATGTTATGCATTATTTTCAGGATATTGTTGATTTCTTGATTGAATGTTCTTGGTTATTCTTGCTTGGACATCAAGTTAATCTAGATCAGGTATGTGGTTACACTTATGGTTAAATCATTTTAGTTTCACGGCGATTCCCAAATGTTTTATCGGTTGCCTTAAAATAACTACTAGGATGACTTTTATTTCATGCAACTATAAAGTGACTATGACTATCACCATAAATATGTGTACATAACTAGCTCAGATCCTGGTCCTCCTTAGTGGATTTGCTAATGATGAAAAGGATGACCTAGTACATGGTCTACCTGTTAGGTAGGACCATCAAGTTATCATGAGTCAGGGATTGGGCTACCTATGGGTAGTGCCATGTGACTCTTTAGCATATCATGAGTTAGTGATTGGGCTACCTATGGGTAGTCCCATGCGACTCTTAGACCCTAGGTATTGATCTACCTGTTAGGTAGGATCATGGGGGTCAGTTGGGATCTACCATATGAGAGGTAGAATCCATTTCCACTGTAGGGACAATGACGTGTATTTTACTATGCGCTAAAAATGCAAGTGTACGTGTCGAGTAGTACAGGCCTTGTGAGGCCCGAGTCGAACACAGGGATACTCGGAAATGTTGGAGACTCCTACTAACTATTTTCGATCAGCTAAGACGAATAAAAAATTGGGGTTGTTGAATAAAATTAAAAGAAAATAAAAATAAAGCAAAGCAAACAATCGATTAAAGGTTAATTTAATCAATTCAAAAGGATATCTTTAAGATTGCGGTTTCACCGCGGGTTTTTATTGTATTAGGTTTTATATAATGCCTCAATCTTCTCTCTCTATCCGGGTAATGGCCTGAAAACAGAATTGCCCACTGTCGTGGTGCAATTCACTACTTAGGTTTAGGTCAGTTCCACCGTCGTAGTAACCTATCCCCTAAACTGAGTGCATTACGAACGATCTCTCAGTATCCACCATTAATTTTACACCACCTTGGTCAAGGGATTTGTCGATTAATGTAGATTTCGTCTCTTTTCAACCGTTAATCCTTCTTTCAAAGTGATTAAGGGCATTAGGTTATTATTATGGTGATCAAGCATAACAATATATGGAGAAAACGAAACTATACCACGGATTTAAGAGAGAAAATATGAATTACTATTATAAAACGGTCATACAATGAATCCCCGGGCTAATCCCGGTCCTAAAGATGAAGGGGATTAGCCCCGCATGTTCATCTCAAACAAGTACAAGGTAGAGATAGGGGAAATCATGTGAAAAACATGAAATGAAAGAGAAAACCCTTGAACGGAGAAGAACCAGTTGATCCTTTGCGTGGAACACGTGCTCTCCTGCCTTTCGGTGGTGAAATCTGTCTTCTGCGGCGTCTGAATCAACTGGTATGAACTTCTGGCCTCTGTTCTCCTCTCTACTGCTCCTCGGTACTCGTGCAATGGTGAATCCCATGATCTCCTCGTCTGGGCGGCCGTCATTAGGTATATCTCAGTCATTAGGTCACTAATTAACCGTAGTCGTCCGATTGAGATCATTAGAAAGCAAACTCATATCCTACGGCGTCGATACCATCGAGGCGAGTCGATGGTATCGACTCGCTGCAGTAGCGAACCCTTCCTTTGTCGCGCCCGACATCATCTCGATACCATCGACTCGGGTCGATGGTACCGACTTCCTTTAGGCGTCGGTTTTGTCGTTTTGTGATGCTGTAGCCTCCATGTGTCGATGGTATTGACTTGGTGTCGATACTATCGACTGCTTCTGCGTCAACAAGCTGATGGTATCTCGATACCATCGACATCAAAGTCGATAGTATCGACTTTTTCCTGCTTCTTTCGGCTGGCAACCTGTAACCATGTCGATGGTATCGACTTCCGTCGATGGTATCGACGGAAGAAGATACTCATTTTTCCTGAAATTTAAACATGAAACCAAAACAATTCACACAAATAATAATAATTTGACAATTAATGTTCAAAATGATAAATTGAAGGGGATTTGACATAAAATAGCAACAAAGACCAAATTGGATGAATTATGCGATATTAACCATAGAAATGACTAATTAAAGCATAAAACACATATAAAACAAGTCTATAAATGCGACTCAAAATCATCGCATCAAACTCCCCTAAGCTTGAACGTTGCTCGCCCTCGAGCAACTAATCCTTAGAATAGAATTGCCAATGTCAACTGAAGAACAACGCATCACAATGAACATCCCATATGACTCCCACCGGACAATCACATACCGACCCTCTCTAACCACAGAATGGTAATTACCCTGCAGGCGACAATAATCATCCATAAGAGAAATTGACCTCAAAACTGATGAACACTATCACATAAGGCAGTTAACATAATAAAAATCGCCGGTTCAGACTTGGTGCATCTTGTGATCTCTTAAACTATGTTGCTCGCCCTAACTACCATCTACATGGAAGCAGTTCTCCTGATATACATTAATGAGGAGAAATTCACGGTGGCCTACCAATCCGAGCAACGGGTGGATGAAATGGGTGGCTCATGGAAGAAAGTGGAAGTATTTACTGTTTCAACATGCATAAAACAAAAAAAAACCTAAATGATGCAAATGCACATGAGAAATGCCCTAATGTCTAAGATTAGGTGGAATGATGCATGCACTAACCATCCGTCTCAAAATGAGATGGATATCGAGTTAAGTTACATCATGTACTCAATTATCCTGAAATGCAGGTGATATTATGTTCCTTTTTCCTTCTTATTCCTGTTGCTTCTACATAACTCTTTTTTTTTCTTTTATGCAGATTTTTTTTCTTTTTTTTCCAACCCTTTATATCCATGATTGATAATGAATATTTTATTGGGCTAATTTTTCTTTCTAATTCAGAAATTTGCACTATTTAGAAGGTATGGAACAATTTAATTCACCATTGGAGAAAAATTGAGATACATGATATACATTATGCATGAAAAATTATGAATGCATCTACATGACATGCACCTAAGGGTAATGTGCATGTATCACTATACTCATTTTTTTTTCTTTTTAATGTGAAACATATGGAAAAAGAATTAATGCAAGTCCTATCTAGATGCTATGCAAACAAAAGGAGTTAAAACTGCACTTTACTTCCAATTCTTGGGTGGATTGTGAAACAATGAGATGGAAAGATCACAAGATTAGGTGACTGAACCTTAGAAAGATATTATGTGTCCCTCCTTACTGACCTGTGTAGTAGTTAAGAGGTTTCTCTCTCCTACTTCCAATTAAAGTCGCATTACCATTTGGTCAGATTAGGCTCAAACAAACATTTCCGTCCACTTTGCTGAATCATTAGGAGTACAGTTGTGAAATTGTGTTTTAAAATTGACAAAACCAATCATTTTCATAGGATATGTGCCCAAGGTTAAACAAGACAAGCTTTGCACATGTACAGAAAATTTTAAATTCCCTTGATTTTTCCCATGCACAAATAATGAGATGACAAAAACTTTACGACATCCACGATTACACTAGATAGCATGTGGATCCTATAAATGCAAGAAAACAAATAACAAGAACAAAAGCAATAATGCTAAAAACTAAAAACAATAAAAGAGATAAAGTTGTTCCAACTACCCCCCTAAGCTTGAATTCGACTATGGCCTCATAGTCAAAAACAAACTTAAAGATTGGAACAGGGATACCAGATCACTCCTGTGGAGGTGGAGGCGGGTACTGCCAGGGTCGTGGGGTCCGAATTTGCTCTGGATGACACTTGGCGCAAGTGGAGGAAGAAATCGTTGAAGGTGTGACTTCATTTGACCAATAACCCCATCTTGAATAACTGACACCGACACTGCTGTGAGCCTGTCGATACCATCGACGGAAGTCGATGGTATCGACTCGCTGATTAGGGCAACTGCCTCGCGAGTCCGGCCGCCGCCTTTTTCACTTGAAAATGTCGATACCATCGACACACCCGTCGATGGTATCGACTTCACTGAGTCGATTTCTTCTGAAAATCTCCAGAGATCTCGATGGTATCGACTGGCATGTCGATACCATCAACTTTGATATTGCGATCTGCCTGTAGGTAGGTCGATACCATCGACGAGGCCGTTGATAGTATCGACACAGTCTGATTTCTGCAGTCATCAACCTGTACCTTGGTCGATACCATCGACCAGTGCGTCGATAGTATCGACCCTACCTCAGCCTGCACATCAAACAAAATGATCACGGTATCTTTTTTTGCATGAAAAACTAAGCAAAAACAAATTAAACTACGAATGTAAATGAACTAACTACGGTACCAATGGTTGGGTTGCCTCCCAACAAGCGCCCTTATTTAACGTCTTAGGCTAGACGACTTGAAGCACATCAATTTGGATCTTTGGAGAAAGTGCCCAAGGGATCGTGTGGTAGCTTGAACTCCACTCGATCTTGACCAATTCCCAACGTGAGTGTACCTCTCCCAGTTGCAATTACTACATCGGCCGTTGCTTGAAATAGCCTACCTAGTAGCATCTCGCAACTCTCAAGTTGCGGCATATCCATGATTACAAAGTCTACTAGAAAAATGAATTTGTCCACCTTGACAAGTACATTCTCACAAACTCCATGTGGCCTCACAATAGATCCATCTGCCAATGCTATGGTTGCCGCTGACTTCTTCATGTCTTGTAACCCAAGCTTTTTAAATGTGGACAGTGGCATGAGATTTATGCTTGCTCCCGAATCACATTGAGCTCGTGGGAAGTGTTGATCACCTATTGAACATGGAATATAGAAACTCCCCGGATCTTTCTTCTTCTCTGGTAGACTCCCAAGGATGATTGAGCTCACCATTTCATTCATCCTGCATACATCAGTATCTTTGATCTGCCTCTTTTTGTTGATTATTTCTTGAATGAATCTCCCATAGGCGGGGACTTTCTCAATCATTTCTACCAACGAAATGTTGATATGCAGCTTTCTGAATAACTCTAACAATTTTCTATAATGCCTGTGCTCCTTCTTCTACTTTGATATGTCTAGACTTGACACAACTGCCGCATTAATATGCTTATGAGGTGGCACATATGAACTTTTTAGGGCCAGCTCCCCTAAGCTTGCTTCAATTACTCCCTCTGGCATAGGCTTTGCCGGAACATCATCAACATGTATCATTTGTTGTGGCTCTTCTCGTGCAGTAGATGTATCTGCACCGTGACAGGCAGCCTTAACTTGCTCTTCTTGCCTAGGTGAGGACGCAGCCATCATGGGCTCTTGGTGGGATTTCCTAAAAAGAGGGTTTCCGCCTGGCAGTCCATAATAGCTGCGAGGATACGGTATCGTCAGTGTTGCTCCCATATCAAACCTCATTTTGCTTCGCTCTTTTGCTTATGACACCTGGGATTCCTCCTCATTGCTTACCACAGACATGTACTTCACTTGATGGTGTGTTTGAGCCACATGTGCATTCTCGGCCGGTTTCTGCTGGTTGGCGTGCTTGATGGCCGCCACTTCACTTGAAATATGTGCCACGGTTGTTTCCAATGCCCGCATCTGTGCTCCATGACTTTGTAGCGTCTGCCCAAATTTGGTTAGAATATCACCTTGCGATTGCAATTTCTTACCAAACATAGCCATCATTTCCTGATTTTGTTGCACCATTTGACTAAGTAACTCGGTGCTCTTATCCTTAGCTCTCGGTTGTGTCTTTGCCTCTGGATCTTATTGGAAATTATTAGGATCCTTCCAGGAGAACTTTTTGTCTCTCCTCCATGCATAGTCATTGTTTCTGTAGCCCTGTTGTTGCATGAATTTGACTTGGGCTTCCTCATCCTCAGATGCATCATCCTCCTTTGCTAGTAGTTTCTTTGCTAGAAGATCTAACTTCTCATTAAGATTCTTTATCGCTTTGGATTCACCTGCAACTCTGACCTGTTCCACAGCGCCTCTTTCACCCCATGACTGTTTCCTAGCCATGTTCTTTAATATCTCCCAGCATCTGGTGTCCGTATTGTTCAGAAAAAATCCTGAACCAGCTGAATCTAGGTTACTCCTATCGTGCTTGGAGAGAGCAAAATAGAAGATTTTCACCTGCGTCTCTTTATCCAGCCCATGATGTGGGCACCTCCTCAGCATGACCTGAAATCTCTCCCAGGTCTCAGAATATGTCTCGCCGGCCTGTTGGGTAAAGTTATGAATCTTCTGGATCATGTCGTTAGTCTTCTCAGGAGGGAAGAACCTCTCAAAGAAAACCTCCACCATATGGTCCCAGGATTCCACGAACTCATCATCTAAATTATGTAACCACTCTCGTGCCGCTCCCGCCAATGAACTCGGGAAAAGCTTGAGATACATTGAATCCTGTGGAAACCTATCAATTTTTACCATGTCACAGTTGTCCACAAACTGGCTGATGTGAGCGACGGGATCCTCATTCTTAAGCCCATGAAAAGCATTCGACTTCACCAGATTTATCAAAGTCAGATCAATCTTATACGTCGGTATATTGATTGCCTTCTTCTTTATAGGCCCTTTGGAAGCAGATGAGGAAGAAGCTTTGATCTTCTCCCATATAGTTTGTGACTCGGCCATCTCTTCCTGTTCAAATTTAGAATCTACCTCTTCTTGGTGCTCTTGCTCGTGATTATCCTCGTCTTCAGGTCCCAAAAGCGGAACTTCGGGTGCACGATTCGCGTAGTCCGTACTGCGCGTCTGCACCATGCAACGTACCTGAAATAGGAAAGTTTAAGTTCAGTACAGTGCTTTGATGAATATCAAAATTAACGAGCAATAAAAAGAAAATATTTGAAGTTGTTTCAAAAAAAAAATTGTGGCCTAGAGTGGCCGCTCGTAGCACTCAAAGTGCCAACAATTCGCCGTATCCCCGGCAACGGCGCCAAAAACTTGACGTGTATTTTACTACACGCTAAAAACGCAAGTGTACGCGTCGAGTAGTACAGGCCTTGTGAGGCCCGAGTCGAACACAGGGATACTCAAAAATGTTGGAGACTCCTACTAACTATTTGCGATCAGCTAAGCCGAATAACAAATTGGGGTTGTTGAATAAAATTAAAAGAAAATAAAAATAAAGCAAACCAAACAATCGATTAAAGGTTAATTTAATCAATTCAAAAGGATATCTTTAGGATTGCGGTTTCACCGCGGGTTTTCATTGTATTATGTTTTATATAATGCCTCAATCTTCTCTCTCTATCCGGGTAATGGCCTGAAAATAGAATTGCCCACTGTCGTGGTGCAATTCACTACTTAGGTTTAGGTCGGTTCCACCGTCGTAGTAACCTATCCCCTAAACTGAGTGCATTACGAATGATCTCTCAGTATCCACCATTAATTTTACACCACCTTGGTCAAGGGATTTGTCGATTAATGTAGATTTCGTCTCTTTTCAACCGTTAATCCTTCTTTCAAAGTGATTAAGGGCATTAGGTTATTATTATGGTGATCAAGCATAACAATATATGGAGAAAACGAAACTATACCACGGATTTAAGAGAGAAAATATGAATTACTATTATAAAACTGTCATACAATGAATCCCCGGGCTAATCCCGGTCCTAAAGATGAAGGGGATTAGCCCCGCATGTTCATCTCAAACAAGTACAAGGTAGAGATAGGGGAAATCATGTGAAAAACATGAAATGAAAGAGAAAACCCTTGAACGGAGAAGAACCAGTTGATCCTTTGCGTGGAACACGTGCTCTCCCGCCTTTCGGTGGTGAAATCCGTCTTCTGCGGCGTCCGAATCAACTGGTATGAACTTCTGGCCTCCGTTCTCCTCTCTACTGCTCCTCGGTACTCGTGCAATGGCTAATCCCATGATCTCCTCATCTGGGCGGCTGTCATTAGGTATATCTCAGTCATTAGGTCACTAATTAACCGTAGTCGTCCGATTGAGATCATTAGAAAGCAAACTCATATCCTACGGCGTCGATACCATCGACGCGAGTCGATGGTATCGACCCGCTGCAGTAGCGAACCCTTCCTTTATCGCGTACAACATCATCTCGATACCATCGACTCGGGTCGATGGTATCGACTTCCTTTAGGCGTCGATTTTATCGTTTTGCGACGTTGTAGCCTCCATGTGTCGATGGTATCGACTTGGTCTCGATACTATCGACTGCTTCTGCGTCAACAAGCTGATGGTATCTCGATACCATCGACATCAAAGTCGATAGTATCGACTTTTTCCTACTTCTTTCGGCTGGAAACCTGTAACCATGTCGATGGTATCGACTTCCGTCGATGGTATCGACGGAAGCAGATACTCATTTTTCCTGAAATTTAAACATGAAACCAAACCAATTCACACAAATAATAATAATTAGACAATTAATGTTCAAAATGATAAATTGAAGGGGATTTGACATAAAATAGCAACAAAGACCAAATTGGATGAATTATGCGATATTAACCATAGAAATGACTAATTAAAGCATAAAACACATATAAAACAGGTCTATAAATGTGACTCAAAATCATCGCATCAGACAATGTAGAGGTTAGGGCATGTATGGATTGAGTAGTTATGTTTAAAGTGTAAAGTTTGCTTGATAAACCATAATTGATTGCAATATGTTGTTACAGTTAATTGAACGATTATTGTTTCCCCCACATACCGGCATATTCATTTATGCTGACCGACATTTTTTTGTCAGCGTTTTAGGTACGAAATGGAAAAGGACAGATAGTTAATTGATACAATGTGAAGATGTGAATTAAAGTACACGGGGAATTAGTTAGAATAGACTCTAGTTGTGGATAGTAGTTTAGAAATCCAAGATTTTAAAAAGGTATGCAAAGTTTTATTTTACTCTAGCTTTTCAGTATAGTTTTGGTAGAATTTAGTAATTATCATTGATTACTTGTCGAACCATTGATATGGAAAATTGGGCTAACAGCTCTGACCTTTTGATCTCCCTTAATTGGGGGTTACTAGGAGGTGGGGTCGTTACATAACCCCAGGTGAATAGCTGATCCAGATGATCCCCTATGCCGTGCGTGCAATCGACTATCTTTCAGCTGCTGATTCGCCTTCCGGAGGTGCTCAGATCATCCCAGATGAAGCCTTCAGTTCTTTTCTCCTCTTCTCTCTTTTTCTGGTGTCATGAAATGGAATACAGCTGCTCTCTCTCATATGGACAAACTCCCCTTAGGTCATAGGAGTCACTTATGGTACAAAATAACATCCACCTTTGGATTAGATTGCCATCTTCAGATTTGCCAAATCGGGCAGACTCCGTAGTACCGACTTGGCAGACTCGGTAGTACCAACTTGGCACTCGGTAGTACCAAGATCTTAGGGTAGTCGCAACTCTTGAAAATGTAGGTATTGTCGCCTTGTCTCAATAGCACTGAGTCTTCAGGTTGCCCGAGCATTGTCTTACTGACGTAATATCGGTAGTACCGAGTTTCTGAACTCATTAGTACTGACTTTTTGCAATCCATCCTTGTGCTTTACTGACATGATTTTGATACTACCAACTTGGAGTGTTGGTAGTATCGAGTCTGTGTGAGTCTATTCTGGGCAAGTACTGATGTGAAGTCGGTACCACCGACTTTTGTTGTCGGTAGTATTGACTGTGTGAAGTTCCATTGTACCTAAAAATACACAAGAACGTGGATAATTTCTCATAAAAAATATTAAATCATATTAAATAGTAAAAATCAGATAATTTGATGCATTTAAGTATCACAAGCCATTAACAGCATTGCATGCATTATTAATCAGATAAATGACAAAAAAACACAAAAATCAAGGAAAGTATGCCTGTGAAAATGACTAAAAATCCATGCATCAGTGACCAGTCCAAAGTTCAAGAGAATATAGTTCATAAAGTATGAACTATAGTTAATTCTCATGGATCATTATTTTTTTGTACAATACAACACTGAAAATGCCCATTTTTAGCATAATTATAAGTTTCTAAAGCAATATTCAATGACATGCAAGCACATGGTAGGCAAGAAATGCTTTAAAGTCATATAACTTGCATGGTTAGAGAGATAAACTAAATATTGATTAAGAAGAATTCTTAAATCAACAACAAAGCTCCAACTTGGCCCACCAAAGTGCCCAAAAATAGCCTCTTCCTCCACGAGCAGGGTGAAACTAGGGCAAGGAAGAAGAAAACGAGAGTGCTCAACCCGCATGAACAAGGTTCTACCAAGAAAATACCAAGAACTCACGAGATACCAAAAGAAATCGATAGTAAGGAGGGAAGGGGAGTGAATAACAACAAGAAAATGAGTAAAAGAGAAAGAAACTTGCTCAAAGGAAGTGAGAAATATGATTAACCACTTCATATCGGTCCTAGGAATCTTGATCTAAGCACATGCTTCCAGGAAAAACTTAAGATCACCATCATTGAAGAACCTTCATTAATCACTGCTCTCTAGATGTATTGTTGAGCTACTTCTAGGATCAACCAATGAAAGTGAGAGAGGTGAGGAAGAGAGGGGCTATATATGGGGCTGACCCAGAAAACATGTCAGTCGAAATGCTAGTCGACCTAGGTCCCATCAAGCACCGAGACCTATCGGTAAAAAACATGTCAAACATTAAAAACTCTTTGCCACTAGACACTTGTTGACTGTCAAACATCATGGATTAAAACTCGTTGCTCATCCTTGTGCAACATGCATATATCAATCTCTTCGGTCATTGGAAATCCATCAACAAAACTTCATCGGTCAGCATGCCATGGATCCCGTCGATGAAAAACCTAAGGCCCACCAACTTAGGATTTCCATCAGGAACGAAAATCTCATCGGTCACAAAAGTGTCCATCGACCACCGATAAACCCATCAGGCACAGGGGAAGAACAAAAACTATCGATTGACGAAAGCATGCACTACCTTCTTACCAAAACTTTGTAACTTTTCTAAGGCAAGGTTCAAAAGCATCCAAAGGAGAAGTAAGATTATAAAGTCTTTATGCACATCATGAATCAACTTAATCAAGCATCACATTCTTGTTCATACTATCAGAAAATGGTAATTTACATAAAAGTTCACAAGTTGCATAAATCGATAACTTGAACAAACAAGATCTGATCTTGATTACATTTTAAACATGGTTTTGTCACTTGGTGTCACATTACAAAACAAGGTTAACTTTCAATATTTAAACATCTAATTAATCCAATTATGCCAAATAAATTATGTTTAAAGATTAAGTAGAGTTAGGGGCCTTACACATGGACCCTGATCACCCATAGATGTAGACACATGTGTAAGCCCCTTCAGTGTTCACAATGCATGAGATTGGGCCACCTCAAGCATCATTGCACTATTCCTATTCTCTATTTTTCATGTAGTATAAGTAGTCACATCTCAAACTCTTAGCCTCACCCCATTCCTTGGACTCTTTTTCATCACCCCTTCCCCATGCATATCTCAATCGATCCCGATAAAACTCACTTTTGCCATATTCCCCTCATCATTCTCATCTTGATACCTTTTTGAAATCTTTTGATCCCCCCCTTTGGTACATCTTCCAATGCCCATATTTCATCAAACCCTTTTTATGCTCTACTAGACCTCGACGACCTTCACAATCCACCACCGTCAAATTTTGGGGATAGTTTGGGGAGTTTATAACATCAAATTTTGAGGATAGTTTATGCCTTATCTCACCTCTTATCTCTTACCTTTCATGCATAGACCTACCCTATTTTATTACTTTTATAGTAAAATCATGTTTTACCTAGTCTCAGTAATAATATTAAGCCCCTTGTGTAGATAACTAACGTACGTACACAAGAACTGGATAGCCATCGGTCACCGACACTAACGGACACCTTCTTCTAAGCACCATGATGACCTTCACCCCCTCCCCTTTGGTGGGTTCAAGGAGTGAGGAGCTAAAACTACTGAACCAGCAGGCATGTGACTGATGGTTGTTCTACATGCCACTAATGGTCACTCTGACCAACACCCAAAGGTCATCCTCTGATGGTTGTTCTACACAGAATGATGGCCACTCTGGCTGTCAACTGAAGGTGTGTAACCGATGGTTGTTCAACGCACCACCGATGGTCACTCTGACCAATGCTCAAAGGTCATCCCCTGATGTCCATTATGTGTAGAATGATAGCCACTCCAGTTGTCAACTAAAGGCATGTGACCGATGGTTGTTCTACATGCCACCTACGGTCACTCTGACCAATGCCCAAAGGCTGCCACTTGATGGTTGTTCTACATAGAATGATGGTCACTCTAATCGTCGTTTGAAGGCTCCCATGTAGTCTATGATCCACCGATGGCCAAACTAGCTTGCCATGGATGGAAACTCTGTGAGGACGGTCATTCGAGACTGTTACTCCCGTGCCCCAAGGAACGTACTCCTGGAACTTGCGACCCAAGAAAAGACATGCCCCAAGCCCTATAAATAGAAGACCCAAGCATACACAACAAAGGTTGTGCAATGCTAAGTACAAAAGATCTAGCTCCCACAAAGGATGACAAAGTGCCACTAGAGAATAAGGAGAACCTTCAATCTCATATCTCACTCATCAGTTTGTGGATAGATGAGAAGAGTCCTGACAATCCTCAGCCATTTCCACTCCATCCTTCCACTCGATGCATTCCGATAATGGAAGAATACAATCCGCCAGCACCGACCATTATTGCCCCTACCCCAAAGAGGAGTTGTTGACCATTGGTTGTAGCCAGTGAGTGGCTATAGTCGGTGTAACATCTTCTTTCCTTACCACATTCATCCTACTTCATCTCCCTCTACTACCTCCTTCTTCCAACAACACACCATGTCTTCATCCATTTGTATATCTATAATGTTTCTCATGAGCATGAGTGGATAAACTATTACTTGGGTTGGTAGTAGCCACTAAGGTTCTCCCAACATGTATATACTTACATCCTTTTGAATATATATCATCTTAGCAAAGATTATCTCCATTCACTTGGTCTTCATGCTTCACTTGTATGATTAGCTACCATATTGTGATGTTTGATTGTTAGTGCCTCAAAAGAGTGACACTAGCCTATCTAAGTGTTTTGGAGTTACATGAATGCATGATAATATTGGAATGTTAAAGATAATGATCATATGGTTATCTTTGTGATTGTTTGTTTTCCATTTCGAGAAAACCTTATAATCTAGATCTATCCTAAGCTCGAAAGAGGAGGGAATAGACATATATGATGATTTCTTATAATCTTTCTAAGGGTATACAAAAGGTGTGAGTATTGCATCTTGGTGAGAGATCTCGGTAGGTGAAACCCAATCCAAGTTCCCTTTCATATATCTTATTACCATGTGTTTGTTTACTTTTCTTCTTTTGTTTTGTTTCTTTATCTCTCTATACTTGTTTTGTTTGTTTGAAGTAATATCGTTCCATTAGGAACATCTTTTAAACCTACCCTTCTTGGTTGGTGTAACTGAGATAAGATTCTATATTATTTGCAATTACTGCCCTTGTTCATGTGGATTGACCCCAATTACTACATCAAACTCTATATAATAGTTGTGGGGGCCTAAGAAGTCAGGTTACAAATTTAAGAGTCTGACTATTCTAGATTTGCTCCATTTTGGATGTGTGATTTAGGTTGGACAACTTTTTGGTGTCGTTGCTAGGGACAAGGCAAAATAGTATTGTTAAGAACACGAGTCCACTCACCATACACATGTGCCTCAGGTTTAGCAATAGACTTGATTGCACAAATTCTAAATCTATTGCATCTAACTCCTTTACTTCATTCCATACTTCCATTTTTTTGACTCTATTGTATGAACTGTTTAGGTAGCTTTTGGAAGAGTAGGTTTAGATAACACCCTATTCTTGTTTCACATTAGCATGTCGCCTCACATAGGAGGACTTCCTCCTGGTGGACGCGGGAGAGGGCATATTGAAGAAGGTCAAAACCCAAGGGTCGGGAATTATCGAACTCTGACGGTAACTGATAATGTGATGACGAGCACTTGGATGGGACCGGACAAGGGTGCTATAAAGGACACTATAATAGCAAAGAAGAGCATGAAGAATGCCACGTAGATGAAGAGTGCGATGAAAGACGCCATGATGACCACCATCATCTTCGAGAAAGAATAATACTGGAGAAACTGTTGTGAGCACATGGACAATAACTATGACGACAAAGATGGTGAGGAAGAGAAAGAAGAAGAAGGTCATTCCCTTAGAGTAGCAGTAACGACCAGAGCTAACGAATCTAGATGCTCCATCATCATTCCTTAGTTTGATGCTACAAATTTTAAGCTAAAACTAGCGGTCATCTCCATGATCCAAAACAAAACTTTCAGAGGTAACTCAAAGAATGAGAATCCTTATCATCATCTTGACGCCTTTAAGAACATATGTGACACCATTAAGATGAGG
The DNA here is from genome assembly GCA_963693085.1 of Alisma plantago-aquatica. NCBI lineage: Eukaryota > Viridiplantae > Streptophyta > Magnoliopsida > Alismatales > Alismataceae > Alisma > Alisma plantago-aquatica. The sequence goes on from OY856412.1 coordinate 556,911,323, forward strand.
AGAGTGATGTAGGAAGTAATATACTATAAGGGATTCATCTTTCCTTGGAGGAGAAGACTCTATCCTAGTATCTTAGCTTGCCTCACAAATCCATTAATGGATAGAGACTTCTAGTAGATGCTTTTTTATAAAGTTCTATCTTATCTATAAAATTATCAGGAATACACACAAGATTACTGAATTCATGCAAAAACTTGGAGAGAATCTTCACAAAGGATGGGAACGATTCCAAGAATATCAAAGAGATTTTCCTCATCATAACTATGACAAGGGTTTTATTGTGACCACATTTTATCATGGGTTAAGTCCCACATAGCGGACTTCGTTGAATGCTGTCGTTGGATGTGATTTTCTTGGTAAGAAGCTGAAAAAGACCATGTTAATTATTGATAACATGGTTGCACTGCAAGTAGGTATGGAATATGAAAGAAGTGATAGGGGCTCAACGAGGAAGGCTAACTCTAAAGGACCCTCTACTGGGGCTAAATCTCTAGAGAACATAACTTACAAATCCAAAAGATATCTCTAGATATCAAGCAATTGAAGGATACCGAGGGAAAAGACAAGGTCAAGACTGAGAAAATTATGAAATGTTTCACCTATGGTGAGGGAGGCCACAACATAGATAATTGCATCTACATTCAACCAGAGGATGATGATGAAAGTGAAGATGAGGAAGAAACCGAGAACAACTCTTATGAGATTTTAAAAGACCAGATCACCCTGGTTTTAACTATGGAAACAAAGATGCTGCTGAGAACTCTCATCAACTGGGCAGTTCATCTAAGCCACCCCCAGGATTTGAAAAAAGAGGTGGACATGCCAAGTACATCAAAACCACAACCTACCAGCAAAATAGAAATAATAACCAAGGTCAAGGCCAATATTAGAAAAAGAACATGAACCACCAGAGCCAAGATCAAAGCCAAATTTTAGAGTAGTAACCAGCCAGACATGTTGGCTCAACTATTAGATTTCGCTAAGAGACAAGTCTTTGTGAATGATTAGCTCACTCAAAGTGCATCATTAATTCAAGTGTCTTAACCATGATGCAAACTTAAATGTCCGACATGCAAACGCATCAAAAATAGATCGATTAGCAACTCGCACAACTTTTCAAACTCATAAAGAATCCTCAAGGGAAGGTCCCTCCAACTATGAAGATGGCTACTCTTTGCTTAGGAAAAGTCATGGAAAAGCCACAAGAAGATATTCATCAAGAGGAAGAGACTTCCACCAAGCCACAACCTGAACCCTCTATAGTAGAGGAGGAATCCAAGAAGGAAGAGTCCACAAAGGAGGATAAGAGTTAAGGAAAAGACCAGGAAAAGAAGAGTGCAAAGACTAAGAAGCCAGATCATGCTAAAGAAGTCTTTACACAAAGAAATTCATATGCCCCAAGAGTTCCTTTCCCCTATAAATTGATTAAAGAGCATCTTAAGAAAAGGTACGAGAAGTTCATGGAGGTCGTGAAAAAGTTGCACCTAGACATTCCTTTCCTAGACACTATTGAGGAGATGCCAACATATGCAAAGTTATTCAAGGATCTTATCACAAAAAGGATAAGAGGAGATCATATAGAGACAATGTAGTTAGCCAAGATGTCAAGTGTGTTTGTCCAAGATGAATTGCCTAGAAAGAAGAAAGGTCATGGGGCATTCACTATCCCTTTTAACGTTGGATATACCATGAAAAGAAAAGGGTTAGCTGATCTAGGGGAAAGCATAAATCTAATGCCTCTTTCCTTAGACCAAAGGCTTGGACTAACAAACATGGTAAAGAATGGGATGAGGATCGAGTTGGCTAATCATACTTTTACAAAGCTAGTGGGAATAGTAGAAGATGTTCCTATTCTCGTTGGGTGATTCTTTATACCATGTGACATAGTGGTGATCGACACTGTTGAAAACCTAAAATGTCCAATGATATTTAGAAGACCCTTCCTTGCCACAGGTAGAGCCCTAATCGATGTGGCGGAAGGAATTATTACTCCCAGAGTTGGAAATGACTATATAGATTTTCATGTTCTAGATGTTGTGAGAGGACCCTCTCTATTTGAGCCAGTCTATTTCATGGATAGTTATACCCAGTACTATGAAGAGGTACAAGAGGGAATTGCCATAGTAGATCTGCTTATGTGAGCCTTGAACAATCTGGATCCCATTCTAGAAGACCTTGAGGTGGTGGGGATTATAGATAATTTGAATCAATCAGAAGAGGAGTTCAGTGACGATGAAAATGTAACCTTCGAGATAATAAAGTACGCATCACTAGAGCAAGCCCTAGAAAAGAAAGAAACACCAAAACTAAAGCCATAATTAAAGTCAATGCCTGAAGGATGGAAGTACGAATTCCTAGATGATGAAGGAACTCAAACTTTGAAGGAAATTCATAGGATACTTAGTAGATGATATGAAGGGTCTAAACCCAGTTCTATGCATGCACCGCATAAATCTAGAAGACACTACCAAACCTCTAGCTCAACCACTAAGAAAGTTAAATCAAATGCTTAAGGAGGTTGTCAAGAAAAAGGTAATCGAATTAAGAGATGCAGGAATCATATATCCTATAAGCGACAGCAATTGGGTTAGCTCAATTCATGTTATACCAAAGTAAGGAGGAATGACTATTGTAAGAGGAGAGAATAGAGATAAGGTGGCAAACTATCATGGGTAGGTGTATGTGCATAGATTACCAAAAATTGAATGTTTCTACAAGGAAGGACCATTTCCCTCTACTTTTTATTGGTCATGTCTTATAAAGATTGGCACATCATGCATATTTCTATCTTTTGGATGGATATTTAGGACTTTATCAAGTATTGATCCACCCAGATGATTAGGAAAAGACTACTTTTACCTATATTTATGACACATATGCTTTTAGAAGAATGTAGTTTGGATTGTGTAATGCGCCAACTACTTTCCAAAGGTGCATGGTTTCCATATTCTCTTATTTCTTGGAAGATATAATGGAAGTTTTTATGGACGAATTCTCTGTATACGGAACAAACTTTAATGAATGTGTCAAGAATCTCTCCCTAGTTTTGCAAGGTTGTGAAGAGAAACACCTAGTCTTGAATTGGGAAAAGTGTCATTTCATGGTAAAAATGGTATAGTGTTGGGGCATAAAATCTCAGAGAAAGGAATAGAAGTTGATTTGAGAATAATCAAGGCTATATCCAAACCCCCACCTCCAAAATAAATAACGGGAGTGAGAAGTTTCCTGGGACATGTTGGGTATTATAAAAGATTTATTAAAGACTTTTCTAAAATAGCCAAGTCATTATCTAACCTATTGGTAAAGGATGCAGAGTTTGATTTTTCTGATAAGTGTCATGAACCATTTAATGTCCTAAAGAATGCTTCGACTACTGCCCCCATCCTACAAGCCCCGGATTGGAAACTCCCATTTGAAATTATATGCAACGCTAGTAATTTTTCCATTGGGGTTGTTCTTGGGCAAAGGAAGGATAAGAAGCATCACACAATCTATTACGCCAGTCGAACTCTCAATGAAGCCCAAGTCAATTACACCACAACGAAAAAAGAAATGCTAGAAATAGTGTTTTCTTTTGACAAATTCATATCGTACTTGATAGGATCCAAGGTGAAGGTTTATACAGACAATAGAGGAAATAAAGTACATGATGCAAACGAAAGATATAAATATAAGGTTGTTGAGATGAACTTTGTTATTGCAAGAGTTTGATCATGAGATCATCGATAAGAAGTTAATAGAGAATGTAGTTGTTGACCACTTATCAAGGATCGTGGTCACAGATGAGAGGTAGATGCTAGTTAACGACAATTATGCAGATGAAGCTCTGATGATGGCTAAGTCAGTTGAACCTAATCTATCTTGGTTCACTATTATTTGTAACTATTTGGCCTGTCAACAACTACCCCCCCGATATAACATACAACTAAAAGAAGAAGCCATTTTCATATTTGAAGAACTACTATTGGGATGACCCACTTATATTCAAGAGATGTTCTGACAACCTGTATCACAGATGCATGCAAGAAGAGGAGGTACACAAAATTCTGAGGGAGTGTCACCCTTCACCATACGGGGACACCATGGAGGAGAAAGGACCGCAACTCAGGTCTTAAAGTAAGACTTTTATTGGCCGACCCTCTTTAAAGATGCTATGGCTTTTGTCAAATCCTACAAAGAATTCTAGCTTGCCAGAAACATTATCAAGAGGAATGAGATGTCAATGTATGATTGGGTAGAAGTGGAAATTTTTGATGTCTGGGGAATAGTTTACATGGGACCATTTCCATCCTCAAGGGGAAACTAATACATTCTAGTGGTTGTTGATTATGTATCCAAGTGGGTGGAAGTTGTGGAAACTCCCACTTGCAACTCCAAAATTGTTGTGAAATTGTTTGAGAAAACCATCTTCCCTAGATTTGGGGTCCCACGCACCATCATTAGAGATGGGGGATCCCACTTCAGAGAGAGATAGTTTGAAGCACCATCAAAGAAATATGGAGTTATACATAAAGTTGCAACACCTTACCACCCACAAATGTCAGGCCAAGTGAAAGTATCCTATCATTAGATTAAACAAATTCTAAAGAAAATTGTTGGCAGGACCCGCAAAGATTGGTCCATGAAACTCGATGACACACTATGGGCTATTGTGTTGCATAAAATACACCAATAGGGACTTCTCCTTATAGGCTCATCTATGGGAAGTTGTGTCATTTGTTAGTAGAACTAGAGCATAGAGCCCTCTGGGCCATCAAGTTCTTAAATATGGATCTTGACAAAGAAAGAAATAAGAAGTATCTGCAGCTACATGAGCTTGAAGAGCTAAGGTTACACTCCTATGGAAATGCTCCTATTTACAAGAAGAGAACAAAGGTGTGGCATGATGCCCACATAAAGAACAAAGATGTGTCAGAAGAGGACAAATTCTTTTGGTTCAACTCAAACATTACATTATTCCTAGGAAAGCTCAGATCCAGGTGGTCTAGTCCTTTCACTGTAGCTAAGATCTACCCATCTGGGGTAATGGAAATTACCAATAAAAAGAGTGATATTTTTAATGTGAATGGACACAAAGTAAAAAGGTATTATGAGGACGAAGCTTTCGTAAGGATATCAAAATTGGGTCTAGAGGAGCCACAGCCAACACCAATAGAAGAGTCTTGAAGAGCAAAATAGGAAAGTCAAGCTAAAGACTTTAGATTAGCACTTCCTAGGAGGCAACCCATGGATTCTTCAACTTTGTTTGATCCCCTTTTAGTATGTAGATTTCATTTATCTCATAATAGTTCTCAGTTTGAATAAATTGTCAATTTTAATTTTTTGTGCTTTTAAATCTTATTTTATAGGTTTCTTGAACAACATTGATTTAAAATCAGCTAACACTTGTATGTACTCCACTAGACCAGGGCAATCATCAGTCTTGGCATCAATCTGCACAACCATTGATCAACCAGCCAGCAAAGCCAGACCAAACCTTTTAGAAGAACCTTTTGTCTACCTAGCCTTTAGCCTCTGGGTCTGTTGAACCTTTGGTCTCTGATTCAAAAGAGCCTTCGGCCTCTCAACAATCGACAGACCATCCATCGGTCTGATACGACCTTCGGTCCCGTCTAATCATCGGTGTGAATAAAACTCCAACCATCATTCCACATTGCTGGTCCCAGAAGACCAAAGGTAAGCCATCTATCGCCCCATTTCCTATAAATAACTGAGGTGCCTTCGGGAGGAACCCTCTCAAAACCCTAACTACAACTGAAGAGGAAGTGCCTGGACTGAAGGAAGAGAACTCTTGAAGGAACTCGGTTTCAACCTCATACCTTCAGTTAACAACACCATCAACCTGTCCAATCAAATCCATCAGTGATCAAACTCCTGGCCCTCTCTCGAGCCCTAGTTCACCCTTTATCATGGTGGAGCAAGGGAGACTGTGACGACCAGGCCCACGACGCTTCAGTTATAATATTTTCTTCCTTCCTTCCTTTTCCTTCGCCTCCAGACTATTTTGACCTCCGACGATCTCACCTTCATTTTCCTACTTCATCCCCGCCAACACCCTGCCACTCATTTCTCAATGCTCAGTCGTTTCATCTCCCCTGGCCTTCGTCCTTTGACCTTTAGTGGTTTTTCATCTTTGACCTTCAGTCAAACAACCATCGGTCGCACCAACTTTGGTTCCCAAGCTTTTGACCTTCGGTCGCCCATCACACCAGACTTTTAACCTTCAGTCGCATTTCTGACCTTCAGTCTTCTACCGTTTCTTCGACCTTCAATCATCTTCGATCACCCCACTTACCACCTTCGGTCACCGACCATCAGTCCAACACCTTCGACCTTCAATCAAAGACCTGCCTTCGATCATCCACCATCGATCCTCTGACCATCACTCGTCACCACTGGCCATCAGTTTGCCTTTTCTCATTCTAGTTTTTCCCTGGTTAGCATGCATTAACTTGCTCTAACCTCACAACAGATACCAAAAGTATTTGCTAAGCACAATGGCAGGAAATATCAACCCAATTACATGTATGGTAGAATCTAAAGAAACCAGGAGAGTCCGAGCCTCAATGAATTTGGAGGAAATGGAGAAGGTAGAAAATTTAAAGGTTGAACATGTTGCCTACATCAAAATGCATGGAGAACCAATTCCATAAATCATCAAAGCATGCCTGGAAGCAGCTAGAGAAAGAATTTTGGTTGAGCCAATCCCTGAGGATTCATCTGACCAGGAAAAATTAACAGAGACTACAATGTTAGAATATGTCCCCTTTGAGGAGATCCAAAAAATTAAGAAGAGAAAGGCACCTAGCCTGGATCACAAGAAACCCTCAAAGTTACCACTGTGACAGAGGTTGAATGAGGAAAGGTGACTACCAGGGAAGAGCATGATAATGACTACATATGGAGAGATGAGGAGAACATGGAACTCTAGAAGAGGATGCTATCAGACAACAATTACAAGGCAATAAGATTTGGCAACGAGGACACCCTTAAGGAGATGGGAATTTACGATAGGGTGAAACAAGGTATGGAAAGTGTGGGAATATACAAAGTATGATTCAGCCAAAAAAATATCCTATGATGATGTAACATACCAGAACTAGAACCCAACCCTAGTAGTTTTACCCTTTTTGACTTAGCCAAACAAGGATAACTTGATACATATAATTAAGTCAATAATGGAACATAAAATGTGACACCTCATGTATATAAGGGAATACATAATACATTGTGCTTAATAATGACTCATTTGGATGATAATAAGAAAGTAAAGAACTTAATTGGATATATATTTACCATATATTCTTCATATAGGGTTATATGCACAAATACCTCAGTTGGGTTTTAATTAATGGGTCTAAAGTGTAAATTGTCACTAAGTAATAAAAATAATAAGATATTTCATCTTAGAACTTTATAGTAATTTTTAGGATAGGAAAAAGAAGAGAAAATCATAAAAGGAAATCCATAAAGATAATTTGGCACTCAATCTCATTTTCTTGACCTAAAAGAAACTTAAGGGCCAAGTATCATCTAAATTGGAAGATAAATGCATATATTAATGTTCTTATCAAAAGAAAATAGGAATTAGGCCAATAAATTGAAATAAAATATTTAATGTTGTCAAATTGGAAAACTAACTCCAAATTCATAATATAAACATAAAAATAAGCCTTTGGGGAAATTTTCAACTAATTTGGATAATGTTTGATTAATGAGTAATTATAGGAGAGAGAAAGTGTGTAAAATCTTCTATTTATTAAATAAATAAATAAATAATCTCAACTTGCAAAATTAATGATAAAATCTTATCCAAGTCACTTAGGGAGACTTGTGGGTCAAGTTTCATAAAATTTGGATAATCCTAAAGCCATTAATGAAGGAGGAAAGAGAAAATGAGATTTAATTTATTTAACCCATTAAAAGTTTTCAAAAGGCAAATCTAATTTTATATTCAGAATCTACATGCTTTAATTAGCCTCTGTGTAAAATATTACCTAATTTGGGGTTCATTTGCACCCTCAATAAAGGATAGAGAAAAAGGAAAGTTAATTTAATAAAACTTTAGATTTTATCAGATTATCTCCTTGTCACGCTTTTGACTTGGTGCGCTCGATCTGGACCATGGATTTTGGATCCAACGGTTCTAGGATCATATCCTAGCTTCAAATTGGAGTAGGAGTACAGGCTATTTTTTGTAATATTTTGGATGAGGATATCTCCCTCGATTCTCACTTTTTTTCGACGATTTCTTCGCCAATGAATTCGTACTTTGTTTCCACATAAGCCGATCCCTTCTTTACCTGGTTTCATGGAGTTTTCTAGAAATTCCCAAAATGTGGATGCTAAGATTCTTGGTTGTCCTATCTACTTTCCACATCTTTGAACCACACTTATATATAACACTACCCAAGCCTCCCTCAGTGCTTATGCAACTTTCCCCTTCCCTTAATTTCTTTGTTCTTTGCATGAGTGGTTGTTGGTAACCGATTTTTTGGTCAAGACTTGTGAAAAATTGTTCTCTCTCCACCGAGATTTTCTGGTCAAATTGTTAGCCTTGGTGAGTTCGAATTTTCCTCTTCTTTCTTCTCCTTCTTTCGCTTTTTGGATTCTTTACATATAGCAGAATCACCCAATCTCACCATCATCCTACTGCTACTGTGCGTGTGAGCGTGAGGAAGAAGAAGGCATCTTTCTGATTTACTTTTTTGCCCTTCGTTGATCTTCATTAGTTGTTTTATCGCCCAGGGGCATTTCCGTCTTTTCTCCTTAATATCCTTTCCTTTGGAGCGAGTCAACTGAACCTTGACCCGCTGACTTGGCCAACGTTCATTGGTCCATGTCAGGCTGGGCCTGCTCTCTCTCTTATTTCTCGCTAGAAAACGATGAGTTGCCTTTTTCCTTGGTTTCTGATTGGTCTGTTTTGTAAAATCAATAACTAATAATCCACTGATCAGAAAATTACAAATAAATACTCGTTGGAATCAAAAAAATAAGATCTATCTAGTGGAATAAGTTTTGATGACTAAATCAAATGATTAATAACATGTGTTTGCAATAGATCTAATTAAATAAGGATTAATTTATAAAAATCATAACTAATAACATGTAAGTCAGAAAAATATAATAAAATATGTTTTGGGTTCCTAATAATATAAACTAAAATATGGAATAGTTTTCATAACCTAATTCATGTAATGATAAAAAGGTGGTTTTTAGGGTTTGGTTAATGTGTATGAAATTGACATAAAATCTATATATGTGTTTAATAGGCTCTTTGGTGACCTAGACTTGGATCTAGAAGTGCTTTGGACTTTGGGATCTGATATTGAGGTTTGTTGTATCCCCTATTCATTAATGTTGAGCAATTCATTTATCTTTTCATTATCTTGAATTTGGCCTACACAATATGTCTTATCACTTGATATCATGGTTCATGTAAACTATATTTTGATTGTGATCTTGGATATTGTCTTGGCATCCTACCTTGTGATATGGTACATGGTGATCTTGTTGATGGTATATGCCCATTGTGAGGTGGAGGTTTATTGGTGGTTTCATATGTTGTCCATTGTGTGATATGGCAAATCTTGTATAATGTTTGACTATACTTTTCTATTGGCCTCTACATTTACCAGCTATGTGATTCAGTAACCCTAGAGTAGTATAATGGCATTGGTTTTATCTCATTGTAATTTGAGGCAAAATTGTGATATTTTGGATGGTGGATGTCTGATTCCCCATGCCAGGTAAGGATGTGTGATTCCTGGACCATGTTATATATATGTTTGGGTGGTGGATGTGTGATTCCCCATGCCAGGGCAGGATGTGTGATTCTTGGCCCATGTCTCACAAGGTTCAAGATATGTGATTCTTGACCACCTTTGTCTTTTATAATATTCTAGTGTTATGCTTATCTCACATGTATGCAGGATGTTGGTCATGATATGTGCATGCGGCACTACTTTGTTGTTTTAATTATGGAAAGTATCTCTTTTGTTATGATATTAATCTTTTATGCATGTGTGGGTAGTCCTTTTCTTTTTCATGGGAAGCATTTATACTTGATGTCCTTATTGTCATATCTTGCTTAAGTTTTCTTTAGTATACACATACTAGCTTTTTGCTGATGTCTCCTATTGTTTCTCTTTTGTGGGGTATGCTTCCAACCCCAGGTTAGATCAAGGAGGTGAACCTCAACATCAAACTTGTAACTGAGATTTTGGGAGACTTCAAGAGGTGGTTAGATGACCCTTGACTTGATCTTTGGCTTATGTGTTTAGTTTTCCTTTTGGACTCCCATATGTGGTGAAGTGTTGTATTATGCCTTGTAAATTGTTAGATAATATTTCTTTTCCGCTGCTACTCATTGTGTAATGATACATACATGTTGAATGAATTGATCTCCATCCCTTTGGTGAAAATTTTTATGTGGTGTTTGGTTCAAGGGATGTAGTCTTTTCTTTCTAGAAGAGGAGTGGTTTCACTTCTTTACAACATGGTATTAGAGCCACTAGCAGTCGGTTATCTAACTATTTCAAACTTGTCTCCCTTATGATGTTTACCTTTATCTTAGGTTGCGTATACCTAGTGTCCTTTCCTTGTGCAAGAAAAACCCTTATGGAGGGAGATAACTCAACGGTTGAGAACCAGTATGGTTACAAAACACCCAAAAATGCTAGGTTTGATCGGAGGACCTCAGCTTCTCTTGGTTCAGGAGGAGTTATGACTCTAGAGAAAGAGTGTGCCATGTTTCGACAACTCTTTACTTCTTCCATGGCGGGAAAGATGAAAGACCCCTCTGTACTTAAGAAACATAAGGAGTTCTCAATCATGGAGTTCATGAAGATGCAACAACCCTCCTTCAAGGGTGAAGGTGAGATAGAGATGGTAAAAAAAGTTGATGATTGGGTGTTATCCATGGTGAGGACTTTTGATGATATGGCATGTCCTCCACATCAGAAGGTTAGGTTCGCTTCATATATTTTAGATGGACCTGTAAACGTTTGGTGGAATGGAATTGCAAGGACCAGAGATATATCCACCATGACTTGGGTGGCATTTTTGGCTCTATTTTGTGGGAAGTACATCTATACTATTGCATTGAAGAAGAAAGAGGCAGAATTCTACAGCTTGAAGCAAGGGTCCTATTATGTTTCTTCTTATGTACAAAGGTCTCTGTTGTTGGAGCATTATGCAGTTCGTTTGGGTGAGGAACATAGGGATGACCTATTCCTTCAGGGACTCAACTACAATGTGGGTTGTGCTATTATCCCACAACTGCCCTTGACATTTCAACAAATGGTCGATAAAGCTTTGGTTGTGGAGTCTTACTTGGGGTTTCCACCTAGGGAGTTTGATAAGAAGAGGAAACCTTTAGGAGATGAGCAGAGAAGAGACAAGTGTGCTAAGTGCAATGGTTACCATCCTCCAGGAAAGTGTTCTCAGGACAAACCTCATCATAATACCCCAGTGGTATGCCATCATTGCAATGAACCTGGACACGTCAGACCTCAGTGCCCCAAGCTTCGTTTTGGACCCAGATATGTTCCTTAGCAAGCACCTCCTCAGAATTATGGTAATAATAATGGTAAGAAGCTTGTGGAAAGGAGAGCTGGAAGAGTTTTTTCTTTGGATGGTGAAGAAGTTAATGATGATCAAGATAAAGTTAACCCATAGTTCCTTAGATTAGTTTTTACTAGTTATGTTTTCTTTTTGCATGTTGCTTATGTGGTTGGATGTAAGAAGTATATTTGAACATTTTTGTATCTGAAGATTAGTTTGATATAATAAGATGAACCCTTTTAAGGGGTGGTGGATAAGTTTGCTTATGGATGTTTTGATTTTGAGGACAAAATCCCTTTAAGGGGTGGTGTGTTGTAACATACCAGAACTAGAACCCTACCCTAGTAGTTTTACCCTTTTTGACTTAGCCAAACAAGGATAACTTGATACATATAATTAAGTCAATAATGGAACATAAAATGTGACACCTCAAGTATATAAGGGAATACATAATACTTTGTGCTTAATAATGACTAATTTGGATGATAATAAGAAAGTAAAGAACTTAATTGGATAAATATTTTCCATATATTCTTATTATATGGTTATATGCACAAATACCTCAGTTGGGTTTTAATTAATGGGTTTGAAGTGTAAATTGTCATTGAGTAATAAAACTAATAAGATATTTCATCTTAGAACTTTCTAGTACTTTTTAGGATAGGAAAAATAAGAGAAAATCCAAACTATATATAAAGGAGATGATAAATGCAATAATTGGAGGTAATATGGGATTTAATGGATAAAAGAAGATAATGTGGAATATATTGTCCCAAAAATCATAAAAGTAAATCCATAAAGATAATTTGGCACTCAATCTCATTTTCTTGACCTAAAAGAAACTTAACTGCCAAGTATCATCTAAATTGGAAGATAAATGCATATATTAATGTTCTTATCAAAAGAAAATAAGAATTGGGCCAATAAAGTGAAATAAAATATTTAATTCCCTCAAATTGGAAAACTAACTCCAAATTCGTAATCTAACCATAAAAATAAGCCTTTGGGAAAATTTGCAACTAATTTGGATAATGGTTGAATAATGAGTAATTATAGGAGAGAGAAAGTGTGTAAAATCTTCTATTTATTAAATAAATTAATAAATAATCTCAACTTGCAAAATTAATGATAACATCATATTCAAGCCACTTAGGGAGACTTGTGGGTCAAGTTTCATAAAATTTGGATGATTCTAAAGCCATTAATGAAGGAGGAAAGAGAAAATGAGATTTAATTTATCTAACCCATTAAAGTTTTCAAAAGGAAAATCTAATTTTATATTCGGAATCTACATGCTTTAATTAGCCTATGTGCAAAATTTTACCTAATTTGGGGTTCGTTTTCACCCTCAATAGAGGATAGAGAAAAAGGAAAGTTAATTTAATAAAACTTTAGATTTAATCAGATTATCTCCTTGTCACGCTTTTGACTTGGTGCGCCCAATCTGGACCGTGGATTTTGGAACCAACGATTCCAAGATCGTCTCCTAGTTCCAAATCAGAGTAGGAGTACAGGCTATTTTTTGTGATATTGTGGATGAGGATATCTCCCTCGATTCTCACTCTTTTTTGACGATTTCTTTGACAATGAATTCATGCTTTGTTTCCGCATAAGCCAATCCCTTCTTTACCTGGTTTCATGGAGTTTTCTAGAAATGCCCAAAATGTGGATGCCAAGCTTCTCAGTTTTCCTATCTACTTTCCACATCTTAGAACCACACCTATATATAACACTACCCAAGCCTCCCTCGATCCTTATGCAACTTTCCCCTTCCCTTAATTTCTCTGTTCTTTGTGTTAGTGGTTGTTAGTAGCCGATTTTTCAATCAAGACTTACGGCAAATCATTCTCTCTCCACTGAGCTTCTCTGGTCAAATTGTTAGCCTTGGTGAATTCAAATTTTCCTCTTCTTTCTTCTCCTTCTTTTGCTTTTTGGATTCTTTGCATATAGTAGAATCGCCCAATATCACCATCAGCCTGCTACTGTTGTGCGTGCAAGCGTGAGGAAGAAGAAGGCATCTTTCTAATTTACCTTTTTGCCCTTCATTGATCTCCTTTAGTTGTTTTATCGCCCAGGGACGTTTCTATCTTTTCTCCTTAATATCCTTTGCTTTGGAGTGAGTCAACTGAGCCTTGGCCCACTGAATTGGTCGACGTTCATTGGGCCATGTCAGGCCAGGCTTGCTCTCTCTCTCTCTCTCGTTTCTCACTAGACAAATGATGAGTTGGGTTTTTCCTTGGTTTCTGATTGGTCTGTTTTGTAAAATCAATAACTAATAATCCACTAATCAGAAAATTACAAATAAATACTCGTTGGAATCAAAAAAATAAGATCTATCTAGTGGCATAAGTTTTGATGACTAAATCAAATGATTAATAACATGTGTTTTTAATATATCTAATTAAATAAGGATTAACTTATAAAAATCATAACTAATAACATGTAAGTCAGAAAAATATAATAAAATATGTTTTGGGTTCCTAATAATATAAACTAAAATATGGAACGGTTCTCATCATGTAATGACAAAAAGGTGGTTTTTAGGGTTCGGTTAATGTGTATGAAATTGACATAAAATTTGTATATGTGTTTAATCAGCTCTTTGGTGATCTAGACTTGGATCTAGAAGTGCTTTGGACTTTGGGATCTGATATTGAGGTATGTTGTATCCCCTATTTATCTATGTTGAGAAATTCACCTATCTTTTCATTCTCTTTAATTTGGCCTACACAATATGTCTTATCTCTTGATATCATGGTTCATGTAAACTATTTGTTGATTGTGATCTTGGATATTCTCTTGGCATCCTACCTTGTGATATGGTACATGATGGTCTTATTGATGGTATATTCCCACTGTGAGGTGGAGGTTTATTGGTGGTTTCATGTTGACCATTGTGTGATATGGCAAATCTTGTATAATGTTTGACTATACTTTTCTACTTGCCTCTTCATTTATCAGCTATGTGATTCTATAACCCTAGAGTAGTATAATGGCACTGGTTTTGTCTCATTGTGATTTATGGTAACATTGCGATATTTTGCATGGTGGATGTGTGATTCCACATGCTAGGGCATGATGTGTGATTCTTGGACCATGTTATATATTTGTTTGGGTGGTGGATGTGTGATTCCCCATGTCAGGGCAGGATGTGTGATTCTTGGCCCATGTCTCACAAGGTTCAAGATGTGTGATTCTTGACCGCCTTTGTCTTTTATAATATTCTAGTGTTATGCTTATCTCACATGTATGTAGGATGTTGGTCATGATATGTGCATGTGGCACTGTTTTGTTGTTTTAATTATGGCAAGTATCTCTATTATTATGATCTTAATCTTTTATGCATGTGTGGGTAGTCCTTTTCTTTTGCATGGGAAGCATTTATACTTGATGTCCTTATTGTCATATCTTGCTTAAGTTTTCTTTAGTATACACATACCAGCTTTTTGTTGATGTCTCCTATTGTTTATCTTTTGTGGGGTATGCTTCCAACCCCAGGTTAGATCAAGGAGGTGAACCTCGACATCAAACTTGTAGTTGAGCTTTTGGGAGACTTGAAGAGGTGGTTAGATGACCCTCTACTTGATCTTTGGCTTATGTGTTTAGTTTTCCTTTTGTACTCTCATATGTGGTGAAGTATTGTATTATACCTTGTAAATTGTTAGATAATATTTCTTTTCCACTTCTACTCATTGTGTAATGATACATACATGTTGAATGAATTGATCTCCATCCCTTTGGTGAAAATTTTTATGTGGTGTTTGGTTCAAGGGATGTAGTCTTTTCTTTCTAGTAGAGGAGTGGTTTCACTTCTTTACAGATGAAGTCACACTAGAGCTTATGTCATCACTGATAAGAGTCCCAATAACTCATGAAGAATCTCAAGAGTGTGGTGGAAATTTCAAACTACACATCAAAATTATAAAAGAAGACTGTGTACTAAGTGTTAAAGGTCTCAACGCAATATTCACAAAATCTAGAGAAGATGCAGAATGAGCTAACAAAGCACCAGGGGACATAAATGCACAAGGATTCCTGACAGATTTCAACATTTGGTGTTGGCATGCCAATTGAGAAAGGACTGTGGTCATCATACTTGTCATAGTACTCTTCTTCATACACAAGATCTTCAATGAATTGTATTTTACCATGAATAACAACCGAACATTTTTCATTTGTAGGATCATGGATGTAAAATTTTTGCTTCACTTGTGATGCCATTATGAATGGTTCACCCTTCATACCAATCTTTTCAAAATTCACTAATATGAAACCTAATTATCCACTAAAACTCCTTTGGTGTTATCAACTCAATTACACATAAAGACTGTAATTTTGAAATCTAAGTAGTCAAACTCCCATATGTCTTCAATGAAACCGTAATATGACATTTTAGCTTCACATGGACTCTTATCCTTCACACTAGGAAAAAACAATGAAGACGCTTGAAGGGTGACCCTATTGTTTTGGAAGACACTCTTATCATCTTGACTCTTTGTGTAATATGAGAACCCATTTATGTCAAACCCTTCATAAGACATAACATTCATTTTTGTTTTAAAGGCTAGGCATTTGATATTTTCAACAACGTTATTTGGTGTTTGAGATAGTTGTTATAAGACTTTATCTTCAAACCACCTAATAAATGTCTTGATATGCTCTCTAGCAAGCCACATTGAATTGGCTTGAGGATATTGTTTCTTGATGAAATTGGTATGCTTGGTGATATAAAACTCACTTCGTCGATGTTGTGTAAAATATACAAGTGAGCTTATTCCCAGAGCTCATGACTGATTACTTGCACTCGTTCTCCTAAAGTCCATTTGTCATAATAATCCTCAATATTCTTGTCATTTACATGAGCTTAATTACAATTCAGAAAATCATTGCAAAAGTCCATAACCTCCCTCACCACATAATCCTCAATAATACTCCCTTTAGGCCGATAACGGTTTCCAACATCACCTTTAACAACACTCATGTACCGTTCAAAAGGATACATCCAATGCAAGAAAACTGGTCCTGGCATTTTCACGTTCCTAGTCAAATGGATAACAAGATGTACCATGATATCAAAGAATGAAGGAGGAAAGTACATCTCAAGATGGCATAAGGTAACAACCACTTCTCTTTGCAATTTATCGAGATTCTCAGGATCAATAACTTTGTTACATAGAGTGTTGAAGAAGAAACAAAGTCTGGTGATTGCAAACCTTACATGCTTCCACGGTATAGATTGAATTGCCACAGGCAATATTTGTTGCATTAGAATGTGAAAGTCATGATATGTAAGACCTATCAGCATTAGATCTTCCGTTGATACTGGTCTATGTATATTGGAAGAATGTCCCTGTGGTACCTTAACATTAATCAAGCACTCGCAAAAAGTTTTCTTCTCCTTTCTAGACAATGTGTAACAAGCAAGAGGTAAATGTGTTTTTTGATCACTCCTAACTACTTCTGTTAATTTTTTCCTTATTCCCATTTCTCATAGGTTCATTCTAGATTTGATGCCATCTTTAGTCTTACCTGGTATATTCAATAGAGTACTAATGATGCTATCACAAACTTTTTTCTCAACATGCATGACATCGATACAATGCCTAACTACCAAAGAACTCCAATAAGGAAGATCCTATAACATTGACCTCTTCTTGAATAAAGATTTGTCACTCTATTTGGAAATGGTACATTGTGATCTCTTACCAAATTCATTGACAAAGTCTTTTACTCTTTCGTAAACAACCTCCCATAATATAGGTTTAGGGTAACTCCATTGCTCATTCGATCCATTGAACACTTTGTGCAACCTTCGATAAGGATGGACTTTTGGAAGAAACCTTTGATGACCAAGATATACAATCTTGTCTCCATGTTTTACTTGTATTGAATTAGTGTTCTCTTAACATGTAGGGCATGCTTTGGATCCTTTTACATTGTATATAGACAAATTTCTGTATGTTGGAAAGTCATTAATAGTGCAAAACAACATAGCATGCAAACAAAATGTCTCTCTACACAAAGCATCATAGGTCATCACACCTTCACCCCAAAGTTTCTTTAATTTATCAATCAGAGGTTCATGATAAACATTGATATCATTTCTAGGTTGTTTAGGGCCCGATATCAACAATGACAACATAATATACTTATGTTTCATACACAACTACAGAGGAAGATTGTATATAATAAGCATAACAAGCCAAGTGCTATGTTGGCTGATCAATGTGCAGTATGGATTCATCCCATCGGTACAAAGCCCAAGTCTTAGATTCCTAACTTCTTCACCAAATTTTGGGTACAATAAATCAATCTTCTTCTACTGTGGAGAATTAGACGTGTGTCGTAGGATCCCATCATTATTTTTCTTTACCTCAACATGCCACCTTAAATTCTTCACATCCATTGGATTGGAAAATAAGCGTTGAAATTATGGTATTATAGGCAAATACCACATCACCTTGGCAGGAGAGCTAGTTTTTTACTTCCCCGAAGTCGTCATTTTGTACCTTGACGCTCTACATTTTGGACAATCTTTCAAATCAACATAGTCCTTTTGAAATAACACACAATCATTCAGGCATGTATGTATCTTCTTAGCCTGCATTCCCATTGGGCACAACATTTTTTAATTTGTATGTTGAGATTGGAAGCTCATTTCCTTCAGGAAGAATTTCTTTCAACAAAGACAACAATGATGTGAAGCTTTTGTCGCTCCATCTATTGTTAGCCTTCAGGGTATACAATCTCAAGAAATTACTCAACTTTGTCAACTTAGTATAACCTAAGTATAACGGCCTCTCAACATCATGCACAATGTTTTTAAATAAGGAAGGTGGATCAATGTGCTCTACCCCACAACTATCTAGAGTCACATCAACCATGTCTATCAGAATCGGTTCGTTCACATCTACATCATCGACAACAACTTCTTCTTCAACACAAGTACTGCTATCGAAATCTAATGATCTCATTGTTGGATTCTCTCCATGCCAGTTCATTCTATATATCCCGGTAAAATCCCATTGCACATGGCATGACTTTTGATTTTTTCAACGGTGTTGACTTTCAAGTTGTTACTGCAATGCCTTCATGGACCGTAGAACCTATCTCCAGGTTGTTTCCTATGTTCCTATGCAAATCTTATAAATTGGTCAAGATTAGCAATAAACTCTGGGATGTAGCAATTTGGAATGGATATCCATAATCTATCCATTCTATGATCAAAGAAAAAACAAGTATTAGGATTTAGGGTTTACATGATTAGGGTTTAGGATTTACAAATAGATTAGGGTTTATTGTTTTGGATTTAGGTATAAGGGTTTCTATATTATCATTTAGGGTTTAAACATTAGGGTTTATGATTTACAAAATAGGGTTTAAGGTGCAATACTGAATGTGTGTACCACCTATCCCATTCTTGGACACCTAATCTCACTAGTAAGTGTATAATGTGTATTCAATTTTCAAGAAAATTTTGACAATATTTCACTACAGTTCTCCAAGTACCTTGATGTAGATGGGAAAATGTCCACCAACATACGCACTTAAAGAACAAATGGGAAAGTGCTGAAGAAACATCTTGATAACCAAATATACATTATACACCTACATCCTAAGTGAGAAGAAATGTTCAAGAACAATCCCAAACTGGGGACTATCCAAGATTTAGTCCTAATGAGTAAATCTCAGATGGGTTTCTAAGCCAACAAAATATATGTCTATTGTCAATTCCTATTCCTATGATCCTAGTTTCATCATCAATATCCTAGGTTTTATGTAACATGATTTCATTCAATTCATTCTTTCATTTGGATTAGTTATTCAAGAGAGAAAGCAAACAATATTAGTTAAGATAAACTAGTATTGAAATAAAGAAATAAGCAAAAAATAAAGTAAGCAATCAACACCGCCTAAGATTACAATCCATGTATGAGCTGATTTACAATAGCAACATTTAATCATACATGTAATCAAACCATTGGTTTCTTAAATCATTTGGGCTTAACATAAGAATTAGGTGGTACATCCATATCGAGTGGTCTAAGGGTTTGAGTATACTCTGATTAGAGGGAGAAAAACAATAGAAAAAGATCCATATAAGCACTTAGGTATAGGAACCCCAAACCAAGTCATGTATGTCTCATAAGGCAAAACTAGGGTTACAACCACCACTATAGAGAAAGGGTCTTATCATAGGCATCCATATCACCAAGCATAATTTTTTTTACTGATTTGAGAGATCTAAAATAGATTTATGCACCATATAGGTCCAAGACCCCATATGACTAGGGTATAACCAATCATTACCATACATAGGTCCCATTCATGCATTAAATATCATATATAGAAACCATAGTCAAAAAGGGGATTTATGTGATGATCATTGCATCATGTAGGGGTTTTAGTTACTATTTCAAGGCTGATTGAGCATTTGGTATCATTAGGAAGCAAGATTGGCAATAGTAGAGAAAAATACACCATTAAGGTCCAAACCTTCAGAGACAACGAGCAGCAGCGTCTAGCAGCTCTGAAGTTCAAGCTCCAATAGGCATCAAGGCGGCCACGATGTCCAAAAGCAACAGCAGCACTGGTGGCAACCACAACAAAATCTGGCGGCAAACACAACAAGCTCCAGTGGCGGTGGCATCCAGCAGAAACAATGACGATCACAACAAGCTCCGGCAACATCGTGGCATCCAACAACAACAACGGCGAGCAGACCAACTCCTCAGGCGGCAGTAAAATGGTGAGCTTGGGGAAAGAAATTGTCAGATCTAGGTATTGGCCAATGAAACATAGAATGTGAAGAGGGAAAGAAATTTCATGCGGGTGCTATTAAGTTATCCATACTTGTTGGTTCTATGAAGAACTGAGGAATAAGTACATAGTCATTGGTTTTGATCCATAACCGACGACTAACTCCTAAATCAAACAAAAAATAGACACCGATTTACATCTATAGTCATCGGTTACGTCTGAAAAAATCGATGACTAACTATATATCCAAGAAAAAAAGTTGCCCTCAAGTTAGGGGTATAGTTGTCGGTTAAGAATACAAAATCGACAAATAACTCCTAAACCAAACAAAAAAGACACTGATTTAGAGGCATAGTCGTCAGTTATGTCTGAACAAACTGATGACTAACTACATATCCAAACAAGAAAAATGTCCTCGGGTTAGTCATCTGTTTAGCAAGAAAAATTGACGATGGAAAGCATTTTGGGGGGAAAATATTTTTGTGGGGATATGGCGTGAAAACACTTAGTCATCAGTTTCTTCTAAAAAAATTGACGACATAGCCCCATCTCCAAAAAAATTGTTTCTTGCCAAGGAGACTTTGTCATCAGTTTTGTGGAAGAGCCGATGACTAATGGGGAGACAATTTTTTCTATAGAGACATGGCGCAAAAACTTTGTTACCAGTTATGTACAAAATTGATGCTGGACTAAAACTTTTGGAGGCAAAATTTTTTCCCTAAAAAATTGTATCTTACGGGAAATTTTAGACGTCATTTTTTTGAAAGGAAACCAACATTAAAGTGAAAGTTGTACACATGTCTCTTCTAAATTGGCAGGACTTCACATATGGTGACCATTGTCGTGAATAACTGACATTGTTGGTGGATTGGTGTTAGTTTTTCTAAGGAACAAACGTCACCAAATGTGACATTAAATGTCAGATCTGTACTAGTGTACATCATTCACAATCATCCCCATGTGTAATATTGCACCTGATCATCACCTTTATGGCAACCCTTATTCAAGGTCACAATAGATGATGTCAAAGTACACTGAAAGACATGTGATGAGTGTAGTGATTTTAGGTCTAAGAACCATAATCACGACCTTCACTATGAGAGATGATTATGCCCACCATTTATGGTTTTCATGTGTCACTCTCAAGGTGGGTCTACCTAAAACACTATTCTCCAACAAGTATCTATCTATTTGATTTGATATCTCATATATCATAACTGATGAGATTCTGTCATCAACCAACATACACTCTAGTCTTTATGTGTTATTATTGTCTATCATCCTTCCACAATAACATCTGACTAGTGACATGACAAGAATGTACATACTCTTGACATCTGTATGATCCCATTATTCAGGTCATCAACTTGAAGACATACACCATTGAGTAATGTCATTCTTTAGACATATGTTATGATTCATCATTATTTCATAACTAATTGAATTAGAACAAATAAGAAGATTGCCTTTATTTATTAATCAAATGGTTTATATTATATGTCATCACACTCATTAGATGATTGGATCTCTTAGAGCCAGTCACCCAAAAATCTCATTCTTAGTGATCTAAACATGTCCATCATGTTTCTTCCATGCAAGTGCTAATCCAGTGGGTTAGCAACATTTTGCCTTAGTCGGTATATTGCATGTTCCACATATCTTTTCTGCATGACATATTGCATGAGATGGAACTACCGTAATATTCTATCTGATATTCCTTGCATAACTAGTAGCTCCATTGTTTTCATAATATTTCTACTATGTCATCAATGGTTGGAACATATTACAAGTTCATCCATATGCACTTCTAGATCCATATAGTATCCTCTCTTGTATTAATAACACCATGATACTCGACTTCTATTATAGAACGGTCTTTAGTTCAGAACCTTTCAAACTATAACTCTTCTTTTAGTTAAACATAGTTTTATATGGCGATCACTCTCTATCACTTCAGAAGCTTGATTAGGTGTAACTCCTTACACCCAGCTCTTCCTAATTGCTATAATGTAGCAATTGATAATTAGTGCTTCTCAAGTACTAATGGATATTCTTTATGGCATTCCAATGAACCTCATTGGAATCTGACTAATACCATCTTATCATGTCTTCTACATATAAGATTATGGGATGATTACACTATATATCATACACGATAGGTCCAACATCTAGTGCATATGGCATCTTACTTATATATTTTCATTCTTCATAAGAATTAGAATATAGGATTCTTGAGAGACTAATCACATGCAACATGGATAGATTCTCTCTCATTGAATCCTTTCATGTTGAACCCTTTTAGCATCTACTTAATATTTGTATTCATATTTAGGTTATGAAGCTTTCCAGAACTATCTCCATAGATCTCAATTCTTATCACATAGGATGTTTCACCAAATCCTTCATTACTAAAGGTGTTTTCCATGTCAAGTCTCAATACTCACAATATTGAGATGTTATTCCCCATCAATATTTGAAATATTCATATATGCTCCCACTAAATCTTTTGTAATCACATATTTCCTCTTTTATCTTGACTCAAGTCAAACTCTTTGACTATCTTGTCAAATCAAATATTTTAGCTCTAAAATGCTTGTTTCTACGTCTAGATTGAACTTTGTAGCTCACAGATTTTATTTGCATTAATGAAGTTATAAAGCCTTTAGGTTGTGTCACATACACATCCTTTCTAATATTCCTTTTAAGGAATGCGTCTTATTCTTCATTTGCCAAATCTCAAAGTCTATATAAACTATTATAACAAGCATGGCAATTGAAAAAAGGGATTTCATTATCTTCAATAGTTTGAACTTATTTAAAAACCTTTACAACCAATATGTCCTTTTAGGTTATCCTTATTATTCTTTTATCTTGAAAACCCAACTACACCCTAGATGCATAACCCCTTTCGGTGGTATTAGCAAGGTCATACCTTGTTAGTGTGCATGGACTCCTTAATGTCCATCAAGCCATTTCTCATATTCGGGTTCTCAATAGTTTCTAGTTGATTTGTTGTCTCATCATCTTATGACCAACCTATCTGAGTCATGGGATTAAAAATATTTCAATCTCATATGTGTCCTACTAGAAGTTATGAGTTTTTCTTTTACATAAGTAACTTGAGATTCCAAAAAAATTCATGATTCTCTTAGTTCCCAGTTTGCGCGGCAGCTGAAGGGACTAGAATTTCATGAAAATGTGCAACCTACGACATGTGAAATGGTCAGTTTGTGGATGAACCGATCGGTTGGCATGGGAGTCGATCAGTTCAGACCTTGAACCATCCCTTTCTTCATGTTTCCCAATCACAATTGTATTGGTAATTCTAATCCAATTAATGCACAACATGACGTTAGCACTAATCCTTGACGGAATCAAATTAATCCATAAACCAAACATCTCACTCCATGAGTCAATCATTTTGAGACCTTGAGCTGACGGGTTCACTATGTGAAATAGTCGGTTCATGCCACGGTTCATCAAGAATTCATCCAATGAAATTTCCAATCAACCTGACACTCCAACCAGTCGGTTCAACACTTGAACCTGTCAGTTGGGAGTTGAGTCAGTTAATTCATTGCTTAAATTGAATACCTGAACATTTTAACAATCAATTCAAATATCATTCATGAATAAACTCCTATTCTAAGTGTATCATAAGTGTGTGACCCTATATGTTCCAAGTTATGTTGGTAATGAATGTCCATAACTGGCTTATGGTATCACTACCAATGAGTGGTATATAATAATATATAATTTCTACCCAAGTAAACTAGAAAGTTGGAGAACAACTCAATCTACAATCTGTGTCAGGTGTTCTAGTGATTGTCTAATTCCTTTATTTAACATCCCTGACCTGGGTTATGCCTTAACCCTAGATGTTTTTCTTAAGAAATATAATTATATGCTTGCTCTTATCTTTTGAAAAGTAATTAAGGCTCAAGAGGAACTTATGTTTCAATTTTAGTCCTTTTTCAATAATGTTGAAATAATGTTTTGTCGGTTTTGGACTAATGTGCAAATTACCCAAGTTGAGGGGTTAACCTGAAAATGTTACATGATAATGTTCCTCAAAAGTTTGAACCATAATAAGAATGAGAATGATGCATAGGTATGGCTTTCGGTAGCCTGAGCACCAAGAAAGAGCTAATTAAGCAATGTTTGTGCATTAAAACCTAGTTTTGGTGTAATGTGCAATTTACCAAAAACCTAGGTTTCAATATGCAAAATACAACCTCTAGAGAGTCCCTCATGTTTCTTGGCATCATTTAGAGAACATAAAATGAGAGGGGCGTCTCATTTGAATTACTTTGGTGAAGAGAGAATCTTGATATTAAAATAATCAAGATTTAAGCATAATTGAAACCCTAATTCAATTTAATGCAAAAATAAATATATTAATTGAAGTGCCCTTCAACCAAAAATGAGATGGTTGAATTTGCATAAGTTTTAAATTCCTTGTGCCTTGCAAAAGCCATGAAATATCTAAAGTGAGTGGAGAGCCCACTCACATTAGTAAAAGTAAAAGTAATATCCACTCAATTTTGGACATTATTATTATAATGGCTAAGGTGCTTAATTTGTTTTCTTTTAATTCATGGATAATGAAGAGGAATTGCAAGTTGGGGGAGATGGCTTCGTATGCAAGGGATGTAGGATAATATGTGGCACCAATTTTGGAAATTAAAGGATTAATATAAGACTTTCTCTCTCATTGAATTTCCTTATATACATCCCATTTTCTACCCAAATGAAAGGTTTTTTCGATCCCTTCTTTCTTCCTTGCTTTGGATGAGCACATAGGAGCTTAGGATCAATAGAAGGACGTGCCCCAACCTGTAGGTAAGCTCCATAGTCATCTTCAACCTTGATTTCATGGTAGAAATCGAAATTCAATGCTTGATTTCTTCTTTTCTCCATTCAATCCTCAACCTTAGCCATTCATTTCACTCAAAAGCTTGAGGACAGACCTTGGGAGTTTGAGAAAGCTTCAATCACCATTGGATACGTGAAGCTTTGAGCTTGGGTTCAGCTTTGAAGGCGGGTTATATAACTTGAACCCTTAAATGTCATTACTGCTTGCAAATTATTCATCATATGTTGAACCTTTCTTCTTCCTAGATTTTCTTTTGAATAAGTTGTTGAAATCTCCATGAGAATCACAGTAGATTTTGAAGGTTTCAAGCTTGATGATGATGACATCATCTTAAGCACACACCTTAATAATATCTTGTGCAAATGTTTTTGTTCTTTGGTGGTCAAACGGTCTCAAGACCGTTTGAACGGTCTCAAGACCATTTGAGGTTAGGTGATGTCATAAGTTGGATGATGATCTAATGTTCTCAATTTAATCTAATTACAATGGTTTCAATATTGGAGGGTCCATTGATTGCAAGCCCTAATCGATTGATTTGATTGGAACCCTAGTTGAGGGAATCAATTTCAAGTTGATTTGACCCAAACGGTCCCAAAATTGTTTGGAGGTCAAACGGTCTCAAGATCATTTGAGACTAAATGGTCTCAAGATTGTTTGGAAGTCAATGGTGTATTTAAGGTGGATGGTTGAAGATCCAAGGGCTACAAACTAATGTACCTTCAATAGTTCAATTGATGATCGATTCAATGGAGTAAACCCTAATCAATTTGGTTGAAACAAACCTTAATTGCTCCTTTCGGTTTCAAAGTGGTTTGGACCAAACGGTCTTGAGACCGTTTGAGTCCAAATGGTCTTGAAACCATTAGGGATCAAACAGTCTCAAACCATTTGGAGGTCCTTTCAGTTTCAAGATCAAATCATCCAATTAGTTTCAAGGGAAATTGTTCAAACAATTTCAATGTATAATTGCTCAAACGGTTTCAAGGGCTAGATGCCCAAATGGTTTCAAAACCGTTTAAGACTAAACGGTCTCAGACCTAGGATGCCCAAATGGTTTCAAAACCGTTTGGAGGGCAAATGGTTTCAAAACCATTTGAAGGTTAAAAAGGGGTAAACCGTTTGGAGGTTCAAGGTGCCCAAAATCATTTTGAGACTCAAGGTTATAAAAGATCAATTGATTCCATGGTTGATAATGATGATTACCAAAGATAAGTACAATGGTTGAATCCCTAAAGTACTTAGGTGATTAGTGCATTTAAAGTGGTTAACCTTTAATGCTTATGGAAGCAATATCTCAATACACTATGTGAACCCTTCATTCAAGATGACCTAATTTAATCAAGCTTGAAGCAAAGAAACATCCTATAGAGGATGAGAGAGAGAGGAATTCCTACATGAATGATAACCATGTAGTGGTTAAGCCTCAACACTTTGAACATGAATAAAATGTGTAATTAGGGTATGATCCTTGATAAAGAGATCATGAAACCCTAATTAAGAAGGTTGATGAGCCCTAACCCTAATTAAGGGTAATGATGAAACCCTAATTTGGGGAAAAGATACAATAAACCCTAATTGAGGATGATGTCATATGAAATCCTAATTAAGGGTAATGATGAAACCCTAATTTGGGGAAAAGCTATAATAAACCCTAATTGAGGATGATGTCATATGAAACCTTAGCATAGGGTGATTCCATGAGAAACCCCAGCATAGGGTGATGTTATGCAAATCCCTAATTGATAAAGAAGGGAAACCCTATTTCTGATAATGGATATTCTTATATCAATAATCATTGAATAAATTAAATGAATGAATTATGACCAATGCATTACATGATATGTGATGAACTGGTACATAAAGTATTAGGATGGGAATTACCCTAATACAAGATAAGTTGATGAACTTAAGTAATATCAAGGTGATGTGGGAGGTGAAACATTAAGATGTGATAGATATCACATTCAGCACCTCAAGGTTGATACACCTTGATGAACCCTATATACAATATACTTGGATGAAGTAACACATGAAGTGTGACATGACAATTATCATTGTCACATTAAGATGTGATGCACTTTGATAAGTGTAGGCTAACATACCTTGAGAAAGGGTTAAGCCAAGATAATAAAGTATGATGTAATCATTATCCTAGAGAAGATGAGAGAGAAACTCATACTTTACATTGATTATCCCTTAATGATAAATGATGAGAATAAATAAGTATGGTTGAATACTTATGATATTAATGTATGCTCCTAGATGTGTGGAGCAATGATTTAGGGTTTGTATTGATAATATGAACTTGAAACCCTATTCCACTATAAAGGGAAAACTCTAACCCTAATAGTTGTTTCCTAGTGAGAAGTGACAAGAGGCTTAATGGGATTTGTGAGCCATGTGGATGGTTTTTGCCTAGTGAAAGGTAACAAGATGTTTAATGTGCTTTATGAGCCATGTGGATGGTTGTTGCCTAGTAAGAGGTGACAAGATGTTTAATGGGATTTGTGAGCCATGTGGATGGTTGTTGCCTAGTAAGAGGTGAAAAATGTTTAATGGGCCTTGTGAGCCATGTGGATAGTTGTTGCCTATTGAAAGGTAACAAGATGCTTATAAAAGTTTCATAAAAAGCAATGATAATGTTCAAGTAAATTGGGAAATGGAAACTTAGTAACATAATAATAATAATGAATGGATATAATAATAATAATGAAATCTTAACTATGCATGCTTTATGTTTATAGCCAAATAAGGGCTATAATGTTTTGAATGAACTTAAAGGAGATAAGAGAAATACTTGAATTACATAAAGGATGTGAATAAGTATGATGGCTTGGCCAAGATTTAATACCTAGTGAAGGTGATATAGTATTCAATGATGATGCACAAGATTGGCATAGTCCAATGCCTGGAATAATTGCACAGGATTGGTAATAACCCAATACCTGGAATAATGTCACAGGATTGGTCATAACCCAATACCTGGAATAATTGCATAGGATTGGTAATAACCCAATACCTGGAATAATGTCACAGGATTGGTCATAACCCAATACCTGGAATAATTGCACAGGATTGGTAATAACCCAATACCTAGAATAATGTCATAGGATTGGTCATAACCCAATACCTGGAATAATTGCATAGGATTGGTAATAACCCAATACCTAGAATAATGTCATAGGATTGGTCATAACCCAATACCTGGAATAATTGTACAAGATTGGTAATAACCCAATACCTGGAATAATGTCACAAGATTGGTCCTAACCCAATACCTGGAATAATTGCATAGGATTGGTCATAACCCAATACCTGGAATAATTGCATAGGATAATAACCCAATACCTAGAATAATGTCACAGGATTGGGCCTAACCCAATGCCTGGAATAATTGGACAGGATTGGTCCTAACCCAATACCTAGAATAATTGCACATGATTGGTAATAACCCAATACCTGGAATAGTTGCACACGATTGGCATAGTCTAATACCTGGAATGGTTTCATAGGATTGGCATAGTCCAATGCCTGGAATGTTTGCATAGGGTTGGCATAGTCCAATGCCTGGAATGATTGCACAGGATTGGCATAGACCAATGCCTGGAATGTTTGCTCAGGATTGGCATAGTCCAATGCCTGAGAGGTTTGCATAGAATTGGGATAGTCCAATGTTTGGACAGAATATGATGATGTATACTCACATGACTGGAACAATCCAATATTTGGTTAACAGATTGGCTAAGGTCAATAAACAGAAATGAGAATGATTCATGGATGATATACCATGATAATGAGTATTTCAGGATAAGCTAGAGATGTTGATACATCATGTTGGACAAATGATATACATGTTCTTCATATTCCTTATAAAGTGAATAGATGAATTACTATTTTATCATAGATAGCTGCAATGCTTTAAAATATGACAATGTTCTAAACTGCTTATCCTCTAATCAGTTTTATTACTATCAAACTGCAATAATAATGTTTCTGGTGGAGAGTTATATCTCTCGCTGGGACAATTTTTCAATTGTCTCACCCCTGTGGGATCCAACTTATTAGGTAAACGCAGAAGAAGAGGCAGGAACTCTATAGTAAGGGAAGAGCAACAAAAGCAATAGGGACAATAGTGATATCTCAGGTGGAAGCACTAACTGTCATGTTTTGTATAGAAAGTCCTATGTGTCGTCTCTATACTCTCAGGTCCTCGGAGTCGGTAGATACTGTCTTTATCATCAATCTGAGATTTTGTCTTGAACGCCTCGAGGTTTATGTTGCTTATGTATAGTTTGACAAAGCAATTGTTGAATGTAATTCTCGAGAAGAGATGGTACATGTTATGTACTTATGAACCAGGATGTAAATGAAATACATTGGTTCTTGATAAAAGAGTTTTCCTGTGTTTGTATATCTTTGCAAAAGGTTTAAATTTTTAGTGATTTTTAGTAATCCGATGTTAGTGATTGCTTCCTCTTAGTTAATGACGTATGTTTTGAATGCTTCACCACAATTTAGTGGTATCAGAGATCTAGGTTTGCTGAGTCTACAGAGACATAGGACTAAGGTGTTGAGTCTGTTCTAGTGTCCTCTAGTATATCTTATAGTGACTTCTGCTTATGCAGAAGAAGGAAGATAACTTAAAGATGTCTGGAGAGCACGAGGATCACGTTGTTGAAAGCAATGCTGCTGCACCAGTAGGAGGTGCAAGGGATCAGGCAAGAGTGGAACCAGTGCCTTCAAATCCCCATTTTGATGAAGCTATGATAGAAAACCCATCCATTCATGCTCTATTTAGGGAATTCATGACCACAATGAGGTATATGGCAGACCGGATGCCCGCACCAGCACCTAGGGCACCAACTCCCAATGAGGTACATGGGTCTGGTAAGACCTTTGAATAACTACGTCGTGTAGGAGCTATAGAATATGCTAGGACGACAGACCCAACAGATGTTGATCGATGGCTCACTGAGTTAGAAAAGGCTTTTAAGATCCTTAGTATCCCAGATGTTGGTAAAGTCAAACATGTTGTATACCTTTTGAAAGGTAGTGTTGGCCATTGGTGGGCCATAGAAGAAGTAAAAAGGAATGATGAAGAGGTTGGTTGGGAGGAGTTTTGTCAAGAATTCGTCAATAAGTACTTCCCAAGAACATACTTAGATGAAAAGATCTCACAGTTTGAGAAGGTTCGACAGGGAACCATGTCGATAAATGAATATGAAGCTAGGTTTATGGAACTTTTATGGTTTTGTCCTCAAATGGCTGCCACTGAGCAGGAGAAGATTCAACGTTTTGAGAAAGGATTGAATGATGAGGTGTCTATCTCGGCAGCTGCTTTAGAAAGTAGGGAGAAATTTGTCACATTTGTGGAGTCAATCCAGAGGATAGAAAGGTCTGTGACAAAGAAATATGAGGCAAACCTCAAAAGGAGATCTACACAGTCACAGGAACAGTGGATTGGTGGTACTAAACAACCAAAGTTTTCGGTAACATCGGTTCAACCACAATATAGTACATCAATGCAGTGGTCATCAAGTGAGGGCCAAACCTATCATAAATGTGGACAGATAGGACATTTTAGGCAGCAGTGTCCAAGAAGAAATAATGTGGTGACCCAACAGTCAAGGCATAATCTGTAAAATCCATAAGGACCTCAGGTTAGTGAAGCTGAAGGCCGAGGATGAAGACAAGTGTCACAGTTTGGTCCATCTACCTCTGGTAGTAGAGGACAAAGGCAATAGCAGATGACAACTGACTCCATGTTTTGAGTCAGATAAGTTACTAGATAACTTGTAAGAGGTAATATGTCAAGATAGAACGTTTCATTCTGAATCATCTCTCTTTTTCATCTCTCTGTCTACTAATTATAAGAAAGGTAGTTGTTGTTGAGCTTCCTTTAATTAATCCTATGAGGACATAAGGAAGAGATAAAAAGGATGAGAATATATATTAAAAAATAATATTCTCCTATATATTTTGAAATTTCTCTCTTCATGATGAAAGGAAGAGATGTAATAGAAACACCCATAGAAAATGTAAGATACTAAGTAGTAAGATTTAAAGAGATGAAACATAATATAAAAACCAATACATACTACCTAACTTTAGTTCTTAAATATCCTGGCCAGGTATTCATTTATTGAAGGTAAGGTAAGTATGACACTCTTAGATTGCTATCTTTATGATTACCCTGATCAAGTAGTCATTTTGAGACAATCTAAAGAGCATAATGAAGTCAGAGATGTGGCATGGATAATTCTACCACATCCTAATTGATATGGAGAGATAAGTGTTAATCATAGATCAACTTATAAACAAAAGAGGATGTTTAGTATGAAGTATACCCTAGTCTTTAGACCTAGAAGTAACAATGTCCAGTAATGATCTAAGGGTTGGAATACCCAGATCTAGTGATCATGGTGATGATGTGATGTGTTTTTGACACATGTGATGGATACCAAAGTGAGGAATTCTGGTATCTAAGAAATATCAGATGCTATGGAAAAGAAAAAGCATAACTTTTAATTAGATGATATATGTTGGTTACCAGGAAGGGCCAACTGTGAAATCAAACCAATTATATAAAATACTATGGACATCATATGTTAGGGGTTTATGCTTTGCATAAACATAACATCAATAAGGTATGTATAATGTTTCCTTGACTAACAAAAGTGTTACCTAACACAGAGTTGACTTTACAGTCGATAATGAAAAGGACAGTAGAGTATGTGTCCTATGTGACAAGTTCTTTGATGACCCTGTATGGGAGGACTTTGTGTTGATCAAATTTCTATGGAATCTCCATGACATTAAGATGTCATGAGGAGACCTTATGACATGATGAATAAATAAATATCTGACTCCCTTTACCTGGGATTTCGGGGACGAAATCCTTGTTAGGGGTATATAATTGTAACATCCCTGACCTAGGTTATGCCTTAACCCTAGATGTTTTTCTTAAGAAAGATAATTATATGATTTATCTTATCTTTTGAAAAGTAATTAAGGCTCAAGAGGAACTTATGTTTCAATTTTAGTCCTTTTTCAATAATGTTGAAATAATGTTTTGTCTATTTTGGACTAATGTGCAAATTACCCAAGTTGAGTGGTTAACTTGCAAATATTACATGATAATGTTCCTCAAAGTGTTTAAGCATCATAAGAATGATAATGATGTATAGGTATGGCTTGTGGTAGCCTAAGCACCAAGAAAGAGCTTATTATGCAATGTTTTTGCATTAAAACCTAGTTTTGGTGTAATGTGCAATTTACCCAAAACCTAGGGTTCAATATGCAAAATACCACCTCTAGAGAGTCCCTAATGTTTCTTGGAATCATGTAGAGAAAATAAAATGATAGGGGAATCTCATTTGAATCACTTTGGAGAAGAGAGAATCTTGATATTAAAATAATCAAGATTTAAGCATAATTGAAACCCTAATTCAAATTAATGCAAAAATAAATATATTAATTGAAGTGCCCTACAACCAAAAATGATATGGTTGAATTTGCATAAGTGTGAACGTCCTTGTGCCTTTAAAAAGCCACGAAATATCTAAAGTGAGTGGAGAGCCCACTCCCATTAGTAAAAGGAAAAGTAATATCCACTCAATTTTGGATATTATTATTATAATGGTTAAGGTGCTTAATTTGCTTTATTTTAATTCATGGATAATGAAGAGTAATTTCAAGGTGGGGGATATGGATTCGTTTGCAAGGGATGGAGGAGAATATGTGGCACCAATTTTGGAAATTAAAGGATTAATATAAGACTTTCTCTCTCATTGAATTTCCTTATATACATCCCATTTTCAACCCAAATGAAAGGTTTTTTTCGATCCCTTCTTTCTTCCTTGCTTTGGTTGAGCACAAAGGAGCATAGGAGCAATAGGAGGACGTGCCCCAACCTATAGGTAAGCTCCATAGTCATCTTGAACCTTGATTCCATGGTAGCAATCGAAATTCAATGCTTGATTTCTTCTTTTCTCCATTCAATCCTCAACCTTAGCCATTCATTTCACTCAAAAGCTTGAGGACGGACCTTGGGAGGTTGAGAAATCTTCAATAACCATTGGAGATGTAAATCTTGGAGCTTTAGTTCAGATTTGAAGGTGGATTATATAACTTGAACCCTTAAATGTCATTATTGCTTGCAAATTATTCATCATATGTTGAACCTTTATTCTTCCTCGATTTTCTTTTGAATAAGTTGTTGAAATCTCCATGAGAATCACAGTATATTTCGAAGGTTTCAAGATTGATGATTATGACATCATCTTAAACACACACCTTAATAATATCTTGTGCAAATGGTTTTGTTCTTTGGTGGTCAAACGGTCTCAAGACCGTTTGACACCAAACAGTCTCAAGACTGTTTGAGGGAAAAAGGTCTCAAGACCGTTTGAGGTCAAGAGGACTCAAGACTGTCTGAGGTTAGGTGATGTCATAAGTTGGATGATGATCTAATGGTATCAATTTAATCTAATTACAATGGTTTCAGTATTGGAGGGTCCATTGATTGCAAGCCCTAATCAATTGATTTGATTGGAACCCTAGTTGAGGGAATTGATTTCAAGTTGATTTGACCCAAACGGTCCCAAAACTATTTGGAGGTCAAACGGTCTCAAGACTATTTGAGACTAAATGGTCTCAAGACCGTTTTGAAGTCAATGGTGTATTTAAGGTGGATGGTTTAAGATCCAAGGGCTACAAACTGATGTACCTTCAATAGTTCAATTGATGATCGATTCAATGGAGTAAACCCTAATGAATTTGGTTGAAACAAACCCTAATTGCTCCTTTCAGTTTCAAAGTGGTTTTAACCAAACGGTCTTGAGACCATTTGATTCCAAATGATCTTGAAATCATTAGGTATCAAACGGTCTCAAACCGTTTGGAGGTCCTTTCGGTTTTAAGATCAAATCATCCAATCGGTTTCAAGGGAAATTGTTCAAACGGTTTCAATGTATAATTGCTCAAACGGTTTCAAGCGCTAGATGCCCAAATAGTTTCAAAATCATTTAATACTAAAAGGTCTCATACCTAGGATGCCCAAACGGTTTCAAAACCATTTGGATGGCAAACGGTTTCAAAACCGTTTGAAGGTTAAAAAGGGGCAAAACCGTTTGGAGGTTCAAAGTGCCCAAAACCATTTGGAGACTCAAGGTCATAAAAGATCAATTGATTCCATGATTGATAATGATGATTACCAAAGATAAGTACAATGGTTTAATCCCTAAAGTACTTAGGTGATTAGTACATTTAAAGTGGTTAACCTTTAATGCTTATGGAAGCAATATCTCAATACACTATGTTAACCCTTCATTCAAGTTGACCTAATTTAATCAAGCTTGAAGCAAAGCAACATCCTATAGAGGATGAGAGAGAGAGGAATTCCTACATGAATGATAACCATGTAGTGGTTAAGCCTCAACACTTTGAACATGAATAAATTGTGTAATTAGGGTATGATCCGAGATAAAGAGATCATGAAACCCTAATTAAGAAGGTTGATGAGCCCTAACCCTAACTAAGGGTAATGATGAAACCCTAATTTGGGGAAAAGCTATAATAAACCCTAATTGAGGATGATGTCATATGAAATCCTAATTAAGGGTAATGTTGAAACCCTAATTTGGGGAAAAGCTATAATAAACCATAATTGAGGATGATGTCATATGAAATCCAAATTAAGGGTAATGATGAAACCCTAATTTGGGGAAAAGCTATAATAAACCCTAATTGAGGATGATGTCATATGAAACCCTATCATAGAGTGATGTCATGAGAAACCCCAACATAGGGTGATGTTATGCAAATCCCTAATTGATAAATAAGGGAAACCCTATTCCAGATAATGGAAAATCTTATATCAATAATAATTGAATAAATTAAATGAATGAATTATGACCAATGCATTACATGATATGTGATGAACTGGTACATAAAGTATTAGGATGGGAATTACCCTAATACAAGATAAGTTGATGAACTTAAGTAATATCAAGGTGATGAGGGAGGTGAAACATTAAGATGTGATAGATATCACATTCAGCACCTCAAGGTTGATACACCTTGATGTACCCTATATCCAATATACTTGGATGAAGTAACACATGAAGTGTGCCATGACAATTATCATTGTCACATTAATATGTGATGCACTTTGATAAGTGTAGGCTAACATACCTTGAGAAAGGGTTAAGCCAAGATAACAAAGTATGATGTAATCATTATCCTAGAGAAGACGAGAGAGAAACTCAAACTTTGTATTTATTATCCCTTAATGATAAATGATGAGAATAAATAAGTATGGTTGAATACTTATGATATTAATGTATGCTCCTAGATGTGTGGAGCAAAGATTTAGGGTTTGTATTGATAATATGAACTTCAAACCCTATTCCACTATAAAGGGAAAACTCTAAACCTAATAGTTGTTGCCTAGTGAGAGGTGACAAGAGGCTTAATGGGCTTTGTGAGCCATATGGATGGTTGTTGCCTAGTGAAAGGTAACAAGATGTTTAATGGGCTTTGTGAGCCATGTGGGTGGCTGTTGCCTAGAAGAGGTGACAAGATGTTTAATGGGATTTGTGAGCCATGTGGATGGTTGTTGCCTAGTAAGAGGTGACAAAATGTTTAATGGGCCTTGTGAGCCATGTGGATAGTTGTTGCCTATTGAAAGGTAACAAGATGATTATAAAAGTTTCATAAAAAGTAATGATAATGTTCAAGTAAATTGTGAAATGGAAACTTAGTAACATAATAATAATAATGAATGAATACAATAATAACAATGAAATCTTAACTATGCATGCTTTATGTTTATAGCCAAATAAGGGCTATAATGTTTTGAATGAGCTTAAAGGAGATAAGAGAAGCACTTGAATTACATAAAGGATGTGAATAAGTATAATGGCTTGGCCAAGATTTAATACCTAGTGAAGGTGATATAGTATTCTATGATGATGCACAGGATTGGCATAGTCCAAGACCTAGAATAATTGCACAGGATTGGTAATAACCCAATACCTGGAATAATGTCACAGGATTGGTCATAACCCAATACTTGGAATAATTGCATAGGATGTGTAATAACCCAATACCTGGAATAATGTCACAGGATTGGTCATAACCCAATACCTGGAATAATTGCACATGATTGGTAATAACCCAATACCTGGAATGTCAAAGGATTGGTCATAACCCAATACCTGGAATAATTGCACAGGATTGGTAATAACCCAATACCTGGAATAATGTCACAGGATTGGTCATAACCCAATACCTGGAATAATTGCACAGGATTGGTAATAACCCAATACCTGGAATAATGTCACAAGATTGGTCCTAACCCAATACCTATAATAATTTCACAGGATTGGTCATAACCCAATACCTGGAATAATTACACAGGATTGGTAATAACCCAATACCTGGAATAATGTCACAGAATTGGGCCTAACCCAATACCTGGACTAATTGCACAGGATTGGTCCTAACCCAAGACCTAGAATAATTGTGCAGGATTGGTAATAACCCAATACCTGGAATGGTTGCACATGATTGGCATAGTCCAATACCTGGAATGGTTGCACAGTGCACAAGATTGGCATAGTACAATGTCTAGAATGTTTACACAGGGTTGGCATAGTCCAATGCCTGGAATGATTTCACAGGATTGGCATAGACCAATGCCTGGAATGTTTGCTCAGGATTGGCATAGTCCAATGCCTGAGAGGTTTGCATAGAATTGGTATAGTCCAATGTTTGGACAGAATATGATGATGTATACTCACATGACTGGAACAATCCAATATTTGGTTAACAGATTGGTTAAGGTCAATAAATAGAAATGAGAATGATTCATGGATGATATACCATGATAATGAGTATTTCAGGATAAGCTAGAGATGTTGATACAGCAAGATGGATAAATGATATACATGTTCTTCATATTCCTTATAAAGTGAATAGATGAATGACTATTTTATTATAGATACCTGCAATGCTTTAAAATATGACAATGTTCTAAACTACTTATCCTCTGATCAGTTTTATTACTATCAAACTGCAATAATAATGTTTCTGGCAGAGAGTTATATTTCTCACTGGGACAATTTTTCAATTGTCTCACCCCTGTGGGATCCAACTTTTTAGGTAAACGCAGAAGAAGATGCAGGAACCCTATAGCAAGGGAAGAGCAACAACAGCAATAGGGACATCAGTGATATCTCAGGTGGAAGCACTAGTTGTCATGTTTTGTATAGAAAGTCATATGTGTCATCTCTGTACTCTCCGGTCCTCGGAGTCAGTAGATAGTTTCTTTATCATCGATCTAAGATTTTGGCTTGAACGTCTTGAGGTTTATGTTGCTTGTGTTTAGTTTGACAAAGCAACTGTTGAATGTAATTCTCGAGAAGAGATGGTACATGTTATGTACTTATGAACCAGGATGTAAATGAAATACATTGGTTCTTGATAAAAGAGTTTTCCTGTGTTTGGATATCTTTGCAAAAGGTTTAAATTTTTAGTGATTGTTAGTAATCTGATGTTAGTGATTGCTTCCGCTTAGTTAATGACGTATGTTTTGAATGCTTCGCTACAATTTAGTGGTATCAAAGCTCTAGGTTTGCTGAGTCTACAGAGACATAGGACTAAGGTGTTGAGTCTGTTCTAGTGTCCTCTAGTATATCTTATAGAGACTTCTGCTTATGCAGAAGAAGGAAGATAACTTAAAGATGTCTGGAGAGCACGAGGATCATGTTGTTGAAAGCAATGTTGATGCACCAGTAGGAGGTGCAAGGGATCAGGAAAGAGAGGAACCAGTGCCTGTGAATCCCCGTTTTACTGAAGCTATGATAGAAAACCCATCCATTCATGCTCTATTTAGGGAATTCATGACCACAATGAGGTATATGGTAGACCAGATGCCCGCACCAGCACCTAGGGCATCAACTCCCAATGAGGGACATGGGTCTGGTAAGACCTTTGAACGACTACATCATGTAAGAGCTATAGAATATGTTGGGACAACTGACCAATCAGATGCTGATCTATGGCTCACTGAGTTAGAAAAGGCTTTTAAGATCCTTAGTATCCCAGATGTTGATAAATTCAAACATGTTGTATACCTTTTGAAAGGTAGTGCTGGCCATTGGTGGGCCATAGAAGAAGTAAAAAGGAATGATGAAGAGGTTGGTTGGGAGGAGTTTCTCAAGAATTTGTCAATAAGTACTTTCCAAGAACATACTTAGATGAAAATATCTCACAATTTGAGAAGGTTCGGCAGGGAACCATGTCGATAAATGAATATGAAGCTAGGTTTATGGAACTTTTATGATTTTGTCCTCAAATGGTTGCCACTGAGCAGGAGAAGATTCAACATTTTGAGAAAGGACTGAATGATGAGGTGTCTATCTCGGCAGCTGCTTTAGAAAGTAGGGAGAAATTTGCCATATTTTTGGAGTCAATCCGGAGGATAGAAAGGTCTGTGACAAAGAAACATGAGGCAAACCTTAAAACGAGATCTACACAGTCATAGGAACAGTGGATTGATTGTACTAAACAACCAAAGTTTCCGGTAACATCGGTTCAACCACAATATAGTACATCAATGCAGTGGTCATCAAGTGAGGGTCGAACCTGCCATAAATGTGGACAGATAGGACATTTTAGGTAGCATTGTCCAAGAAGAAATAATGTGGTGACCCAACAATCAAGGCATAATCTGCAAAATCCACAAGGACCTCAGGTTAGTGAAGAAGAAGGCTGAGGATGAAGACAAGTGTCACAGTTCGGTCCATATACCTCTGGTAGTAGAGGACAAAGGCAATAGCAGATGACAACTGACTCCATGTTTTGAGTCAGATAAGTTACTAGATAACTTGTAAGACGTAATATGTCAAGATAGAACTTTTCATTCTGAATCATCTCTCTTTTTCCTCATTCTGCCTACTAATTATAAGAAAGGTAGTTGTTCTTGAGCTTCCTTTAATTAATCCTATGAGGACATAAGGAAGAGATAAAAAGGATGAGAATATATATTCAAAATAATATTCTCCTATATATTTTGAAATTTCTCTCTTTATGATGAAAGGAAGAGATGCAATAGAAACACCCATAGAAAATGTAAGATACTAAGTAGTAAGACTTAAAGAGATGAAACATAATATAAAAACCAATACATACTACCTAACTTCAGTTCTTAAATACCCTGGCTAGGTATTCATCTATTGAAGGTAAGGTAAGTATGCCACTCTTAGATTGCTATCTTTATGATTACCCTGATCAAGTAGTCATTTTGAGACAATCTAAAGAGCATAATGAAGTCAGAGATGTGGCATGGATAATTCTACCACATCCTAATTGATATGCAGAGATATGAGTTAATCATAGATCAACTTATAAACAAAAGAGGATGTTTAGTATGATGTATACCCTGGTCTTTAGACCTAGAAGTAACAATATTCAGTAATGAACTAAGGGTTGGAATACCCAGATCTAGTGATCATGGTGATGATGTGATGTGTTTTTGACACATGTGATGGATACCAAAGTGAGGAATTCTGGTATCTATGAAAAATCAGATGCCATGGAAAAGAAAAGGCATAACTTTTAATTAGAGCATATATGTTGGTTACCAGGAAGGGCCAACTGTGACATCAAACCAATTATATAAAATACTATGGACATCATATGTTAGGGGTTTATGCTTTGCATACTAATAACATCAATAAGGTATGTATAATGTTTCCTTAACTAAGAAAAGTGTTACCTGACACAGAGTTGACTTTACAGTCAATAATGAAAAGGACAGTATAGTATGTGTCCTATGTGACAAGTTCTTTGATGATCCTGTATGGGAGGACTTTGTGTTGATCAAAGTTCTATGGAATCTCCATGACATTAAGATGTCATGAGGAGACATGATGACATGATGAATAAATAAATATTTGTCTCCCTTTACTTGGGATTTTGGGGACGAAATCCTTGTTAGGCGTTTATAATTGTAACATCTCTGACATGGGTTATGCCTTAACCCTAGATGTTTTGCTTAAGAAATATAATTATATGCCTGCTCTTATCTTTTGAAAAGTAATTAAGGCTCAAGAGGAACTTATGTTTCAATTTTAGTCCTTTTTCAATAATGTTGAAATAATGTTTTGTCTATTTTGGACTAATGTGCAAATTACCCAAGTTGAGGGGTTAACTTGCAAATGTTACATGATAATGTTCCTCAAAGTGTTGAAGCATCATAATAATGAGAATGATGCAGAGGTATGGCTTGTGGTAGCCTGAGCACCAAGAAAGAGCTTATTAAGCAATGTTTGTGCATTAAAACCTAGTTTTGGTGTAATGTACAATTTACCCAAAACCTAGGGTTAAATATGCAAAATACCACCTCTAAGAGTCCCTCATGTTTATTGTAATCATGTAGAGAAAATAAAATGAGAGGGGCGTCTCATTTGAATCACTTTGGAGAAGAGAGAATCTTGATATTAAAATAATCAAGATTTAAGCATAATTGAAACCCTAATTCAATTTAATGCAAAAATAAATATATTAATTGAAGTGCCCTTCGACCAAAAATGAGATGGTTTAATTTGCATAAGTTTGAACGTACTTTTTCCTTGAAAAAGCCACGAAATATCTAAAGTGAGTGGAGAGCCCACTCACATTAGTAAAAGGAAAAGTAATATCCACTCAATTTTGGATATTATTATTAGAATGGTTAAGGTGCTTAATTTGCTTTCTTTTAATTCATGTATAATGAAAAGTAATTTCAAGGTGGGGGAGATGGCTTCGTATGCAAGGCATGGAGGAGAATATGTGGCACAAATTTTGGAAATTAAAGGATTAATATATGACTCTCTCTCATTGAATTTCCTTATATAGATCCCATTTTCAACCCAAATGAAAGGTTTTTTTCGATCCCTTCTTTCTTCCTTGCTTTGGTTTAGAACAAAGGAGCTTAGTAGAAATAGTATGGCATGCCCCAACCTGTAGGTAAGCTCCATAGTCATCTTCAACCTTGATTCCATGGTAGAAATCGAAATTCAATGCTTGATTTCTTCTTTTCTCCATTCAATCATCAACCTTAGCCATTCATTTCACTCAAAAGCTTGAGGACGGACCTTGGGAGGTTGAGAAATCTTCAATCACCATTGGAGATGTGAAGCTTGGATCTTGGGTTCAGCTTTGAAGGCGGGTTATATAACTTGAACCCTTAAATGTCATTATTGCTTGCAAATTATTCATCATATGTTGAACCTTTCTTCTTCCTCGATTTTCTTTTGAATAAGTTATTGAAATCTCCATGGGAATCACAGTATATTTCGAAGGTTTCAAGCTTGATGATGATGACGTCATCTTAAGCACACACCTTAATAATATCTTGTGCAAACGGTTTTGTTCTTTGGTGGTCAAACAGACTCAAGACTGTTTGAGGGCAAACGGTCTCAAGACTGTTTGAGGTCAAGAGGACTCAAGACCGTTTGAGGTTAGGTGATGCCATAAGTTGGATGATGATTTAATGGTATCAATTTAATCTAATTACAATGGTTTCAATATTGTAGGGTCCATTGATTACAAGCCCTAATCGATTGATTTGATTGGAACCCTAGTTGAGGGAATCGATTTCAAGTTGATTTGACCCAAATGGTCCCAAAACCATTTGGAGGTCAAGTGGTCTCAAGACTGTTTGAGACTAAATGGTCTCAAGACCGTTTGGAATTTAATGGTTGATTTAAGGTGGATGGTTGAAGATCCAAGGGCTACAAAGTGATGTACCTTCAATAGTTCAATTGATGATCGAATCAATGGAGTAAACCCTAATCAATTTGGTTGAAACAAACCCTAATTGCTCCTTTCGGTTTCAAAGTGGTTTGTACCAAACGGTCTCAAGACCATTTGAGTCCAAATGGTCTTGAAACCGTTAGGGATCAAACGATCTCAAACCGTTTGGAGGTCCTTTCAGTTTCAAGATCAAATCATCCAATCGGTTTCAAGGGAAATTGTTCAAACGGTTTCAATGTATAATTAGTCAAACGGTTTCAAGGGCTAGATGCCCAAACAGTTTCAAAACCATTTAAGACTAAATGGTCTCAGACCTAGGATGCCCAAACGGTTTGAAAACCGTTTGGAGGGCAAACGGTTTCAAAACTATTTGAAGGTTAAAAAGGGGAAAAACCGTTTGGAGGTTCAAGGTGCCCAAAACCGTTTGGAGACTCAAGGTTATAAAAGATCAATTGATTCCATGATTGATAATGATGATTACTAAACATAAGTACAATGGTTTAATACCTAAAGTACTTAGGTGATTAGTACATTTAAAGTGGTTAACCTTTAATGCTTATGGAAGCAATATCTCAATACACTATGATAACCCTTCATTCAAGTTTACCTAATTTAATCAAGCTTGAAGCAAAGCAACATCCTATAGAGGATGAGAGAGAGAGGAATTCCTACATGAATGATAACCATGTAGTGGTTAAGCCTTAAAACTTTCAACATGAATAAAATGTGTAATTAGGGTATGATCCTTGATAAAGAGATAATGAAACCCTAATTAAGAAGGTTGATGAGCCCTAACCCTAATTAAGGGTAATGATGAAACCCTAATTTGGGGAAAAGCTATAATAAACCCTAATTGAGGATGATGTCATATGAAATCCTAATTAAGGGTAATGATGAAACCCTAATTTGGGGAAAAGCTATAATAAACCCTAATTGAGGATGATGTCATATGAAACCCTAGCATAGAGTGATGTCATGAGAAACCCCAGCATAGGGTGATGTTATGCAAATCCCTAATTGATAAAGAAGGGAAACCCTATTTCTGATAATGGATAATCTTATATCAATAATGATTGAATAAATTAATTGAATGAATTATGACCAATGCATTACATGATATGTGATGAACAGGTACATAAAGTATTAGGATGGGAATTACCCTAATACAAGATAAATTGATGAACTTTAGTAATATCAAGGTGATGAGGGAAGTGAAACATTAAGATGTGATAGATATCACATTCAACACCTCAAGGTTGATACACCTTGATGTACCATATATCCAATATACTTGGATGAAGTAACACATGAAGTGTTCCATGACAATTATCATTGTCACATTAAGATGTGATGCACTTTGATAAGTGTAGGCTAACAGACCTTGAGAAAGTGTTAAGCCAAGATAACAAAGTATGATGTAATCATTATCCTAGAGAAGATGAGAGAGAAACTCATACTTTGTATTGATTATCCCTTAATGATAAATGATAAGAATAAATAAGTAAGGTTGAATACTTATGATATTAATGTATGCTCCTAGATGTGTGGAGCAATGATTTAGGGTTTGTATTGATAATATGAACTTGAAACCCTATTCCACTATAAAGGGAAAACTCTAACCCTAATAGTTGTTGCCAAGTGAGAGGTGACAAGAGGATTAATGGGTTTTGTGAGCCATGTGGATGGTTGTTGCCTAGTTAAAGGTAACAAGATGTTTAATGGGCTTTGTGAGCCATGTGGATGGTTGTTTCCTAGTAAGAGGTGACAAGATGTTTAATAGGCTTTGTGAGCCATGTGGATGGTTGTTGCCTAGTAAGAGGTGACAAAATGTTTAATGGGCCTTGTGAGCCATGTGGATAGTTGTTTCCTATTGAAAGGTAACAAGATGCTTATAAAAGTTTCATAAAAAGAAATGATGATGTTCAAGTAAATTGGGAAATGGAAACTTAGTAACATAATAAT
This sequence comes from Alisma plantago-aquatica, assembly GCA_963693085.1. NCBI lineage: Eukaryota > Viridiplantae > Streptophyta > Magnoliopsida > Alismatales > Alismataceae > Alisma > Alisma plantago-aquatica. Next base: position 556,955,289 of record OY856412.1, read on the forward strand.
AATAATGAATGGATACAATAATAATAATGAAATCTTAACTATGCATGCTTTATGTGTATTGCCAAATAAGGGCTATAATGTTTTGAATGAGCTTAAAGGAGATACGAGAAATACTTGAATTACACAAAGCATGTGAATAAGTATAATGTCTTGGCCAAGATTTAATACCTAGTGAAGGTGATATAGTATTCAATGATGATACACAGTATTGGCATAGGCCAATACCTGGAATAATTGCACAGGATTGTTAACAACCCAATACCTGGAATAATGTCAAAGGATTGGTCATAACCCAATACTTGGAATAATTGCACATGATTGGTAATAACCCAATACCTGGAATAATGTCACAGGATTGGTCATAACCCAATACCTAGAATAATTGCACAGGATTGGTAATAACCCAATACCTGGAATAATGTCACAAGATTGGTCATAACCCAATACCTGGAATAATTGCACAGGATTGATAATAACCCAATACCTGGAATAATGTCACAAGATTGGTCATAACCCAATACCTGTAATAATTGCACAGGATTGGTAATAACCCAATACCTTGAATAATGTCACAGGATTTGTCCTAACCCAATACCTAGAATAATTGTACAGGATTGGTCATAACCCATTACCTGGAATAATTGCACAAGATTGGTAATAACCCAATACCTAGAATAATGTCACAGGATTGGGCCTAACCCAATACCTGGAATAATTGCACAAGATTGGTCCTAACCCAATACCTCGAATAATTGCACAGGATTGGTAATAACCCAATACCTGGAATGGTTGCACAGGATTGGCATAGTCCAATACCTGGAATGGTTGCACAAGATTGGCATAGTCCAATGCCTGGAATGTTTGCATAGGGTTGGCATAGTGCAATGCCTGGAATGATTGCACAGGATTGGCATAGACCAATGCCTGGAATGTTTACTCAGGATTGGCATAGTCCAATACCTGAGAGGTTTGCATAGAATTGGTATAGTCCAATGTTTGGACAGAATATGATGATGTATACTCACAAGACTGGAACAATCCAATATTTGGTTAACAGATTGGCAAAGGTCAATAAACATAATTGAGAATGATTCATGGATGATATACCATGATAATGAGTATTTCAGGATAAGCTAGAGATGTTGATACAGCAAGATGGATAAATGATATACATGTTCTTCATATTCCTTATAAAGTGAATAGATGAATTATTGTTTTATCATAGATAGTTGCAATGCTTTAAAATATGACAATGTTCTAAACTACTTATCCTCTGATCAGTTTTATTACTATCAAACTGCAATAATAATGTTTCTGGCGGAGAGTTATATCTCTCGCTGGGACAATTTTTCAATAGTCTCACCCCCCGTGGGATCCAACGTTTTAGGTAAACGCAGAAGAAGAGGCAGGAACCCTATAGTAAGGGAAGAGCAGCAGCAGCAACAGGGACAACAGTGATATCTCATGTGGAAGCACTGGCTATCAAGTTTTGTGTAGAAAGTCCTATGTGTCATCTCTGTACTCTCAGGTCCTCAGAGTCAGTAGATAGTGTCTTTATCATCGATCTGAGATTTTGGCTTGAACGCCTCGAGGTTTATGTTGCTTATGTATAGTTTGCCAAAGCAATTGTTGAATGTAATTCTTGAGAAGAGATGGTACATGTTATGTACTTATGAACCAGGATGTAAATGAAATACATTGGTTCTTGATAAAAGAGTTTTCCTATGTTTGGATATCTTTGCAAAAGGTTTAAATTTTTAGTGATTTTCAGTAATTCGATGTTAGTGATTGCTTCCGCTTAGTTAATGACGTATGTTTTGAATGCTACACCACACTTTATCTCTGATATTCAGAATGAACTCAAAACATGGAATCATCATCCTCTCAATGTTGATTCCATGTTCCTTGAACTAGAGCAGACTGTCTGAGAAATATGAGATCTCAATATCATATATTAATTCACATGTGCATGCACATGCTTTTCTCAGTCTTGCTTATCAAGTGGCCTATATATCAAACTCCAATAGGAGGTACACATCCTATATACATCACTCATAATCATCTCCATGTCAGAGTGCTCCTGATCATCACCTTTATGTTAGCCCTTATTCAAGGTCATAGTGGATGATGTCTAAAGTACACCAAATGACATGTTATGAGTGTAGTGATTTCAGGTCTAAGAACCATAATCACCACCTTCACTGTGAGAGATGATTATCACCACCATTTATGGTTTCCATGTGTCACTCTTAAGGTGGGTCTGTCCAATACACTATTCTCCAACAAGTATCTATGTGTTTGGTTTGATATCTCATATATCATGACTATTGAGATTTCCGTCATCAACCAATGTTGACTTAAGAGTTATACATTGTCCATATTTTGATATTGACTTAACCATTCAATTCATATGTATCTAATATGTTTGTTTAAAATTGATTTTAGGCTTTAGGTACATGAAAAGGATCAAATTACACAAGCCCTAGCTTGTCTAAGTTCAACTCAAAAGCAATGCAAATGCACAATTTGGGAAATCACTCCAAACCACCTTAGAATAGTTTTCTAATCATTTGTATTGATGATATGACTTGTAACTAAGATGAAAAAAAATCAGGGACACATAATTCCAACATTTGATCACTCAAAAATAATTTGAAAAATCTATCATAGCAGCTTTGTCGGCCGAGTTTGAATCTTGACCAATCAGTGATGGAACTTTTAGAAATGGATCAATCGGTCGAGTTGTACACTCATAGAACTCAGCTGACTGACTCACTAACCAAAACTATTTTTGACTAATCGATCGAGATTCCCTAGGAGAAACTCAACTAATACTTTGAAATTTGGCTTTGTCAGTTAGCGTATCGACCGAGTTATCTTTATTGAAACTCAATCGAATGCACTATATGGAACACGCAGAAAAAGTGATTCCAACTGTTGGACACTTGTTAGAAATGAAAATCGATATGTTGCAAGTTGAAAATGGCTATTTTTCATTCTTAAGTGATCCCACACTCAAATGAACACCCCCAACTATAAATATGACCCCTTGGTGTTCATTCCAAGGTTTCTCATTCATGCTATCATTAGTCCTTGCTATAGTTGAGTGTGCTACAAACCTTTTAGCCCCTTTCTGTTTCTCATTTACAAAGCATTTCATGATTATGAGTGAGTTAGGTATGTTTTAAGAGAGCTACCTCAATGTTATCTTGTAAATATCTCCATCCTTCCATCTTCCCTATCCCCTTTCTCAAAGAGCAAAGGCTGAAGTGATTTTCTCTGAGTGAAGGAGGAGTTGTTGTTCTTATTGAAGGTTGAAGAAGGTGTGAAGATCTTTTCTAAGTGAAGGAGAAGGACAAGGAGGAATATTCAAGAAGAGTGGGTAATTCTTGTGAGGCCAAAGGCTTGATGCAAGTGTGGGTAAGTCCTTGGTGAAGGCTGAAGACATCTTGATCAAGTGGGTAAGTCCTTGTGTAGGTGAAATATTCTTGTCTTGAATAGGTAAGTCCTTGGATGTATGGTAGTCTTCGTGTATCTCTTTTAATGGAACATAAGTATACATGGGTTTCAAAGTCCTAGAGGTTGACCTCTCTAGGTATTGGATTGACGGTCTCCTAGTTTAATGATTGGAATCACTCTAACCACCTTATCCAATGTTTGTTTCAATCTCTCTCATCCTTGATATACTTATTTAGATAGAACTTCAAATTGAGTTTTAGCATTTGGTTTCAATTGATATAATTTGAAGGTATAACTATTCTTGTGAGAATTTTGAAGCTCTATTCACCCCATGATTACTAAAGTGTTTAGGTATTCAATCCAAATAACAATGGTTGAATATTGACTGATAGGACTGTGAACCAATCAGTTCAAGTGTCAAACCGATTGATTCAAGTGTTAGGTCAATTTAAACCAACATTGTCAGTCAGAACTCTAAAATGACCAGTTCAGCAAGTGAACTGGTCAACTCAAATTTGTGAACCTCTGGTTCAGGTTGTGAACCGGCCATTTGATTGATCAATGTGATTGGTTAAGGATTTAAGCTGACATCATGTTGTACATTAATTGAATATTAAATGCCAATAAAATTGTGAATAGGAAGCACAGTGAAATGAACGGTTCAAGTGTTGAACTGATCGCCTCATGGGTGAACCAACTGGTCCACTGATTAACTGACCGGTTCATGGCTTACAGTTTCTGGAAAATTCATAAAATTCTATCCCTTTGACTTTCTCTCAGACTATAATTCCTGACCCTGGACCTCATATAAATATATGGGTAGTCGAGGATTTCTAGAGACACAATAATAAGCTCTGAAAATTCTTGTCTTCTCATAGTTGTAGTAATGTGAGAACTCGAGCAAGTCTTACCTATCAAAGGGAGGGACAACAAGGGATAGAAAATTGGGAGAGCAACTTAATGCTAGCACATTGACTATGAGAGACAACTCCTTCTTGTCCGTTCATCTAAAATGATAGGATTTCCTGGTGGTGTGTGTCGACTACTAAAGAGGGGAGGAGGTTGTTCCCACCTCCTAGGAGGATAAAGTCAACTACCATCTATGGTGATCAACCAGGAGGCTGCTAGTGACAGTCATCCATGAACAACTCAAAGAAAGGAGCACACTACAACAAGGGGTAGTCACTGGACTTGCTACAGGCCAAGGTATAAACATGGCAACCCTCAATCTGTAACATAGTTGTTGACGTGATCTCCTATTTTGTTTTTGCTACCATATTTGATACCACCAATAGTGGTATTAGAGACACGTCAATTTACTATGTTTTTGGATTTAATTGATATGATCAGATTTTTTTGTTTATTAATTACATACAATGCAAATATTTAAATGTTTAATGTGTGTATCTGATGAAATACCAAATAAAATCCCTACACATGCACAAACACACACACACACATACATACACACATACATATATAATTTGTTGAGTACAAAGTAGAAATATATATATATATATATATATATATATATATATATATATATATATATATGTGTGTGTGTGTGTGTGTGTGTGTGTGTGTGTGTGTGTGTGTGTGTGTGTGTGTGCATGCAATCTATAAGCGTCACCCTTAAATTGTTTTTGATAATGGATGATATCATGGTTATGGCTAATAAACCTAGATCTTTGTGCTTGGTTAGATGGTTGTTATTCCTTTTTATATCTCAGTTTGCATACCGAGCCTCTATCATCTCCTCCATATGTACAAGTATTATTTCTTTCCTTCCTAAGCTCCTCAAGAATGTAACTTGAGGTTTCTCTATTGTCGTGTAAAATGTTAAATAGGATTAGGATAGTTTTATCTCCTATTATGGAAAAGAAGATGTTCTGTACCAAACAAACCACCTGTCTCTGAAGACATATCAATCAGTTGGAGGACCTAGGAGGCCTGACAAAAGGAGGAGTCAAATCGATCGACTGGTGGCTCAACTGGTCAATTGGAGGTGTCCATATCTCACTTGGACTGGAGAGTAAACGACCGATCTGAGAGACGAACCAACTGACTAGGAGGCAAACCGATTGGTTTATAAGTTGAACCAATTGGCCCAGATTGGTTCAAGCATAGACATTCATCAACAATAGGTTGCTACATATGATGTAGACTTTAGGTGGCAGTAATTCCTTGTAGATCCAAGGAATTACAATAGTATGACATTAACCATCGCTAATGTTTTATAATTACATGTTATTGTTTGTGGGATATAGTATGTATATGATACGTATAAGTATGTGGTAATTGGATATGTATATACATTTATATAAATATGAATTCCCTCAGTAAAATATTAAGTCTTAGACACTTTCCATAGGTAACACACATTAAAAGCTTGATCAACTATGCATGGGCATGCCAAGCATGGTGTGTTGTCCGTATCGTGGAAGTGTAATGGTAGCTATGTGGGCCTGTCAAGCAGGGTGCATTACTATCGTATTGGATTTTGGGTCAGACTTAACTAGGTGATGTTAATGATATTAAGTACCTAGAGGCATGCATATGACTATGGAAAATAGTTGCACCTACAATGTATCCAAGAATTACATAAGATGCAATTGGGAAAATTTTCCTACCTTAATGATTGACTATGGTTTTTGTCTTTGGTTGGTTAATAATTCAATTATTTTGGGTCTTGGCTCACTAGAAGGTTGTACATTGTAATCTTCCAAATGGATATGTGAGAGCTATCAACTTGAACAAAATAGTGGGAGTGATAATTAATTAAATTCCTAATTAAACATTATCAATTTTTATTTTAATCAAATAAAAATGTTTTGACAAATTGCAAAATTTTCTTGTAGAATCAAATGGGAACCAATAACACATTTTCCTTACGTTCAGTCCTTGAGAAGGGCAAGTTGAATGGGAATAATTTCCTTGACTTGTTTGGGATGTTGAGAATTGTTCTCACATAGGAGCATAAGTTCTATTTCCTGGAGACACCAAATCTAGATGAACCTACTCCCACGGCACCTAAGGCTGACATGGATGATTACAAGAAGCACTCTGAAGAAGTCGTTAATGTCAAGTGCCTAATGTTGTGATCAATGAACTATGAGTTGTAGAGATAGAATGGAAACATGGATGTTATTGAGATGATAACACATCTTAAGAATGTGTATCTGGATAGGTAAGACATGAGAGATATGGTGTCTCCAAGGCATTGTTCAAGTGCCAATTGCAGAACAAGATCTAGTAGGTCCCCATGTGCTCAAGATTATTAGGTATGTGGAGAACCTTGATAGACTGGGATTTCCCTTGGGTCAAGAGTTGGTCACTGATGTGATTCTGCATGAATGATTTTGACAAGTTGTCATCAAAATTACTTAGCATGTTGAGAACAACTAAAGCGTAGATGAAGAAAGACAAGCCCAAGTCTGTGACAATGACCATTAAAGAAAATGGGAAGTCAAAGGGAAAAGGCAAAGCTACGAGGAGTTCTAAAGCTATCCATAAGCCCAAGTATTCTGCACTCAAAGCAAGGGGGTGACTAAGGGAGGAAATTTTCACCACTATTACCAGCCTAGACACTAGAGGAGGAATTGCCCTCTCTACCTAGAGGAACTAAAGAAGAAGGAGGGGATAGAGATCTCCACTTCAGGTAGTAATCCTTTCAGAAAGGTTGAGGTCAAACTACGCATTGTAAATAGAGCAAGAGTTGCTTCCACTATAGCTTGAACCTTTAATTTATCTCTAACCACAAGGCTCGTATGGAGTTAAATAACTACTATTTTGTACCTATCATTAATATATATTGTATGCAAAAGGATGGATATGAATTTTATAAGAAGAATGGTCAATGCTCTATTTCAAAAGATGAGATATTTATGGCAGTGCCCCAATGTCCTATGGTCTTTATTTGATAGATCTAAAGACAAATGTTTATTGCGTAAATACCAAAAGATTGAAACTTGATAACTCAAAGAAAACATATATTAGGCATTTTTGTCTAGGGCACATCAATGAGAATCACATTTCTATACTCCATAAAGATGGATATCAAGATTCTTTTAATTTTGAATCAATAGAGACATGTGAGTTTTGTTTATTGGTCGAGATGACAAAGACTCCCTTCATAGGTAACAATGAGAGGGCTAGTGATCTATCAGGACTCATACATACAAATTTATATAGCCTTTAGAACAAATGATAGAGGTGGTTATCAATACTTCATTACCTTCACTCATGATTTCAGTAGGTATGGTTACTTTTACCTGATGTAACATAAGTCAAAAACTCTTGAAAAGTTCAAGGATTTCAGGAATGAAGTATAGAACCAACTCAATAAAAGTATTCAAGACTTCATTCTGATCAAGTTGGAGAATACTTAAGCCAAGAGTTTGAGGACCTTCTACAAGACTGTGTTATCATATCACAATGGAATCCACCTAGAACACCACTACATAATGGTGTGTCAAAAGAAGGAATGGCACATTGCTAGATATGGTGTGATCAATGATGAGTTATGTTGATCTTCTGACTTCCTTTTGGGGTTATGCTCTAGAAATTGCAACGTTTACACTAAACCATGTACCATCTAAATCAATTCAAAAGACACCATATGAGATATGGTATGGGAAGCGTCCCAATGTATCTTTTATGAAAATTTGAGGATGTGAAGCTTATGTGAGAAAGTAGTTTCCCAAAAAGCTTAGACCCAAATTGGATGTATGCTAATTTGTTGGAAATCCTAGGGAAACCAAAGGATATTACTTTGATATCCCATCTGACAACAAAGTGTTTGTTTCTAGGGATGTTGTATTCCTAGAAAAGGAATTCATTTCTAAAGGAATCAGTGGGAGGAAAGTAGAACTCAAAGAAGTTCAATATCAAAAAGAAAACATTGAACCTATAGAGGTACAAGAGGAACATAGAAAGTCACAAACCGTTGCAAAATCTCAAATTCCTCATCTGATACAGGAACCTTGCAGATCTTGTAGGACATGCCTTGAGCTAGATAGATTTGGTTACCTGGTGACTCAAGAAGGCAATGAGTTGGTCATTGATGATAAGCCAACTACCTACCTAGAAGCTATTAAGGGTCCACAGTCTAAGAAATGGCTTGAGGCCATGATATCTAAGATGTAATCCATGTACACCAACAAGGTATGGACCTTTGTGGATCCACATGAAGGGGTAAAACCTATAGGGTGCAAGTGAGTCTTCAAGAAGAAGACTGACATGGATGGTAATGTACAAAATTACAAAGGTTGATTGGTTGCAAAGGGTTTCAGACAAGTTCAAGGTGTTGACTATGATGAAACCTTTTCTCCAATTGTCATGGTTAATTCCATCAGGATCATGCTTTCCATTGGATCTTATCATGACTATGAGATTTTACAAATGGATGTTACAACTATATTCCTTGACTAGAATCTTCTTGAGGATGTGTACATTACACAACCTGAGGGTTTTATAAATACAAGGTATGCGATTAAAGTTTTTAAGATACAAAGGTCAATCTATGGATTGAAGCAAGCATCTTGGAGTTGGAACCTTTGATTTGACAAAATATTCAAAGAGTTTGGCTTTAGTTAAAATGAAGTTGAACCATGTGTTTACATTAAGGTTAGTGGGAGCATGATTATTGTATGTGGACGACATACTATTGATAGGGAATGACATCCCTACTTTACTGATGGTAAAGAACTATCTAGGAAATAAATTATCTATGGAAAACTCAGGTAAAGAATCATATATTCTAGGAATCAAGATCTATAGAGATAGATCTTGAAGGATTCTTGGCCTAATCTAGAGCACAATGACAATTTGTCGTAGAGGTTCATCATGGAGAACTCAAAGAAAGGCAACCTACCCATGTCTCATGGTCTTACTATCTTTAGAGCTCAATGTTCCAATTCTTGTGAAGAATGGGAGTGCATGAGTAAGATTCCATATGCATCTGCAATTGGATCTATTATGTACGCAACATTATGTAGTCATCTAGATGTCTTGTATGCATTGAGCATGATGAGAAAATATCAACCAGATCCCAGTGAAGCTCACTGGAATGTTGTAAAGAACATCCTAAAGTACTTGAGAAGAACTAAGAACTGGTTCCTTATCTAAGGTGATGCGGAAGATTTGATGGTAAGGGGTTACACCGATGCAAGCTTCCAAACTGACAAGATTTCTATAGATGTAGTATGGAATTGTGTTTTAGATAAACAACATAGCTATAAGTTGGAAGAGTTCCAAGCAAGAGATATTTGTTGATTCTACAATAGAGGTTGAGTATATTGATGCATCCAATGTAGAAAAGGAGGTTGTTTGGATCAAGAAGTTCATTTTAGAACTTGGGGTGGTTCCAAGCATCATCGATGTAATTGAGCTAGATTGTGACAACAATGAAGCTATTGCACAAGCTAAGGAACCTAGATTGTATCAACATTCCAAACACATACATAGGTGGTTCCATCTTATATGAGAGATCATACAGATAGAAGATGTGAAGATTTAGTACCAATTGAAAGCAATGAGGTTGACCCATTGACAAAAGAACTTTTATAGTAGAAGCATGAAGGTCATGTTAGATCTCTTTGGATTAAGTTCATGGGTAATTGGCTCTAAGTGCAAGTGGGAGTCTGTTGGAATGTATGCCCAGAGAGTCAATCATATGATGATTGTAATGACATATCTTATAAATGATTTGATTAATAACAAAGGAAATCTTCTAATTTATTCTATTGTATTCAGTTATGAGATAATGATGTTACATGATCAATGTCTAAATAATGATGTTACTCAATTACATATGTCTTTAGGTTGAGGACCTGAGCAATGAGATCATACAAATGTTAAGAGTATATACATTATTGTTGTATCTAGTTGGATGTTATTATGGAAGGTTGATAGACAACAATAACATGTAAGACTTGGGTGTGTGTTGGTTGATGATAGAATATCATTATTTCATGATATATGATATCAAACCAAATACATACATACATACTTGTTAGAGAATAGTGTATTAGATAGACCCACTTTGAGAGTGATGCATGGAAACCATGATTGGTAGTCATAATCATCTCTCATAGTGATGGTGGTGATCGTGGTTCTTAGACCAAAAATCATTACACTCTTCACATGTTGTTTGAGGTACTATAACATCATCCACTATGAACTTGAATAAGGTTTCCATAAAGGTGGTGCTCAGGTGCATTGTGATACATGGGGATGATTGTGAGTGATGTAGATGAGATTTGTCCATCCTACAAGAGTATGATATCCTGGCCACTTGATAAGAGAGACTGAGAACTGCATGACCATGCTCATGTGGTCAATATGTGATACTGAGCTTACATATATCTCAGACAATCTACTTTAGTTCAAGGAAGATAGATTAAATGTTGAACAGGATGACAATTCCATGCCTCGAGTTCAATCTGGATATCAGTGACAAAGGAACTATACAATCATGAATGATGTTTAACTTAATTACTAAAGTTTTTAGGTATTCAATTTAAACAACAATGGTTGAATATTGACTGACAGGACTGTGAACCAGCCAGTTCAAGTGAATTAATCAATTCAAATGTCAAGTCCATTGAACCAACACTGGCATTAAGGACTCTGAAATGAGCAGTTCAAAAAGTGAACCGATCACTCAGATCTATGAACCGACTGGTTTAGGTTGTGGGCTAACATTTGGTTAATCAATGTGATTGGATCAAGGATGGATGCTAACAAAATATTATGCATTAATCAAATGTTAAATGCCAATAGAATTGTGAATAGAAAACATAGTAAAATGACCAATTCAAGTGTTGAACCAATCTTCTCATGTGTGAACCGACTGGTTCATTGGTGAACTGACTGGTTCATGGTTTGTAGGTTCCAAAAATTCATGAAATTCCATCCCTTTGACTCCCGCTCAGACTAGAACTCCTAACTCTATCCCTCCTATAAATAGAGGGTTAGTCAAGGCTTTTTAGAGACACAACAATAATATCTATCAATTGTTGTCTTCTCACAATTGTGGCAGTGTGAGAACCCAAGCAAGTCCTACCCGTCAAAGGGAGGGAAAACAAGGGATAGACAATTGGGAGAGCAATTTGATGCTAGCACGTTGACTAGAAGGGACAACTCCTTCTTGTCTATTCATCTAGAATGACAAGAGTTCCTAGTGGTCTGTGTAGACTACTACATAGGTGAGGAAGTTGTTGCCACCCGCTAGGAGGATTAAGTCAACCACCATTTGTGGTGATCAACCAGGAGGTTGTTGTTGACGGTCGCCTATGTGTAACTTGAAGAAAGGAGCACACTACAGTAAGGGATAGTCACTGGACTTGCTCCAGGACTAGGTATAAACCTTGCAACCCTCTTTTCATTACATAGTTGTTGACACAATATCTTATTAAGGGGAATATGGCAGTAAATTTTTTGTATTTGCTACCATATATGATGCCATATTTCCCTACAGGATTACCTAATGTATTCTCCATTAAATTTTTACAATCCTAAAGTCAAATTACCCACCTAAACTATTAATGTACAAGACTCCACCCTCTAAAAGTACTAATCTATTAATGTAGCCAAGCATCTAGACTTCTTCTTCATGTGTACTGCACCACACTAATGTGTAGAGTCTCGGGGTTGACCAAGACAATCAAGGGTTTATTCATAAAGAGGATTTCTATATTACTCAGACTTCCTTATGGTGGTGACTTTGCTCCAAAAAAACATCAATAAAATCTAGAAATATTTTTATTTTTGTACGTATAGTATAATAATGAAAGTAAAATTTATGAATAAAACTTCACGATGCAAAACTAAAAATGGTGCAAAAATCAATCTCTCTACAACTCGCTAGCTTAATATCCTAAATCACAGTCACATACTTTTACCAAGAGAGTCTACTTCTTTCAAGCAAAAAGATGGGGCATACCGCAAACATCCCTAACCTATAACATAGGAGAGAGGGGTTGTTTTTACTTATGATATGATGCAAACTTCCACTATGTCTTTATGGGTTTTTCATACACCATTTACCACTTCACCTTAAACATACTAGGTCATGTAAGGGGAACATAACCTCATTATTGGACATGAAGGGAAGTTCTCTAGTCATACATATTGTGGGAAGAGATTAGGGTTTTTTAAGATAAAGGGAACTATATGGGCATTCAACCCTTGGTCACATTGGGTAATTATATATTCATATGCCCTAAAAGAACTATTTAGGTATTCCACCATCATTGAGAGGTAACAGGGTTATGATTTACATGAACTAATCCTTATCTACAAGGTGGTGTTGGGAGTGGTAATAGCCAATATTATAGGGATAAAACCCTGGTTGGTATTCAACAACTCCATAAAGGTGCATCAACATCTTATATAGGGTCACCTAACTATATAATTGAGGCATATGTATAGGAACAATAGAGGATAAGTTAAAATATTATTCAGTGACTCCAGTACTCTGATACCATATCGTTAAGAGTGGGACCCAATAGGGGATCCACTTAAATGGTATGACACAAAGAGCCATGTAAAGATAAAATAGCATAAAATTTTACTTTTATGAAATCATTCGTATTATAATTCATACATTGTTCCTCACCTAAAGGGTGGTACTACCAAATATAAATGGTACATCTAATTATGACAAGATCATAAGAAGAGGGCAACCTAGCCATCTCAAGCTATTCCTTTGAAATCCAAAGTCACAGTTCAAGGTCCCCTTAAGTCACCATTTTATACAACACCTTCATATGGGTGGTTTGGGAACAACACCCAAAAAATAAACAATAGATATGTGGGTCAATAAACATTGACTATGTGAATAATAGACATATATAGGGATTTCAAATCAAATTAGTAAATAAAAGGGGGGTTCCCATTCAAGAGGGGGCTATCAGAACACTGTAACTTCAATCAGATTAATCATGAGAATGACACATTAACAACTAACGTGTCATCATAAAGTGTCTTTCCGTCATCAATTTATAAAATGAAACAAGTTCATGTATATAGAGTAGACTAGAAATAACTAAGGTAGGGACAAGAAACCAAGGATCATTGGTCTAAAAATAGGGATGGGGTGGAATAGCATGCTCTGTCTGAATAACGCACCCATGTATTTATTAAGTGTGGAATAGCATATCACGTACTAAAAAAGCACATCCTTATTAAAAGTTACAATTATGAAAAAGCATCTACATTAGGCTAATTAGTCTAATATCATGCGCAGGATATGAAGGCAAGACCATGTTCATCACTTAAATCAACAAGATTAATTTGCATAATAGGAGGGTTACGAATCCAATATAACAAGAATAAGGAAGTTTTTAGGAATTTCAAAGGATTTCCATGTAAATAGCATATAATTAAAAATAAGAAGCAATGCTAAAAGATGCCTCATTATGGGGAAATATAGGTCAAAGTCAATTAAATTCCTAAATCTGGATGGAGAATGTATATACTTGGTCTTTACAACTAATGTGTAGTTCAGTAGATATACTTGGTTCTTGAAGTGGAGTATTCATCCTAGGAATGCATTATGTATGTTACTGAAATTGAATCAAACATGAGTATGCATTCCTATTATAGATTTTTACATTGTTCTTATCTTGGTCACAATCACGTAATCATATATTAGGGTTTTTGATCTAATTAAGTGGACGTATGATCCATTAGATATTTTTCCAATTCTAGTATCCATCTTTAGATACATATGTCAATCTAGGTATATGTTGTAAATATGTGTGGGTAATTCATTACTCCAATATTTTTCTTGTGATCTCATTCTCTTTCTTTATATCATATATATCAATTTGGTCAAGTAAGTCAAGGATGTGCATTACATGAGATATCATTCAATCTAAATATCCTTATTAGATGAGTTTAGGGTCTAAATTCAACACATATCCATACATGAGTAAGTTTATAGGAATATAAAGTCAAACCATGCTTATATTTGACAAAATTAATCTTTTGTGTGATTTCTTGCTCACACATATTTCATTGTATTCAAAATAGGCCAATCTTGTTAGATGTACTTCCTAGATCCTTTTTTGACGTCTAATTTCCCTAAGATATTTACACACATATGTACATATTGATATGAATTTAATCAAAAAACTAAGTTAACTTATTAATAAATATTGATTTTTCTAGACACCACATAACCAAATATTATATGGGATATATATATATATATATATATACACATATATATATATAAATAATAACATGACTTACACTAACAGGATAGATCAATTAGGTTATTACACCCACATATCACATGCAATATACTCTAGGATTTGGATAATTTCTAGTTTTACTAATGTCAATATTGTAAGGAGTGGGACTCAAGAGGGAATCCACTCCTTACTAAATCAAAAATAGTCATCATCCATAACAAGCACACACAAATTTTTTTCAATGGATGAGTAACTTTTATTTATTTTTTCATAAATGGATATTAAAAGAGCAAAGTATAGAGGTGGCATAAACTCTATTGGTTGTAAATGATTTATAGTTTTACATAATTATCTACTACTCATGGCTTGGCAACAATTTTAAGATCTATATAGAGGGATTTATAAGCTCTATCAAGTCTACCTCCCCCAGAAGTCAGCTCCACTAAGCCAAGTATGGGTTATCATGTCAAATCTTCCACGTCCTTGACTTAATGGGTTGTAAGCATACGCCACAACAAAAGACAAAGTAGAAGTAATTAGCATGAAAATGTCATTATGTGCATATAAATACATATTGAGCAATTTTAGGAAAAATGGACAATAACTAATATTATCAATACTTCCACAAAAGAGGGAAGTAGAATATCCAAATGGATAACAAAGAGAATAATTTAAGGTATATAAAAGATAGACTTGCAATTTAACTAAATATCAACATGTTCCACACAATTAAATTAGGGCACATAACCCACCCAATCAATAAATTATTTAGCATGCAAGTGAGATAAACACAATACTAGTGTAAATTTAAAGTTAGTGCGGTTAAGGCATGTAACCCAAAACCTGATAGAGAATGGCACATAGACAAACAATTATGCCATACAATCTAGGGTATGGGGCATATGATCCTCTATTCTAGATACATAAAAGTACATGAGAACTAAAATCTCAGTGCATGGTAGAATGACTAAAACATCATCACCTAATAATGTCACAAAGGGGAAGAAAACTATAGGGAAACAAATCCCAAGAACTAAGGCACCATATAACTCTAGTACTACTAAATCAACAAGCATGAAATAGTGTAGAGGCAAGTAAAACTTTAGTAATTAAAAGAGTTTCTATCATCAAACTGGAACGTATAAGACATCTACAACAAAAGTGGGTAAAATAAGGTTCCAAAAGAAACAATCTAGAGCAAATCAAAACTTTGAGTTACTTCATTAAATAGGATGATGAATATCTAAATTCAGAGTCCAATATAAATATCCAATAGTTTAAGAATATAAAAAGATAAATACTAGAATAAAAATACTCAGATGAGACAAAATCTCGTATGAGAGATAAACTATATAGGGTAGTATGCATCAAATGACCAAGAGAGAGAGAAAACATAGGTGATTGTTCAATATAATCAAGAAGGAATGCAACATACCTCAAAGACGTGTATCAACTATCAAGGGATAAACCTTAGATCCAAACAGTGTATCCTTCACCTACTATCAAATTGAATATATATATATATATATATATATATATACATATATATATATATATATCATTAGTTAATAAGAATATATTTTAAACTCCAAATTATCAACTATTGTTATCAATAAATTTATGTTATTAACTATGTCTAGTTAGATACAGAATATTTTTTTGATTTCAACAAATATTTAGTTATGAATTATCAAAGTTAAGGAAATTTACTAAAATCTCAAAATATAAATAAAACTAAAAGAACAACATACCCCCATATCATGCATCAGAGGATGATTCATGAATGGACAATGTCGGAAAATTGGGCATCATCAACCCTGCATGACAAGCAATGAATCAAAAGGTGGTAAAGTTGGAAAAGCCCATTGTAGAGTAACAGATATCAAATAAAACCATGGGAAACATAGTAAAACAACCACCATGCCATCTTCTTCCTCGATTTGGTGAGGAAACCCATATATTGTCACCAAAACCCAAGATTGCTCTATGTTTTTGCAGTAACCCAAGGTTAGGTGATGAAACAATCACCCTATACATATGATGACCAATCAAACAAACCCCAATTAGGGGTTGTGCAATGATAAGGAGCTCTAGAGGAGCCTTTTGCCATGGCATGTCAATGTAAGATCCGCAATCATCAATCAAGAGAGGACATAGGGGAAAGCTAATGACTTGCATGAGTATCCATCTAATTCGAGAAGAAACTCAAAACCAACCATGACACAAACACAAAAATCAAGAACTCAGATTAGGAGTTCACATAATCTACAAACTAGTAAAGCAACAAGTAATAAGGGAAAAGTGTGGAATGCCTTGGATCAATTGGAAGCGCATGTGAGGGAAACTTCAAGGAAACAACCAAAATACTATAAAGGTTTAGTGGTTCCACAAGGGTCTGAGGCGTTCTAAAAAACTTGAGGTAGTTTAGGGAGGCAATTGGAGTTAGGAAGGTGATGTGTCGTCATGAACACACAAAATTCACCAGGAAAAAACTATCCATGTAGTTTAATCTTAGATAGTTAACCAATCCACTTGAAAACAAATGTATTGATGTAGTACTTTAGGTATCAATCCACAAGGAGACTGTATCAAGAATTAAATCAAACAAACTTGCGATCAACAATATTTAATTCAAGATTGTAGAGAATGATTAATCTAAAACAAGAAGTAAATAGTTGGATTTAAAGTGTTTGAAATAAAATGCAGAATTAAAAGGAATAAAAGTAATTTGCAAGAATTGAAACTAAGTTAACATTAGAATGTAAAGTGAAAAGAGAAAATAGGAAAAGGAATCAACCATACTAGTATAGAAACTATGTATGATGTCGATTAGAACAACCCTTTCATGTCAATTTAAAACTAATATGTAAGTGGGCAATACTATAGACATAGTTGTACAACATCAGAAAGATAAAACTAACACTAGAGATCCAATCGTTGATTGTGTGGATAAACAAAACTGACACCTATCATGTTGTACCAGGTCACATTTATAACTAGTGAAGCATCCTAAATTTTTGGTTTGGTAGGAACTGACGCCTATCACGATGGACAATGTTTGTTGCAGCCCAAACAACCAATCATTTTGATTTAAATGAAAATTAATATCTAACAAACTGACACATATGAAATGCTACCCAACAAGGTTGTGTTGTCCAACATGACCATTTTGGTTTGTCCTTTCATGTTAATTTTTTGACTAAAACCGGCGAATCATACCTATAGTGTCTTTTTTTATACAACTGACGACTAACTTTTTTTAAAGGACAGGCCTACAGCCTACTGCCTGACTGGTCAGTAGGATGCAAAACCTATAGTTCAGTTCTGAACTACAGGTTAAAAACACCCTGTGAGTTCTTCTTAGCAACATGCCACCAAGCCTACAATAACAAACATAATATGCACATAATTTTATTCATCACATGTGGAATCATATTTCACTCATCTTCACATTCATTCACACACATGTTACTTCATTTACATATATACCAATTTCATTCTCATGACATGTAAAAACATTCATTCATTCATCTTAACATTCACACACATTTATATAGATCATTATTCACATATGCATGCATCAAATTTACATTTTCCAAAGTGCACATCAAATTTAGAGTTTCCAATATATAGGCCATCATTCACATGTATATTATATCATCATTCATAAGCACCACATGTATAATAGGATTCAAAATTCTTCTTCATCTTCTTTATCCTAATAAAAATAAAATCTGGCATCCCTTATGAAGGCTTCTGCCCATTGTTCTCATGTCTCACCAGTTGTTCTCTTGTATAGGACATGTGTATGTCTACTAGCTTTTCTTTCCTAGCAAGTCTTTCACTTTAAACACCTACAAAGAGAATGACGTATGTAATTAATAAGTTTGATATGTTCATATTATCTAATGCCCCTTTATACTCATGATGATGAAGACTATAAATATATACACACCGCACCAGACACACACACACACACACACACACACACACACATATATATATATATATATATATATATATATATATATATATATATATATATATTAGATTATGTATGTCATCAATGTCTACTGTTTCATATCTGACAATCATGTCCATATACCACATCATGTAGTATGTGCATGCCCAACCATTGTCTTGTACAAAACACTATAAATTTCAACATACAAAATGTTAATAAATAGAAGTAAGAATAGTTGGCATAAATATGCATTGGAGTTAGAAAACTATCTCAACATTCTCCCAAACCATCATTTTCTTTTTCGTGTCCATCTTACCTCCAACTTTTTTGAAACATTTTATAACTCTATACGTTATATTGAATTGACATTAGGAAATAGTTATGTAGATATATGTTAAGGGATATAAATATAAAAATTTACTCATGTGACTAATGCCCTTTTTAAATTGTGTCCCCCATTGTCTACTTTGCCATCCTTAAGATCTAGATAATAAATAGTTAGTGTCTCAGGGAAAACAACCAATAAGACCCAATGCTTATTCCTGAGTGATAAGAAGGCAAAAAAATATAACCCAAAATCCATAATTAAATTTAATTTCTTAAGTCATATTTATAAGAAAGTTAGTAAACTTACAAAACATTGTATGGAGCTAATATCACGCTCTTTTTCTTTTTACCAAAATATTTCAATGTGGTAGATCAATACAGGGTAACAGATCTCAGGTCTTTAATTACATTGCTGATCAAATATGGAACTAGAAATGCCACATGGGTCATTGAAAACTATGTACAAGCCCTATGTAAGTGGCTGCAAAACATATATCATGTATGCATTAATATATAAGAATAGAGATCACCATATATAAAATAAGTTATATGGCTATATAAGATCTCTCTGTATCCAAAGTTCTATCATAGATGTATTCAACCAAGCATAACGAAACAACTCCAACACATCTTGTAGAAATATACTACTATCATAATGTTGACCTACAACGACCTCCTTAATAGAAACCGCCATAGGTGTATCTTCTTCATGTTCTCCTATAAATAGTGCAATACACCTACATTGAGGACGCATCGAGTTGAATAGGTCCTTTGCAAGACAACCAAGTATTTTTAGGAGGAGGATGAGTTGTAAGGGATTTTTTAGGCCCAATGCCCTGCATATACAATATTTCATATCAATTTTCATGTATATATAGATACAAACATAATATAAATATACCATACATCATGATTAATATAGATAACTCCTGCTTTGGGCTACACGACCATGAAGCCTTTTGCTTCACCTACTGTCTCAGCATCAGGGTGAGCATATGATAGTTAATACTTCTTCCAAGCTTATATGACAAGCCTTAGTCACACGTGCCCTGCATCAGCGGGTAATGGAACACCATGAATCATGGCACCTATAAGGGGTGGGTAAGCCCCGCCCACAATAATGATATTTTCTTGTAATTTTAGATGGCATGGCCTCAAATCCTACAAATTTGCATAGTGTTATATATACCTAAACATATCATCTTGAAAAGACTACTATGTCATAATAATACTTATAACGGATGTGCTAGGTGTTGGGACCACAAGCATACTCCTAACCAACTATGTCATAGGGGGGTCCACATCATATGAAGAGTCGGGCGGCATAATTGGTATTATCTGAGTTGCTGACTAATAAGGTATCCACTGGCTCATTGCTTCCTAAATTCCCTTTGTAACTAACTCTTTTACCTCCTCCTTTGAGAATCCCCCTTTTTGGACAAATTAGCATTGTATTGGCCTAAAGATCGCTCTTATACCCACACCAAACCCCATAGCTCAAACACATCCAAGGTGATCTGGGTTACCTAGAGAAACTATCAATTCATACCTTGTGCCCTCAGGGATGGACTTGTCTTATTTTCTTTGCTTGTGGAGCTCATTCTAATCATCATCAATAGTAATCGGTAAGTAAAACATAACAATTATCAATACTAATTGTTGTGAGAGTTGAATCTTACCATTTTTCGTAGCTTCCTCAGCAATTGTAGGGTTGGTTATTTCTCCAGATTTGGATTGCCTCCTAGCTATCCATATGTCATGGAGAAGTAGATTTTCAGTAGTAGTAGTAGTAGAACACTCAGCAATCCCATGAGTAGGCTTCTGAGAAGAAGATGCATGTAGTAGCTTTTGATAAACATTTGCATAGCGACCTCAACCCACCGTGTGGTTGTGGATATTATTTGCATGCCTTTCTCTTTGAGCATCGCTTACAGTCTGGTTAGTAATAATCATCAATAGTAATTGGTAAGTAAAACATAACCTACTATGTCAAGGTAAAATAATGAATGCATAATAATGTATTCAAAATGAGAAGTGATGCTTAATACCTTTAATTCATCAGTGTTTTTCTTAGCAACAAATGCCTCCCGCGTTACCAAGTCCAGATACCTCCATTCTGTGGTGGCTGATTTCTTCCTCTTATCAGTCTCCCATATGTGTTGTCTTGACAGAGTTGTTCTATAATTCCTCGAAACCCTCCCACAATGTTGCATCACCTTTTTGTGATGTAGATTTTTTTCCAGGTCAAATATGCTCTACAAACTTTCATATACTTAATGGAATATTCTTAAAAATAGAATTGCAAATAGTTTTGACACTATAATTGCAAATTAATATCTTACACATGGTTCTTTCTTTAAGAAATCTTTCTTGTTTTTATCAACTTTATGCCAAGAATCTACTTCTATAATACAATGGGTACGAGTAAGAACCCCTAGATATGAAACAAAAGAGCTCTGGTTCTTTCCAATAGGATTTCCTACATGATCAAACTCAACGATAAAGTTTAGTTCATTTTCCCTTTGTTGTATCAACTTATTCATCATGGTGATGCCCCTTATTTTCTATTTTTTTTAAGTTTTTCATCAAGCAAAACAAAAACCTCAGGATGTACATCCTCAACCTAAAATTGTCAACAAAAAAATATGTATAGATCATAAAAAAATATAACTTATTAAATGTGATACAACAATATAGACATATTGTAAAATGCACAGAGTCTTGATAAAACAATACACAACGTACACCAGTGTCAGTAGGATTCTTCTCATCCTCACGATAATCATCATCATGGTCATTATACTCATGGTATGATGCCATATAAAAAATGGCATATAAAAATAGTCAAACAATGAAATATAAGATTATAAAATGCACATCAAACATTTGAAAAATAAAATCATGGCTCTAATATTGAGATATTTTATTAATTAACATTCCTTCATTGTGATCTCCACACATGTATAAGTCAGCGTCAGTTTTAATATTTGATTTGGGCAAGCCAACTAAGAAAGGATTGGAGTCATCATACTTGTCATAGTACTCTTCTTCATCTATAGGATCTTCAATGAATTGTCTTTTACCATGAAGAACAACTGACCATTTTTCATTTGTAAGATCATTGATACAAAACACTTTCTTCCCCTATGATGCCATTATGAATGGTCCACCCTTCTCGCCTTTCTTTTCAAAATTCACTAATGTGAAAACCAATTTGTCCACTACAACTCCTTTGGTGTTATCAACCTAATTACACTTAAAGACCAGAATTTTGAATTCTGCATAGTCAAACTCCCATATGTCTCCAATGACACCGTAATATGACATTTTCGCTTCACATGGACTCTTATACTTTGCACTAGAAAAAATAATGAATATGCTTGAAGGGTGACCCCACTGTATTGGATGATGCTCTTATCATCTTGACACTTTGTGTAATACGAGAACCCATTTATGTCAAACCCTTCAGAAGACATAACATTCATTTTTGGTTTAAATGTGAGGTATTTCATATTTTCAAAAACATTCTTTGGTGTTTGAGATAGTTAATGTAAGAATTTATCTTCAAACCACCTAATAAATGTGTTGTTATGATGTCTAGCAAGCCACATTGAATTGGCTCGAGGATATTATTTCTTGATGAAATTGATATTTTTGGTGATATAAACACTCACTCTGTTGATGTTGTGTAAAATATACAAGTGATCTTATTCCGACAACCCATGATTGACTACTTGCACTCGTTCTCCAAAAGTCCCTATACCAAAAATAGTCCTCAATATTCTTGTCATTTATAAGAGCTTCATTACAACTAATAAAGCCACTACAAAAGTCCATAACACCCCTCACCACATAACCCTCAATAATACTCTCTTCAGATAGATAATGGTTTCTAACATCACCTTTAAAAACACTCTTTATCGTTCAAAAGGATACGTCCCATGTAAGAAAATTGGCCCCAACATTTTCATTTCCCTAGTCAAATGGACAAAAAGATGTACCATGATATCAAAGAATGAAGGAGGAAAATATATCTCAAGATGGCATAGGGTAACAACCACTTCTCATTGCAACTTATTAAGATTCTCAAGATCAATACCTTTGTTGCATAGAGTGTTGAAGAAGAAACAAAGTTGGGTGATTGCAAACCTTACATGCTTTGGAAGTACATATCAAATTGCCACGGACAATATTTGTTGCATTAGAGTGTGACAATCATGAGATTTAAGACCTATCAGCTTCAGATCTTTCACTGATACCAATTTATGGATATTGGAAGAGTATCCATGTGTTACCTTAACATTAAGAAAGCACTCACAAAAAAGTTTTGTTCTCCTTTCTAGACAATGTGTAACAAGTAGGAGGTAAATATGTTTTCCAGTCAGTGATAACTACTTCTGTTAATTTTTTTCTTATTCCCATTTCATGTAGGTCCATTCTGGATTTAATGACATCTTTAGTCTTACCTAGTATATTCAACAGAGTACCAATGACGCTATCACAGACATTTTTCTCAACATGCACAATGCCTAACTGCAAAGAACTTCAATAAGAAAGATCCCAGAATATTGACCTCTTCTTAAATAAAGATTTTTCACGATGTACGGGAATGGTACATTGCGATCTCTTATTGAATTCATTAATAAAGTCTTTTGGTCTTTCATAAACAACCTCCCCTAGTATAGGTTTAGGGGCACTCCATTCCTCATTCGATCCAATGAACGCTTTACGCAACCTTTGATAAGGATGGACTTTTAGAAGAAACCTTTGTTGACCAAGATATATAGTATTGCCATGTTTTAGTTGTATTCAATCAGTTCTCTCTTCACATATAGGGCATGCTTTGGATCCTTTTACACTATATTCAGACAAATTCCCATATCCTGGAAAGTCATTAATAGTGCAAAACAACATAGCATGCAAACAAAATGTCTCTCTACGTGAATCATCATAGGTCATCACACCTTCACCCCGGTATGTCAACAATGAGAGGTTCAATATAAACATCAATGTCATATCCAGGTTGTTTTGGGCCCAATATTAACCATGAAAGCATATCATACTTATTTTGCATACACAACTTGGGAGGAAGATTGTATATAAAAAGTATAACAGGCCAAGTGCTACGTTGGCTGCTAAATGTTCCATATGGATTCATCCCATTGGTATAAAGCCAAAGTCTTAGACTACTGACTTCTTCACCAAATTTAGGGTACAATAAATCAACCTTTTTCCATTGTGGGAAATTAGACGTATGTCATAGGATCACATCATTGTTTTTCTTAACCTCTTCATGCCACCTTAAATTCTCCGCACCCATCGAATTGGAAAACAAACATTGAAACTATGGTATTATGGGTAGATACCACATCACCTTGGAAGGAGATCTAGTTTTGGACTTCCCCAAAGTCATCATTTTATACCTTGATGCCTCCCATTTTGGACAATCTTTTAAAATAACATAGTCCTTTTGAAATAACACACAATCATTTGGACATGTGTGTATCTTCTTAGCCTTCATTCCCACTGGGCATAACATTTTCTTTAATTCGTATGTTGAGATTGGAATCTCATTGCCTTTAGGAAGAATTTCTTTCAATAAAGACGACGATGACGTGAAGCTTTTGTCGCTCCATCTATTGTTAGCCTTCAGATTATACAATATCATCACAACACTCTGCTTTGTAAACTTAGTACAACCTGTGTATGATGGTCTATTAGCATCATGCAAAATGTTCCTAAGTAAGGGAGGTGGATCATTGTGCTCTACCCCACAACTATCTAGTATTGCATCAGCCATGTCTATCAGATACGGTTCGTTCACATCTACATCATTGGTGGCAATTTCTTCTTCAATACAAGTACTGCTATCGACATCTATTGATCTCAAGTTTGGAGTCTCTCCATGCCAGTACCATTATGCATAGCCCTATACAATCACATTGCACATGACATGAATTTTTTTTTGTCACTAGTGTTGATCTTTAAGTTGTTACCGCAATGCCTACATGGATAGTAGAACCTATCTCTAGGTTGTTTACTATGTTCCTCTATAAATATTATAAACTGATCAAAACTAGTAATAAACTCTAGGGTGCAGTGGTTTGGAATGGACATCCATGATCTATCCATTCAGTGATCAAAGAGAAACAAGTATTAGGGTTTAGGGTTTATAGATTAGGTTAAGGATTTACAGATAGATTAGGATTTATTATTTTAGATTTAGGGATAAGGGTTTATAGATTAGGGTTCAGTAATGAATGTGTGTACCACCTATCCCATTCTTGAACACCTAATCTCACTAGTAAGTGTATAATGTGTATTCATTTTTTAAGAAAATTTCAATAGCATTTCCCCACAGTTCTCCAAGTACACCAATGTAGATGGGCAAATGTCCACCAACATATGTACTTAGAGAAAAAATGGGGAAATATTGATGAAACATCTTGATAATCTAATATACATTATAGAATTACATCCTAAGTGAGATTAAGTGTTCAAGAATAGTCCCAAACTGGGGACTATCTAAGATTTACTCCTAATGAGTAAATCTCATATGGGTTTCTAGGCCAACAAAATACATGTATGTTGTCATTCCAATACCTATAATCCTATTTTCATTGTTCATAACTTAGTTTTTATCTAACATCATTTAATTCAATTAATTCTTCCATTTGGGTTAGTTCATTCATGCATCATTAACCCTAATTAATCAATATTAATCAACTACACAATCTTGAAAAGCAATTATTGAACTAAGTAAAATTAATCACTAACAAGAGAGAAAGAAAGCAATATTAATTAAGTAATATAACCAGTAAATCACCATTAACAATATTAATTAATTAAGTCAAATCAAAACATTATTTGATTCAAATGTGATCATGCACATAGAGTAATAATTGTATCACATTCTTGCATTGAGTGCTATCTAGAAAAAACCTAGCAAAAGGAGTTATGATTTTTATACCAAAGAGGGACACAAATTTATTAAATTTAGGATCAAAATGAGAGTTGATGTCATATAAGAGTAAGATTACAACACATAAATGTGAATTAGAGTCCATACAACACATAAATGTCCAAATAGAAGTAGTACAACCAAAAAACAAAAATGTTCTTACCTTTAGAAGGTTGGAGATGATGATAGTGACTAAAGGTTGGAGGAAAAGCACCTGGCCTGATAAGAGTGATGATGAGCTTAGCAAAAAATAGTGACAACGACATCCAAAAGAAGCAGTGGGGGCAAGCTTAACATCAACAACAAAAGCGGCAGCGGGGATCACAAACTACAGAGGTAGCACAGGAGGCGGCGGTGAGCAGCAGTGGTGGCGTCCAGTAGTAGCAGCAACGATTGTTGTTACAACCCCAATTTTTGGGTTTATATTGATTGAAATGTAATTTCTCAAATAAAAGGTACATGTATGAAAATCGGATGATATATGTTCAATGAATGAGTTTCTTTTGTAATATTTCCTTTAAATGAGTAATTTTGTTGATCCTAATGAATTAGTGAGTCCAATGTGATAAAAAGGGAAGAAAAGACAAAAGAAATCCCATAATATTAAAAAGGTAAAAGAAATAAGGATAATGATGAGAATTAAGTGAAGTTCTCTAGAAATATGTATAAGAGGCCATTATGGATTAGGTTTCGAATCCACATGGTTTCTAATGGTAAAAGGAATTTAAATAAAGGAAATAGAAGAGAAAGAGAGAAAATATGAATAAAATATGCCTTATTGAGTGTTAACTTACATATGAATAAAAGTCTCTCATACTTTTGAGTTTGGGACTCAAACTTAGCACACGTGTAGATAAAGTTATTACAAAGTTTCCCCTAAAATTTGGAAGCAAAAGGATCAATGGTTGAAAAGATATGGATTTTAGTAATAATCCTAAATTGAGGAGATTAGCATGAATAAAGAATTAAATGGCATGCCCAATTATAATTCCAATTCAGTAAAGGAATAAAGTGTGTGGATAGGAGTCGTTGGATCTCAAATCCAATGGTGTGTGTATATCATCCCACTCGAGTCAGGACTCAAAAAGGAACAGAAATGAGATCTCAGATCTCAAATGTTGTGAGAATTAGAGTCTGGGTGAGCTTGGAGATTGTTCAAATGAATTCAGGAGGAGTTTCCGATTCAGATGGATAAAGGATTTGATACCTATCAAGAAATCCTCATATTTTCCACAATCTGGAACTCTTCGCCAACCCTGTCCTATATAAGGGGATCTATACACCCCATCTGCAAACTCATTAAACATCTCAGTGAGTTCGAATGAAGACAATGAACATAATTGTGCTTTCAATTTGGTGTTGGGTCATGATCTTCACACCTGACCAGAAGGTTTCCTCACTAGAGATGACGCGGAGTCGACCCCACAGTGGAGAGCAACAAATGAGAAATTCAAGGACTCGTCAAGTTTGCGAGAGTGAGTTAGAGAGGTTGGTGGCCTTGTCTTGTGTGCATGTGAAGTAGGAAGTGAAGTCAACTACCTATTTGACTACTAGCTCGTGCGAGTAGACGGCGAGAGGTGGAAGATGATCGATGGTGAAAGGACTAGTCTACCCTCAAGCGTGTGATTGAAAGGTAAACCCTTTTCAATCTTTTTGTAGTGTTTTTTTTATTGTGTGGGTATGCTACCTCGCGGGCCCAGGTGCCGACGCGGCACAAGCTGATTGGCTCGAGCCTGGCCCCCCCGGCGTGACTCAGATGAGTCAGATAATCACGTGGCAATCTCTGATTGTCCCATAAGTAATTAATTTGCTAAAATTGTAACTAATTATAGGATTATCTAATAATGACATGTCATATAAGACTGTTGATCACAAAAATATGTAGAATGCAATATATATATATATATAATTGAAGCCTGAATCTATTTGCAAATCAAAAAATATATAAAGTTGTCACCTTTAATGGATTTATTAATGGAAAACCCTAAGTTTTGATGTTAATGAGATTTAATGATGTTCTTGGGATAATTTAAGCCAATATTAACTTGTTGTAAATAAAAGGAAGATTTAGATATAAAAAGATAATCTTTGTGCTTTGTTGGCTCAATTTAGGGTTTCATGTATATAAAGTACATTAATGGGCTTAGAAACCCCAATTTAGGTGATAATGACTTTTAATGGTTTATTTTTCAAAAACCCATGTATAAGACAGAGAGAGGATGATCCTAAGACGAATTGAGAATAAAAGGGGCTTTGATGTGGATAATTGAGTATTAGGTATGTGGTTATATTTATGACTACTCGCTTTAGTTTCACGATGATTTTTGAGGATTTACCGATTACTTGAAATTAAATGTTTGGATGACTTTATTTCCTACAATCTATAAAGTGACTATGATTATCATAATATAAATATTTATGACTTACTCGAACCTACATACCATCTCTAGATTTATTATCTATGATTTATGTGGACCAAGCCCTGAAGGGAAGGTCATAAGTGGTGAATCCCTGGATGGCAAGACTACGTGGCACCTAGAGAGGTGGCCCACAAAGTACTAAGCTCAGGATGGAGAAGGTAGCCTAAAGTCCATTGCAAGGACTAAACCCTAAGAGAGGGTATACCAGAGGATGGGTAAAAATGGTTGGGAAGTTATAATGAAAACGTAATCCTTGATTGTTAACAAATATTTGGTGTGACTAGATTGTTACAATATACATGCAAGATATTGGTTGCTACCACATACCAATATAATCTATGTATTGACTGACATTTTATTTGTCAGCATTTTAGGAATACATGAAAGTGGATGAACAATTAAAGTGATATTTGAAGAATAAATCCAATTAAAGATTGGAGGATTTAGTTAGATAGAACTCTACTTTGGGTAAAGTTCCAAACTCCCATTTTTTGAAAGGAATGTGAAAAGTAAATTTTTATCCTATTTTAAGCTTAGTCTAGGGTAGAATGTATTAATTATTTCTTATTATTTGCAAAACCATTTACCTTGTTTTGGGATCGTGGCTCTAGATTCTTGGTCTTCCTTAATTGGGGGTTACTAAGGGGTGGGGTCATTCTAATTGGTATCAGAGCCTGGTTTTCCATATAATATCTGATAATTACTAAATTTTACAAACTTTTTAGATCCCAAGGGAGTTATTAGAGGATTTTCCAAAGATGGAGGTGTCTCAAAAAGGATCACGATCTGGGGGCTAGAAAAAATTTCCTCCTCCCTGCTAGTCAGTTTATGAGGACTCCCAGAATCTGTGTGACTACCTGGATAAAATCTGAGGATTTGACTCGAAATAAGACACCTCTAGGTCTTCTCATATGTTTTCATCCCTTCTCTACCCTTTTCATAGAGAAACTATAAGTTCTTAGGGTTTTCTCTCTCTTCACCTCCTCCTGAGTTTGAGGGTGAAGAGTACTAAGGATTAAGGAATCCTCCACCAAATAGTAAAAAGCATGTAAGCAAGATGTCATGGACATAAGTTTTTAATGATGAAACTTAGATTGAGGTTAGTTACATGCTTAGGTGGAATGGCCATGTTGTTGTGCCCTTGGATACCCCTCGGGAGAATGCTAAGATTAGACCATCTCATAGGAAGATGAGGAGAGGGTTAGCCTTGGAGGAAGAAGCCTCCAGGAAGAGGAAGAGACATGATGCATCCTTTGAGGATGATGCTCAACCCAAAACCTTAAGTTGTGGATAGAGAAAGAGAGGACACAATGAGTTGGATACCTTAGTTGTCCATGCATGCAAGTACGTGGTCTAGACATTATTTTGAGTACACATGAGAATCATAGACTATGTGTGGTTGCATGACCCCTAGTTCCTTTTGGTGACCCAACCTTGGGTGGGTCATTTCTGATAGGGAGAATAGATCTAGGAGAGAGGGTAGCACCCTCCATCGGAAGGTTAGTGGTGACTGAATAGGAACCCTAATGGACATATATGAGTAGGAAAGAGGCATGCACCCACATAGAAGTGAGAGACATCAAGGATGGAAATAGGTCTTAGTCCTAAGCTAGAGGGGTTATGCTTGTTGGTTTACAAGCTAGGCATCCTGAAAGATATGAACAAAGAGCTTTATGGTCATCTCAGCCGGACATAAGATTTCATAGTACATCTCATAGTCCGGGTGAGAATAGATTTGTATCTTAAGATCCTTAACCTCGTCTACAAAGAAGGGACCTTTGGTTTTAGGCTAGTTAGAGGGTTAGATCAGGAGAGTGTGAGACCCAAATGAAGAAGGTTGGAAACCTAGATTCTGAGACATGAGGAATCACGAGAAGGCTTGGTATGATGTGGCATAGAATAGACAACCTTGAGTAGATGTATGTGGTTGCCTCATGCATGATCCTTAGAGGTTTGTTGTACCTTGGATGCCTTTAGAGGAACCAAACCCTAGAAAAGATAAAGAGGCTTCCTGAATAAGCATACAGATGATACAAGTGCCTACCTTTTAGGTGTAGGAAAGAGAGTTCCACAGACCCTGAAGAGGTATGGTATGATAACAAGTTGTGAGGCCCCACACCCAGTTGCTTGTCCTTGTGTAGGACTCTAAGGGTTGTTCATGTGGAAGAATGTTAGGAAGTATGTGCCATATCTTGTATAGGTTAGGTTCATGTTTGAGTAGCTGAGCATGCAGTTTAGATAGCTGATACATAAGGGGTGAGCCTGAGGTTCCTAGATCAAAGAGGGGAACTAAAGGCACCTTGGTGCATATAATGCTCATGAGGTTGAAGTGGGTTCATAGGTTTTAAGCATGGCACCACCCCCGTGTGTTGGAATAAAAGGAGACCCTGCTTGAACCAAGATATATGATGGATGAGCCACTCATCCAAGTTGATGACATATGATATTGACCCAACCTTGAGGATTGATGAACAAGTATGACATACTCGGGGACATGGAAATGGTTTAATAGGTTGTCTACTTGCAAGTCATGTGCATAGGTAGCATGGTATGAGCTATGCATATACATGATGATATAAACCTTGGATGCAAGAATGTTTTGTGACCTTTGTTACTATCAAGTGATAGTTTTCTCCTGTCCTAGGAAAACACCCTTCATGTAGGAGTGAGTTTCAACTTTGGTTTAGGTTGGAGGTAGCCTTAGAGGTCACCTATAAGAGCTTGGTGAGCTAAGAGTAAGAGAACATGGTATGAGTATGAGTCTATATGACCATCTATGATGGGTACAAGGATATGTTTCCAGGGAGGTAACCTATATGGGGCCAGACTGAGATAGGTAGGTCACCATGATTCCTATGAAGGGATGTAAGGTTAAACATGAGTGCCCAGAGTGATGATTGAGATTCGAGTGAGGATTCAACAATGAGATGTGCTATGATAGAATCTGAATTCAATACCAAGGTCAGGTAGGGATAAGACCGATGAAAGTAGGAGTTGTCTATTCCCTGAATGGACAAGACCATAGGGTCAGGAGGTAATAGCTACCATTGCCTGAGGTCCATGGGTCAGGTAGTTGGCCACCTTCATGAGTTCATGGGGCCTAAGGGGGTAAATGTGAGAGGCACTCCCCAGATGCATAAAGGTAAGATCACTCCAAAAGTACTAGCACCCAGAGACCTTGAGGAAATGAATAAGGATTGTACATAAGAATGATGTTAAGACCCAGAGGTGATGGGAAAAGTATTCCCATGGGGATACAAAATTGAGATGTTCATGATGTGGAGTCATGAGAAGTATGTTTCAACTTAGAATATAAAGTGTAATGGTGATGTACCATCTCTACTCCTGGAATGGGATGAACTCTATATTTGGACTGCAACCAAATGCTTATTTCATCTTGTTATGGGTGTGAGAGATAGGACAAAATGCATGCCATACTAAGGATAAAAGTGATATGGGAGATAAATAATTGAGTTGAAACCTTTCTATGATGATTGAGGAAGGAAGAAGTACCACACCTTTTGGAGAATATAGAGGATAGATGGTTTGAAAGAACAAAGGTAATATGAGGACATACCTATCTAGAGTAGCTTGGAGTCTATGAGTTAGGGATTTAGGTTTGGTAACTGAGATGATGGAAGTAAGAGATCGAAGTTTTCCTAACTCAGACAAACCTAAACTGAGACATTAGACGATGAGTGGAGTATATGAAGGTTTATGTCTTTACCACCACCTACAACACATGAAAGCTAATGTGGTAATAGAAAGTTCTCAGATGGAAACAACTTAGGTGTACAGCTAGCTATCTTGTCTAGCTAGTGGTGAGAAATGGAATAGGTTGCTAGGTGGACCCTGTAGCCATTGGAAGACTAGACCTGTGTGGATAACATCCAGATACAACCAGACCTGTGGACCGAGTTGATGGTTTCCCAATTAGACAACCCAGAGCTTGATGAGATGAAAGGTTTGATAGAGAAACCTTAGATGAACCTCTCAAGGAGAGTTGGTGGTGAAATTCACTACGAGAGTGTTTTAGGGTTTCTGAAGATTCACCCTAGAAGAATCTTGTCATGCAAGAAGTTCATGATTCTAAGTTCACCGTACACCTTGGTACTACCAAGATGGTTAAGGTTTGTAGCGGTACTTTGGAGGCATGGAATGAAGGAGGATATAGAGGTGCATGTAGCCAGTGGCCATACATGCCAAAGGGTGAAGGCTGAATACTAGTGACCCAGTGGATTGCTATAGAGGATTGGAAATTCCTAAGTGGAATGGGAGCAGATCACCATAGACATTATGGTGAGTCTCCCCCAGACCAAGAGAGGTCATGATGCAATATGGGTTATGGTAGATCGCCTTACCAAGATGACACGTTTCCTTGCCTTAGAGACCACTGTCATTTTGACAAATCTATGTGAACTATATATATATATATATATATATATATATATATATATATATATATATATGAGAGAGATAGTTTGACTGCATGGTAATTCGAGTTCAAATATTCTTGAGCATGATCTTAAGTTCACTTCCATGTTGTGGAAGTAGGTACATGAAGAAATAGATACTAGATTGAAGTTTAGCACAACATATCACCCCCATAACTGATGGACAATCAAGAAAGTATGATCCAAACTTTAGAGGGTCTGATGGGAGTATGTGTGCTCATTTGGGGTGGATCATAGGAGCACTACCTGCCCCTAACTGAGTTTGCTTGTTATGACAGATACCACGACCAGTATCAGGATGTATGAAGCTCTTTATGGGAGGACGTGTCGGTCACCACTTCACTAGGATGATGTCATTGAGAGGACCTTATAGAGGTTAGGGAAACCACAGTTGCATGCTGATAAAGTCACTTTGATCGAGCAATGGATGATAAATCCTAGGGTCGACAGGAGTCACGTGTTGATGTGAAGTGGATTGACTTGTAGTTCACTATGGGTGAGCATGTGTTTTTGAAAATCTGATCCCTCTGAGCTATAGCTAAGAATAGAGGAAAGATAAATCCCCAATACATGGGTCTGTGCAGCTGCTTTTTGTTTAGCCTTACCCCTCAAGATAATATGATGCATGATGTGTTCCATGTATCCAATCTAGAGAACTATGTGAGGTATCTGAGCCATGTGTTGAGAATTGAACCTATTGAACTTTAAGGGAGGCTAACTTACCCTAAGTCACCTATGAGGGTATGAGATACCAAGGTGAGAGAGAGATCAAGAGTAAAGGATAGAGATGGTAAAGGTTCTTTGGTAGCACCATGGAGAGGATGAATCCACATGAGAGCTAAAGATGAACATGGAAAAGTCTTATCATGTATCCTTTATATGTTTGGTGGAATTTTGAGGGAAAAATTCCTATAAGAGGGGAAGGATGTTACAACCCCAATTTTTGGGTTTATATTGATTGAAATGCAATTTCTCAAATAAAAGGTACATGTATGAAAATTGGATGATATATGTTCAATGAATGGGTTTCTTTTGCATTATTTCCTTTAAATGACTAATTTAATGGATCCTAATGAATTAGTGAGTCCAATGTGATAAAAGGAAAGAAAAGACAAAAGAAATCCCATTATATTAAAAAGGTAATAGAAATAAGGATAATGATGATAATTAAGTAGAATTCTCTAGAAAGATGTATAAGAGGCCATTATGGATTAGGTTTCAAATCCAAATGGTTTCTAATGGTAAAAGGAATTAAAATAAAGGAAAGTGAAGAGAAAGAGAGAGATAAAATACGAATAAAATACGCCTTATTAAGTGTTGACTTGCATATGAAGAAAATTCTCTCATACTTTTGAGTTTGGGACTCAAATTTAGCATATGCGTAGATAAAGTTATTACAAATTTTCCCCTAAAATTTGGAAGCAAAAGGATCAATGGTTGAAGAGATATGGATTTTAGTAATAATCCTAAAGTGAGTGAATTATCATGAATAAAGAATAAATGTCACGCCCAATTATAATTCCAATTCAGTAAAGGAATAAAGTGCGTGGATAGGAGCCATTGGATCTTGAATCCAATGGTGAGCGTATATTTTCCTACTTGAGTTAGGACTCAGAGAGGAATAGAAATTGAGATCTTGGATCTCAATTTTTGGGATAATTAGAGTTTGGGAGAGCTTGGAGATTGTTCAGATGAATTTGGGAGGAGTTTCTAGTTTGGATGGATATAGGATTTGATACCTATTGGGAAATTCGTAGAGTTTCCTCAATCCTGAACTCTTCGCCAACCCTGCCCTATATATGGGGGGCTATAAACCCCATATGCAAACTCATTGAACATCTTACCGAGTTTGAACAAAGACAACAAACATAATTGTGCTTTCAATTTGGTCATGGGTCACGATCTTCACACCTGACCAGAAGGTTTCCTTGTCGAAAATCATGAGGAGTCGACCCCACTGTGGAAAGCAACAACTGAGAAATTCAAGGGCTCATTGAGTTTGCGATAGTGAGTCAGAGAGGTTGGTGGTCTTGGCTTGCACATAGATGAAGCAGGAAGTGAAGTCAACTACTCGTTTGACCACTAGCTCACACGAGTAGATGGTGAGAGGTAGAAGACGATCGATGGTGAAAGGACTAGTCTGCCCTTGAGTGTGCGTTTGAAAGGTAAACCTTTTTCAGTCTTTTGTAGTGTTTTTTTGAGTGAGAGGGTGCGCTGCCTCGTAGGCTTAGGTTTCGATGTGGTGTGAGCTGATTGGCTCAACCCTGGCCCCATTGGCGTGACTCAAATGAGTCAGATAATCATGTGGCAATCTCTGATTGGCCCATAAGTGATTAATTTGTTAAAATTGTAACTAATTATAGGATTATCTAATAATGATATGTCATATATGAATTTTGATCATAAATATATGTAGAAAATGCATTAAAAATATAATTTAAGCCTAAATCTTTTTGTAGTTTGAAAAGTATATAAAGCTGTCACCTTTAATGGATTTATTAATGGATAACTCTAAGTTTTGATGTTAATGGGATTTAATGATGTTCTTGGGATAATTTAAGCCAAGATTAACATGTTGTTAATATAAGGAAGATTTATATCTAAAAAGATAATCTTTGTGCTTAATTGGCTCAATTTATGGTTTCATGTATATAAAGTACATTAATGGGCTTAGCAACCCTAATTTAGGTGATTATGACTTTTAATTGTTTATTTTTCGAAAACCCATGTATAAGATAGAGATAGGATGATCCTAAACCAAATTCAGAATAAAAGGGGCATTAATGTGGATAATTAGGTAATTAGGGTTGGGTGCATAGAAAAGCTATTTTAAAGTTTGTTGACCTAAAATGGTAAAGATTGAGAAATAGATCTAAGAAATTCTAAGGAAACCCTAATTCAACCTAGAAACCCTAGAAGGGATTCTCAAATCCATAAAAGAGTTTATGATGAGTATGTAATGATTAGATAATACATGCTTTTCAAGATTTAGATTTGCTTGTGTGATTTGATTGATTGGTTGATTGGACTTCCTAATTGGATTGGATACTTTGCTTGATTCTTTGAGATCTCCAAATCAGGTATGTGGTTATATTTATGATTACTCGCTTTAGTTTCACAGAGATTTCTGAGGATTTACCGATTGCTTGAAATTAAATGTTTGGATGACTTTATTTCCTGAAACCTATAAAGTGACTATGATTATCACAATATAATTATTTATGACTTACCCGAACCTACATACCATATTTGGATTTATGATTTATTATTAATGAGGACCAAGCCCTGGAGGGAAGGTCGTAAGTGGTCAAACCCTAGATGGGAAGACTACGTGGCACCTAGAGAGGTGGCCCACAAGGTACCAAGCTCAAGATGGAGAAGGTAGCCTAAAGTCCATTGCAAGGACTAAACCCTAAGAGAGGGTATACCAGAGGATGGGTAAAAGTAGTTGGGAAGTTATATTGAAAACATAATCCTTGATTTTTAACAAATATTTGGTGTGACTATGTTGTTACATTATATGTGCAAGATATTAGTTGCTACCACATACCAGTATAATCTTTATACTAACTGTTGTTTTGTTTGTTGGCATTTTATGAATACATGAAAGTGGATGAACAATTAAAGTGATATTTGAAGAAAAAATTCAATTAAATATCGGAGGATTTAGTTAGATAAAACTCTACTTTGGGTAAAGTTCCAAACTCCTATTTTTTGAAAGGTACATGAAAAGTAAATTCTTATCATGTTTTAAGCTTAATATGGGGTAGAATTCGTTAATTATATCTGATTCTTTGCAAAACCATTGATCCTATTATGGGATTGAGGCTCTAGCTTCTTGGTCTTCCTTAATTGGGGGTTACTGAGGGGTGGGGTCATTACAGTGGTGGAGGCGGCAGCGACAGAGAAACAAGAATGGTAGTGATGGTGGTGGCAACGACAGTGGCAGGGATCGCAAATCACCAGAGAGAAGAAGGACAGTTGCGATGAAGTAGAGAATCGAGAGAAAGTTTGTATCACGATGGGGCTATTAAGTTACCATAGTTATCAGTTGTATAGAAACACTGACAATTAAGTACATATTAATCATCTCGGGTAAAATCATCGACGATTAACCCCTAAACCAAAAAAAAATAGACACCGGTTTGGAGACATATTTGTCAGTTATGTCCCTAGAAATCGATGACTAACTACACATCCAAACAAAGAAAATGACTCTTGGGTTAGGGATATAGTTTTCAGTTTAGCAAGAAAAACATGTGACTAAGAAGCAATTTTTGGGGGGATATTTTTGTGGGGACATGGCGTGAAAACACCTAGTTGTAAGTTTTTTCTAAGAAACTGATGAGAAGAAACCATTGATTTAGACCCATCTTTAAAAAAAAATTGTCTCACCAAGGGGTCTAAATCATCACTTTTCAGGTAGAATTGACCACTAAATGGGGGATAATTTCTTACGTGGGGACATGGCACGAACATTTTGACGTCGGTTCTTCAAAAACTGACACCTATCTGAAAATTTTATAGGCAAATTTTTTTCCATGTAAAATTATATTTTGTTGTCAATTTTAGACGTCGGTTTCTATGAACAGAAAACAACATTAAAGATAAAGCAGTACCCATGTATTTTCTAAATCGGCATGACTTCACATATGGTGATGGTTGGTATGAGGAACCGATGTTGTTAATAGATTGGTGTCGGGTTTTTTGTGGAACCGACGTCACCCAATGTGACATTAAACATCAGATTTGTGCTAGTGTCAGTTAAGATTAGTTCTAATTTTAT
This sequence comes from Alisma plantago-aquatica, assembly GCA_963693085.1. Classification (NCBI taxonomy): domain Eukaryota; kingdom Viridiplantae; phylum Streptophyta; class Magnoliopsida; order Alismatales; family Alismataceae; genus Alisma; species Alisma plantago-aquatica. Next base: position 556,992,861 of record OY856412.1, read on the forward strand.
GGAATTATCAGAATTCTAGGTTTCACGATCATTAACTACATAGTTAAATTAGCCACGTTTAGGCTCCCTTTAGTTATTTAGAGGTTGGGATCATGCAGATCTATCCTATTCAGAATCAGATCCCATAGATTAAACTATTTATGATCTACATGTTCATCAGTGATCTCTAGGTACTTGTTTAGTCCTCCAATGTATTGTTATAATGGGTCTCTTTTGAAATCACATTTGTTTTATCGGGCATCCAGTTCTACAAGTCTAAGATTATTTCATCATGGATCATGACTGTCATGGAGCATGACTGATTAGACCACTTCCCAAGATATCAAACAAATAATAAGAATCTATGTTATATTTTAAAGGAGTTCTACAAGTTGCTATGATAACACAAGGATATCATGGGGCTACTCTCCATGTCATGATAAGGAGAAACTACTCAGACATTATGCAAGTGAACAAAGGCTAGAGTATGAAAAGTTGGATACTTGATCCGGAGGCCTCGAGATATAGAGATGAATTTTTTTGGAATCCCCCACCTTTTATAGGGGGAAAGGAGGAGACTAAACCCAAGAGGAATGGCTTGCTACATCTCAAAGTCACATTAGTCAAACTTTGACTACATTGATGACTTTCTCCTTTTGGTATATAACTTAGTCTTTACTTGCATTCATTCCTCCACACAAAGAATATGGCAATCATCAACTTCCTTTTATTCCTAGTCAAAGGAGTATCTTTAAAAACATTCATTGTTTTCCCAAATAGAGAATGGAGAATTATATTGAATTACCTTCCTTTAGTTACTTTGACACTCATTAACTTCTTTGACTCTCTTTGCTGAAGAATTCCATTACAGGAATTTCAAGTGTATTTTGATCCCATCAACAGTTCCAAATGACCCAAAAATATGTTTTTTTGTGGAAAATTGGATTCCCTTTCTACAACATATTTGCACATTTAATTTGTAATTTGAATGTAAAAGATATAGCAATTTTAGTGTGGGTATATATGTATATCAGGCATCGTAGGAAATTGTGAAAACATCTTCCAAGAGTAATGTTGGAGATTTTCATGCTTTGAAATAAATTGTCTATTTTCCTGCAAAAGGCTTAACAAATCAAGTAAAAACTCCAAATGACTAGGAAAAAAAGAAAAAGTAACATAATCAACTCTAAAACTAGAGAATAATGACAAAATGTTCCTAAATAGATTCTAAAACATGAAAATAAAATGGATAAATATAAATTTATCAAATACTCTAAACTTAAATTATTGCTCGTTCTCAAGCAACATTAAATAAAAAATAGTGCCCCACAATACTCTCATCCAATATTCCTCATTTTCCCAACACTACATGAATCCTTACCACCCTACATGGACAAGCAACTTCGATTTCTTGGGAAGTAGGAAAACACAATTCACTAACATTCCTAACACGAATTTGCTTCACAACTTGCTTATGTTGGAAAACATGCAAGGAATTAGAAGTTATATCCCTTCAATCATTAATACTCCCACATATTCTTAAAAAAATATGGCACAAGACCAGGGTTCAAGGATTTGATGGGGTTATGTAGATTCCCCTAGCCAAAAAAGTAGAGTGAAGGGAGGTATGGAAGGAAGTGGTATCTCCCTTATTCGGCTTGAGATCTTTTTATTTCTTTATTTGTAGTTACATTCACTTCATGTTTTAGTGTGCTATTTTGGCATATTTTATTGATGATACACCCCTATTAAACTTATGAGGGGTATGGGAGAAGCAAAAGAGGGTGGAGATCAGGGTGTGCCACCCCGAACTTGGAGTTTGACACATTTGCTTGGATTTTTGATTTTTTTTCTTCCTTTTAGCAGATGGAGAGATAAGAAGGTGGAGGAAGAAGTGTAGAATAGACTGGTAACCAAGTAGTCCTAGTAGCTCAAAAAATGTCCAACTAAAGGGGATGTCAGTGAGGGCTGGAGCTTTGAACATGGGAGCTTCATGGTACACCCAATGATTGGATGGTCGTGGAATCTCAAAGGGGTTTTTTGGTTGGTTAAAATGATTTTGCTTGTCACCTTGCATCCCCTCCTGTAGGATCCACATATCTCTCTTCATCAGTGGAGGAAGTGTTGATGATGTGTGTGGATGGGGGACTTGATAATATTCATCAATTGACTTTGAGGTTAACACTTCCCTAAAGGCCCAAGGTGGATCATCTTTTTCGAATGGAAAGGTGGTATAAGATGAATCCATTATGTGTAGTACCAAAATTGGTAGATTGGGTGGATGATCTGGCTTGGTTTTTCTTCATCACCCGAATATGCATGTAATAGATATGGTGCCAGCATGGGAGGAACTGTCTTATCAACTTGGTGCAGTGTTATATGTGGTTGTGTGTCCTCTTCATCTAACACTTCATCAATATAAAGGTTAATGGAGGTATCAGGGCCCTTTACTATGCTGATGGGGAGATTAGATTCCTTCATGGAACATATGCCCAACTCCATGGGATTAGAATAGGTCACCTCATAATATAACAAAGGCATGTAAAGTTCTTGAAAAGGTGGAATCACCTCATTGGGTTCAACCTGATATGGAACAAGGGGTGTTTGAGGAGGAATATAGGGCTCTTACTGAGGAGGCCCTTCTTTAAAAGGTGGATTATTGGGATCTTGATGAGGAATCCCTTCTTCAAAAGGACCCACCAGATGTGATCTAGAATAGGCTCGAAAAAAGTTGGTTTATCATCATAAACATTTATATCTAGGTCTGCAATATTAGAGGCTAGCAAAGCTGGGGCAATATTTGTTGGATTTGGGATAGATGAAATGATGATGGTATCATCATCATCATCAATTAAAATCATACTTAGTTGTTCTTGTAGAGGTGGAACTACCTCATTGGGTTCAACTTGATGTAGATCAAGGAGTGATTCAGGTGGAGTGTAGGGCTCTTGATGAGGAAACCTTTTTGGGCAGGTTCCACTAGTGCATTATGGGAGAGTGATGGTACATTTTCCACAATAGGATCAACCAATATTGGTTGATTATTGTAAACATTTGGATTTGGACCCACCATAGGTAAGGGTGGTGGTGCTTTAGATTGTTGGGAGTTTCTCGAGCCTGCCATTCATTAACCTTTTTTGGGGGTCTCTTGGCTCATGAACTTATCTATATAGGTGCCCATCGATTCACTTTTTGACTTATATGGATAGTCAGGGCCCCATACAGCTGCTTCCCAAGCTATGTTGATTTCTTCCATTATATAAGGCTCAATTTCTTTACAATACATTCCATCTCCTGATCAAGGTTGCTTGCATCTATGATGTGGTTCTTTGGGCTTCCTATGCTGCAATCTCTTTTGTTGTTTCTTTGGCCCTCATGGCCTATCTTTGATAGGAAAGGGTTTGGTTTACCTAAAAGTTTGAATCTTCCTTGCTTGTAAGGTGTGATGCTTCATATTTCTCCTTGGGAGGTGTAATATTATATGTAAGGAAGAGTATTCACATGTTTACTTCATGTGAAGATATATGGGGGAACTCTAGTATGTTATGATATGAGCAACCACATCTCTCACACCACATATCCTCTCTTTGGTCATCAAGAGTATTTTTCCTGACTTCTTCCTTGCTTGTAAGGTTTGGCGGTTCATATTTCTCCTTGGGTTTAAATTATGCGCAAGGAAGAGCATTCATATGTTTGCTTCATGTGAAGATATTTTAGGACACTGTAGTATGCCATGATTGGGGGAGCCACATCTCACACATCACAAATATGTTGCGTAAGACACTCCCTCTTTTGGGGAAAAACAAAGGTTAGAAAAAGTTTGAGAAGTGAAATAGAAAAACAAAATTACAAAACAAAACTATAAATTATAAAAATAAACTAGAAATTATAAAACAAACTAAAAATGATAAAACAAACTAAAAATTATAAAACAAACTAAAAATTATAAAACAAACTAAAAATTACAAGATGAAACTAAAATTATATTATTCAAGAGGATAAAATTGATTATTAAAAAGTATGAAAATTTTGTAGAAAAAAACATACCACAAGAACAAAAAACTCGGTAGGAGGATGTAACTACTAGAATGGGACTCAGTCGGGAAGGAACAGATAAGGGAAAAAGGAAAGGTGGAAGCATAAAAAAAACAATGATCCTAATTATTCAAAGCGGTTCAGATTTCAAAAACAATGTATGCCATCCCTAGCAATGATGCCAAAATTTGAAGTAGTCGTGAACACACAAAATTCACCATAAAAATTTCCCTTGGAGTTTAACCTTAGATATCTAACCAATCCACTTGAAAACAAATTGATAATGTAGTACTTTAGGAATCAATCCACAAGGATGGCATGTCAAAAATTAAATCGAATCAAACTTACAATGAACAATATTTAACACAAGATCATGGAGAATGGTTAATCTAAAATAAGAAATAAATTGTTGTGTTTAAAGTTCTTGAAAAAAAGTGCAAAATTAAAAGGAACAAAAGTAATTTGCAAGAAATGAAACTAAGTTAACAACATAATGTAAAGTTAAAGGAGCATAAGGAATCAACCAGTTAAGATTAATTAAAATTTTATGGAATTATCAGAAGTTTAGATTTCACTACCACAAACTCTATAATTAAAATTTCTATGGTCTTGTGGTCATTGGTGATCCATAGGTCCTTGTTCAGTCATTCAATATATTCTCAGAATGAGTCTCTTCTGAGATCACATGCATTTTATCCAACTTTCAAGTCTACAAGTCCAAGATTCATTCACCATGGAGCATGACTGATCAGATTACTCCCACGATATCAAATGGATAATAAGAACCTCTTTTATATTTTGAAGGAGTTTTACAATTTTCTATGATAACACACAAAGATCATGAGGGTACTCCCGATGTCCCGATAAGGAGAAACTACACAGACATGATGCAAGTGAACAAAGACTACAGTATGAAAAGTTGGATCCTTGATCCGGAGATCTAGAGTTGTTTTTTCTTTAGAGTCCCCACTCCTTTTATAGGGGTAAGGAAACCCAAGAGGAATGACTCGCATCATCTGAAAGTCACATTGGTCAAACTTTAACTACATTGATGACTTTCTCATTTTGGCATTTGACTAAGTCTTTACTTGCATTCTTTCCTCCACACAAGGCATATGGTATTCATCAAATTTACTTTGTACCCAGTCAAAGGAGTATATTTAACAACATTCATTGTTTCCCCAAATAGAGAATGAAGAACTTTTTTGAATTCCCTTACTTTAATTACTTTGACTGCTCATTAACTTCTTTGACTCTCGTTGGTATAGAATTCTGTTACAGGAAATATTTAGTATATTTTGATGATTTTAAAAGTTACAAAGTAATCCAAAAATATGATTTTCTTGTAGGAAATTAAATTTCATTTGTAGTTCATATTAACACATTTGATTTGGAGTTTTTATGTAAATGATATAGAAATTTTGGTGCGGGGTCTAGATGTATATCAGGCACTGTGGGAAATTGTGTAAACATCTTGCAAGAGTAATTTTGCAAATTTTTACATTTTGAAATAATTTGTCTATTTTCCTCAAAAGGCACAATAATTCAAGTAAAAACACAATTTGATAAAAAAAGGAAGTAAAACTAAGATAATTAATTCTAAAACTACAGAATATTGAAAAAATTCTCCTAAATAGAGATCTAAAACATGTAAATAAAATGGATAAATATGATTTTATCCGAAGGATGGTGGAAATGAGAAAGGAAGCACATATGGATTGATTCTTAGAGTTGATGTGGAGGTATTGAAATAGTTATACATGGGTCTAAAATCATGGAGAGGAAAGGAAAATAAAAGGGAAGGGCAACGGGGGGAACAATTAGAGTGGAGAAAACCTCTTGTTGATGATGGGTTGCGACATCCAAACCTAGGGGAACTAGGGATTACTAGATTCCCCTCCGTGTAAGCAATGTCAATCAAAGAAAATATTAACACAAGGAGAGGAGAAATCAAGATTGGAGAGAGGAGAAAGGATTGTGAGTACTGTGCAATATGTTCATTGTTTCCTACTTGAGGTCGGAGATGAGTCTGGATCAACACAAGCAGCATCTAAAGACTCAATAATAAATAAGTACAACTAAAAGAGAAGATCCATATGCCCTGGTCTCGATGGTTTTAATGGTTGTTTTTACAAGTGTGCTTGGAAGTTTATTGGTGATGATGTCTTTGAGGCCATTTCTAAATTCTTTCAAAAGGGTAAAATCTTGAAAGAAGCTAATAGAACGTTCATCTCCCTTCTTCCCAAGGGAAGTGACTCTAACTTGATTTCGAATTGGTGACCCATTGCTCTTTGTAATGTGTTTTATAAAATCTTATCCAAAATTTTGGCTAATAGATTACAAGTTGTGTTGCCTAATATCATTGATAATGCCCAATGCGCTTTTGTCAAGGGAAGGAGCATTAAAGACACTGTGTTACTTGTCAACAAGATTCTTAGTGATTTCAAGAAGAAGAATTGTTCCAATATATGCATTCAAGCTGATCTTTCCAAAGCTTATGACTCTGTTAGTTGGAAATACCTTTTCTCAATTCTGTATAAGATGGGTTTTTCCAAAAAATGGATTAGTTGGATTGAAGCCATTTTTACTTTGACTTCCTATCAGATTTTGGTTAATGGAGAGCCATCAAATTTTATTTTTCCAACTAATGGTGTGAGACAGGGTGATCCTATTGCCCCTTACTTATTTGTTATTACGATGCAGGGCCTTACTGGACTTTTCAAAAAAGAAGTTTTAAGTAAAGATATTATCCCTATTTCTGTCTCTAAGAGTTATAGTTGTTCTCATATTCTGTTTGTTGATGATCTTATGATTTTCTCCAAGGCTTCTAGTATTAATGGTAGTAACATCAAGAAGGTTCTAGACAACTTTGCTAGCATGTCTGGTCTGAAAGTTAATAATGATAAAAGCAGGGTGTTTCTAGGAGGTGGTAATAGGGTGGATGATATCCCCAATCTGCTGGGTATGAGAGTTGATGATATCGACAAAACCAAATACCTTGGTCTCCCTCTTTTTCATGGCAAAATTAGAAATAAGCATTGTGACAAGTTGATTGACAGAGTCAAGAAAAAGCTGGAATGCTGGAAATCGAAGATGTTGTCTATGGCTGGTAGGATTGAGCTCATTAAATCAACCCTTTCTACTATGCACCTCTTTTGGGTTATGGCCTTTCCTATTCCTTCTTACACTCTTGAGGAGATTGAGAGGATTTATAGGGACTTCTTATGGGGTCAATCAGATAACAAAAGGAATATTCATCTTATTAAGTGGGACATTGTTACTTTGCCCAAAGATGAAGGTGAAAAACACTAGAGGGGGGGTGAATAGAGTTTTTAAAACAATTTTAACAATTATTTAACTCAAACAACCAACCACAAAATATTGGACAAGGGGACAAGGATTTAGAGTGGTTCCAACTTTAGCAAATACTAAAGTTGTCAGTCCACTACCCGGTTGCTTACCCAACCGGGATTTGGAAAGAATTTAATTTTATTACCTCGCAAGGACTTTACATAAAATTACAATTCTCTCCCTAAACCCTTCAAGCATCCTTCACCTAGAAGTAATCGCACCAACCTTGAAGCAGCTTTCACCTAGAAGTAATTGCACCAACCTTGAAGCAGCCTTCCTCCTGAAGTAGCTTCCCGTTGCAATAGCCTTCTTGAAGTAGCTTCCCGTTGCGATAGACTTCTTGAAGTAGCTTGAAGTCCACCTTCTCCTCCGAGAAGAACCTTCTCCAATCTGAAGCCTCCAACCCTAGGAGTAGAAAGGAGAATACAAAGAATAAAAGGAACAAGAAGGAAAACAGAAATTACAACTTATCCTTTTAAGCACAAGGCTTGATTTGCCTATATCAAGCGTATTGATCTCCTAACCAATGAGTGTAGAAGTGTAAGTGCTGTGGAAAGGAGATGCTAGCCTATAGGATACAAAATTAGAGCAATGGGAATGAATAGCCAATGTTGGAATTGCTCTATTGCTCAAAACAGATTGCCAATGAGTATTCAAGCTCAAGTATAGCACAAGTGTAGCTTAGGTGTATTTAGGTGTCCTAAGGCATGTCCTATTTATAGAAATGACCTACAAGTGCTTAAGGACGTTCTAGACACTTTCTAGGGGGTTCTTAGTGCTCAACTAGCCGTTATGTGTCCACTAATTGCATTTGCAACGGCTAGTTAATTGACCCTAAAAAGTGCAGACAAAACTCTTCTCGGTCGAAGATTTGTCGACCGAGAGTCCTTCTCGGTCGAAGATTTGTCGACCGAGGGACTTCCTGGAACAAGTGTTTACAACGTTCATTTCCAACTCCCAACCACCTTGTCTGCTGGGTCTAACGGCTAGTAGGGTCTATTCTCGATCGAAGATTTTGTCGACCGAGAGTTTCTCGGTCGAAGTTTTTGTCGACCGATATTTTCTCGATCGACGATTTGTCGACCGAGAATATTACTGACTCAATGTATTCATTTACTAAGTGTGTGTATCAATGTGCAATTGTGATACTATCTTGGGAAAAGACCTATCTAAGTGTTGTGAGTGGATAGGGAAGATCTAAACGCTTGATTTACATGATATCTAATTACTTGTACATTATATACTTGTACAAGCATTTACATTTGATTACAATCATGAAAATAAAGCGATTTTATCAAATTGTTCTTCCAAGTCTTTGTTATCCACCACCTTATATGCTTGTTCCTGAAATACTCAAATAGCACGTTAAAACCACAAGAATGAAATGTTTGTCATTATCAAAACAAAGGGATTAACATAATGTCCAATTTAGCCAGCAATCTCCCCCTTTTTGAAGATGACAAACATTTCCTAAATATAAAATAAGGAAATATAAATCATATGAGTTTCATACCTGAAGTTTACCTTTTGTAGCCATTCTTGTGTTTTGCAAGTGGGTGCTGGCTGAGATGTTATGAAACTCATTTTATTTTATGTTTTTGATTTTATATTATTTCTCCCCCTTTGTCATTTCAAAAAGATATCCAAGTTTACTTGTATTTCTCCCCCTTAATTTTATGTTATGCTCCCCCTTAAAGAGATATTCAATTTAAAGTCAAGGGATTAATATAAATGTAAGCCATTTATTGTCGAATTTAGCCATAATGTTTCTCTAACCAAATACACGGGATGTTAAGCCCAAATTTGTTTAGAGAATTCCATTAAGAACAAAATATATGTCATATTCATGAATTTTGAAGATTTCTTTATTTTCATAACAAAAATTACTTTCAAGAATACTAAGGTCATAACAAGCTTCAAAGCTTTGTAAACTTCTTAATCTTATAATCAAATTTGTTTTTGTGAGCTCCCCCTTAATCTTATAATTAAGACAATTTAAGGATTCTAAGGTCACAAATGATTTTTAAGATTTGATTTTGACCTTTTATTAAGGCTCCATGTTTTCAATATGATAAACTCATTTTGAGTCAAGATACTAAGATTAAATGCATTAAACTGATGTACAAATAAGCATTTTGTCAAAGCTTATTTTAGGTCGACCTTGACTTCGACCATAGCGCCCCTTGGCTAAATTTTATTTCAACCAAGAGGCAAAAATCTGCAGATTTCACATGTGAAGTATAAATTTTGCAGGTAACTTAAAGAGATATCAATTAAATTACTTTGAATAAAACCTATTATGAATGATTTCCTTTTTACTATGAGTGCATAAATCAAGTCCTATTTCTATTCATATTAATCATGTGATTCTTCAAGAAAAGACATATATCCTTGAAGGCATGAATGATATCTCAATTTCTTATAGATACCAATTGAGGAATTCTTTATTTTATGTTTTGCAAACCTTAAAGTTATTTTATGTATCATCAAGGATCCACGCATACAATAATCATTATCTATTTGTTCTATGTAACATAGCATCATCTTTATGAGCTGAATGATAAAATAGTGAAAGCATATCCATGATGTAATGATAGAACAATAGAATGATAATTCCATGAAATACAGTGATTGTGATCATTTAAACTAAATGTCATAACACATGATTTCTATATAGATAGACCAGGAGATGCTTAAAAAATCATGTAAAACATTATAAAATAGTGATTTCTAAACATGATTTTCAGTTTTTCCTTATTTAGAGGATCAATAGAAATGATATCATTTATATTCAAAAATGATCTTCAACTTGTTTTGCATGTAAAACAGTCATTAACAGCAAATAGATAGCCACTTGATCAATCAAATTATTCAGCAATGTTACTGCAGACTGAAATCAGTGACCTGTTCGGTCGAAGTTTTCTCGACCGACTGACTGCTCGGTCGAAGATTTCTCGACCGACAAGGTTTCTGTATTATCTTCAGAACTATTTATTGATTCCAAGTAAAATATAGACTATATTTAATTCAATTATGCAATTTAAAAATCAGTTTTAGTTGAGATAAAGCATATGAATATCAAAGTAACATTCATATTCAAATCTTTAAGTTTTAAGAACCTTAATTGAGATAAATTTTCAAGTTAGAAATTTTAGTTACTTGAATCATTTTGTATCTCTTTATGTTAAGTTGAGATAGACATAGGGATATGCAATTTAAAGTCTTCGGTCATATCTCACCTTAGTCTAATCAATTCAATTTGGGGGTTTTGGAACCCATACCAACTCAACATCCTTTTTCTTGTATGGGCATGAAAAAGAGTAGTGTCCAAGACGTAAGCAATAATGGCAACATATAGAATCAACCTCAAGTCTTTTTCTATGGTTTTGTTCTAGGTTGTTCTTTGGTACAAATGTATTTGTTCCTTTAGGTACATATATAGATTGATGTTCTCGTGTCTTTCTCCAACTAGGTTGTTGATAAGATTTCCCCTTAGGCTTGTAACCTAGTCCTCTTCTCCCAATTTGATGATAGGAATCATCAAGGATTCCATTGTTGCTTAACCTACTAACTTCTTGGTGCAACTTAGCAATCTCATCCATTCTTTTCTTAATATCTAGTTTTTCTTGATCTAGATTAGATGATAAAGAATTCCTTTCTTTCACTATATTATCATAATCTAGATGTGTACACAAGACAGGTTGTTTTTGAAGATCATTTAACTTTGCAAGTAATCCAACCTTTTCTTGAGATAGAAGATCATAATTTGTTTCTAGAGTAAAAATCTTCACATTACTACTACTTAGAGATGATTTCAAAGTATGATTTTCAAAAATAATGCTATCTTTTTCAAAACCAAGATCATTTAATTTAGCATATAAATCTTCATTTTCAGATGTAAGAGCAAGAAGTCTAGCATTTAACTCATCATTTGCTTTAATAGATTTCTTTAATTTCTTCTTGCACTCAACATATTTAATATGTGTTTCTTCAAGACTAGCAACTAGTTCTTCTTTAGATAAATCAAAAAGACTTACCTCTTCTTCTTCTTTTTCACTAGTTGTAGAAATAAGACAATCTTTGTGCTCATCTTCCTTCTTTGATCTCCATGGGCATCTAGTTGTTGTGTGGCTTGTTCCTAAGCACCAATTGCAACATGTTGTAGTTTTGTCCAAGCAGCACCTTTTGTTGTGATTGTAATCACCATTACCCTCCATTCTTCAAGACCTGGTTAGGGTTCCTTGAAGCCTGCTCTGATACCAATTGAAAGACACTAGAGGGGGGTGAATAGAGTTTTTAAAACAATTTTAACAATTATTTAACTCAAACAACCAACCACAAAATATTGGACAAGGGGACAAGGATTTAGAGTGGTTCCAACTTTAGCAAATACTAAAGTTGTCAGTCCACTACCCGGTTGCTTACCCAACCGGGATTTGGAAAGAATTTAATTTTATTACCTCGCAAGGACTTTACATAAAATTACAATTCTCTCCCTAAACCCTTCAAGCAGCCTTCACCTAGAAGTAATCGCACCAACCTTGAAGCAGCCTTCACCTAGAAGTAATTGCACCAACCTTGAAGCAGCCTTCCTCCTGAAGTAGCTTCCCGTTGCAATAGCCTTCTTGAAGTAGCTTCCTGTTGTGATAGCCTTCTTGAAGTAGCTTGAAGTCCACCTTCTCCTCCGAGAAGAACCTTCTCCAATCTGCAGCCTCCAACCCTAGGAGTAGCAAGGAGAATACAAAGAATAAAAGGAACAAGAAGGAAAACAGAAATTACAACTTATCCTTTTAAGCACAAGGTTTGATTTGCCTATATCAAGCGTATTGATCTCCTAACCAATGAGTGTAGAAGTGTAAGTGTTGTGTAAAGGAGATGCTAGCCTATAGGACACGAAATTAGAGCAATGGGAATGAATAGCCAATGTTGGAATTGCTTTATTGCTCAAAATAGATTGCCAATGAGTATTCAAGCTCAAGTATAGCACAAGTGTAGCTTAGGTGTATTTAGGTGTCCTAAGGCATGTCCTATTTATAGAAATGACCTACAAGTGCTTAAGGACGTTCTAGACACTTTCTAGGGGGTTCTTAGTGCTCAACTAGCCGTTATGTGTCCACTAATTGCATTTGCAACGGCTAGTTAATTGACCCTGAAAAGTGCAGACAGAACTCTTCTCGGTCGAAGATTTGTCGACCGAGAGTCCTTCTCGGTCGAAGATTTGTCGACCGAGGGACTTCCTGGAGCAAGTGTTTACAACGTTCATTTCCAACTCCCAACCACCTTGTCTGCTGGGTCTAACGGCTAGTAGGGTCTATTCTCGATCGAAGATTTTGTCGACCGAGAGTTTCTCAGTCGAAGTTTTTGTCGACCGATATTTTCTCGATCGACGATTTGTCAACCGAGAATATTACTGACTCAATGTATTCATTTACTAAGTGTGTGTATCAATGTGCAATTGTGATACTATCTTGGGAAAAGACCTATCTAAGTGTTGTGAGTGGATAGGGAAGATCTAAATGCTTGATTTACATGATATCTAATTACTTGTACATTATATACTTGTACAAGCATTTACATTTTATTACAATCATGAAAATAAAGCGATTTTATCAAATTGTTCTTCCAAGTCTTTGTTATCCACCACCTTATATGCTTGTTCCTGAAATACTCAAATAGCACGTTAAAACCACAAGAATGAAATGTTTGTCATTATCAAAACAAAGGGATTAACATAATGTCCAATTTAGCCAACAGAAGGAGGTTTAGGGTTTAGAAAGTGTAAGGATGTTGCTAATGCTTATCTCATTCAGAATGTGTGGGACATCACTAGAAAGAAGGACAATCTTTGGGTTAAATGGATCGGAGAAAAGTATTTCAAAAAAGAGTCTTTGTGGAGTAGTATAATCTCACCAAATCACTCTTGGATGTTTAATTGTATCATTAGATGCTTACCATTGCTCAGAAAGTATTTCAACCTCAAGATTGGTCCTGGCAATAGTTTAAAGATCTGGAAGGATCCCTGGGTGGCAGGGAATTTTCTTTATGATGTTGTTGATAGGAATTTCAGTATCAGGGCAGGGCTCTCCTCGGATGCTCAGTTGAATTCCATTATTGCCAATGGGAATTTGTTCATTAATGACTCTCGTTTCTCTAATATTATGATGGATATCTTGAATAAGATCATCATTCATAAGATTGAAAAGGATATGTTCTTGTTTGATGGCAAGGAGAATGTTTCCTGTAAGTCCATTTGGGAGAGTATTAGGGTCAAAGGGTCTGAATATAGAAATTTTTCCTAGATTTGGAAATGTAGAAGTCATGCCAACAGCAAAATTCATGTTTGGAAAGCCATTCATAACAAGATTCCTACATCCGATTATGTGAGAAGACTTGGTATCCCAATTTCCTCAGTTTGTTTCCTCTGTATGAAAGGTTACGAAGACACTCATCATGTTTGTTTTGACTGCTCTTACCCTAAGGATGGCTGGTCTTTGGCTCTGAATAGTAATCTTATTGATAAAATTCCTACTGATTGGGATGATGTTACCCTTATGCCTAGTGCTAACGCTGGTATTATGTCACATCTTATTCTTTACCAAACGTGGCATGAAAGAAATAATAGAGTTCATGTGAATGCCTTCAGGACTCCTAACATTCTTTGGAACATTATCTATGATGCGTTCTCTATCTTAGCTGACTCTGTGGGTGCTCAGTAATTTTTCTTTGGTTTGGTGCTTCCTCTCCTCCAAAAGTTTTTTTTTCAGGTGGTGTTCTGGGTTCTTTAGGGCCTGCTGCAGTTCACTTTGGGTTTTGGAGGTCTTGCTTTTCTTTGTTTCTGGCTATGATAGTTATAGGCTGATCTTGCTCTTGGAGGTGCTCTGGAGTGATTTGTTTCTTTGATGTTCCAGTCATTTTACATGGATTTGTTATGATGGTGCTGATATGTTTAGAAGTCTTCTGGATGGTGGATGACATGGTTGTTGGGTTCTGGATGTGGTAGTTTTTTTTAGCCTCATCATCACACTTCCCTTGTTGCATCTCTCTTAGTCAAGATTGGTTGAGCCTCGCCTTTGCTCTCCCCCTGCTGCTACTCAGGATGGTCTTCTCTGGAAAGGTGTTGTTGTATCTGGTTCTATCCCAATGTTCTTTTTTATGGAAGTTTGGTTGAGCCTCGCCATTGTTCTTCCCTTGTTGCTCCTCTGGATGTTTCTCTCTAGAAAGGTGTTGTAGTGTCTGACTTTCTGCTCTCCCCTCACTTGCGAAGTGAAGATAGTATTTTTTTCTGGTGGTCCGATCTTTCCCTTTTGGTGTTTGAGATCTACAGATCGATGGTTCTACTTCTGTTTGATCTTTTTGTCGTGTCAAGTTGCTTGTGTTGCACCCCTCTCACTTCTCTATGATGGTTGAGCTCTGCTCCCCTCTCACATTCAGTGATGGTTGAGTCCAGTTCTTCTTCTGGTGCCCGGCTACCTTTTACCACTGCAGGTGCTAAGGTCGTGGTGCTGTTGTTCTTACTGCTTGGGATGCCCCCCTCTCACGGTCCAGGTTGTTTAGTGAAGATCGAGTTATTAGATTCATCTGCTTGGTTGTCTTTTTTCTTCTCGTTGTTGTTGGGGTTGGTGCTGGTTGTGAGCTGCTCCTTGGATGGTTTTTCCCATTTATCACTGATGGCTCATATGGTTTATGGCTTTGATCTGTTCTTTGTCAAGTTGCTTGGTTATGCCCCCGGCTCACTTATGTGATGGTTGAGTTTCTTCTGGTTTCTAAGGTTCGATGCTAACTCTGGTTGGATGGTGGAAGAATTCTGAAGTCCTCCTTAGTCTCATAGTTTTAAAGCTATGGTTTCTCTATCATATTTTTTAGTTGTGTCTTCTTCCTAGTCTTCTTTTTCCCCTTTCTTTTGTATATAGCATGTATAGTTCTTTTCTTTTTTTCTATCTTCCTTTGAAGGTAGGATGCATTGTACAGACACTTTTTCTAAAAATACATAAAAAGCAACACGAGTTTTTACCGACCAAAAAAAAGAGAAGATCGTCCTAATGTCAGAACTTTGGAAAATCCAAGTTTTAACCTTGTGATAGCCAAAAATATGAAACTCTATAAAATTGAATGCATCCAAGGAAATAAAGACTATAGGTGATCTCATGGTTTGGAGTTAAAAGAAGTTCTTTCCATATTTATTTATCAAACAAATATTCATGGATGATATTTTGATGTATGATCTATTTTTAGGATTGTATCACATGACTTACTTTCCCTAGACTTATATGCAACCAAATCCACTAGTCAATTCACATTTCCTTTACTAAAATATTTAGTGTTATTATCTTTCCAAGTAAAACAAACCTATCATTATTCTATATATCCTTTTTATGACTATCAGGGTGGTTCCCATCAATAATGTTGAGAGAATATGTTCTAGCTTGTTTTATGGATCATTAAAGTCACTAGTCGAGTTAGCGACATTAGCTATTATACTCATTTTTATTCAGTAGTAAAACCTACCAATATTGTATGGATATCCAAATTATTCTTCACACTTCATTAATTTGTGTGCATACTAATTTTTTACTTTATAAGAACTAGAATTTATTTTGTGGAGTATGATGTTTAATGTTTACTAATACTACCCATTTTAGCACTAAATGCCAATTATTTACATCCTATTAAGGTTAAGGGTGACAAGGGACCTATCTTATACATTATTAGATTTCTAATATTTACAATAAGTCAAACAAGTCATCTAATGACATCTAATCCCATCATGTGTCCATGCTAGGGCTTACCTTTTTGGGGCCTAACCTAGGAAGTATACTCATAGATACCTAATTCAAGGTAATTAGGGTTTCAGGGATAGGAAGGCATGTTTTGGTATTTTATAACACTCCACCCCTTTTAAAAGGATACCATTCTCAAAATCTAACCATCCTTACTACTAACCAACTACTATCCACCCTTTATAAGGTTTTAACTTAACAAGTCAAGCTAAATAGAACTTAAAGGCATCATGGTTGTATATCAAACATAGGGGTGTGTTTAGGATATACATAGGTCATGCCTCCAACTAAAATTTCATAACCACTTAGGGTTGCTTTTTAGGTCCTTGGGGTACTAACCTATCAATCATAAGGTTCACATAAAAATCTGGTAGAACACTAGGTACAACTCTCCACAACCTCATGGAGTGAAAGAGGGTATGTCCACTACACCATTTTACAAACTACATCTTCCTAGACACCTTAGTAAAATTGGGGTTTCAAAGTTATATTCTAACTAGTTCTAGTGTTTCTCTACCTAACACCATGCATTCCTGCATTGTGCCTTAGTTCAAGAAACCATCAATAAAGTACATAGAAAACTTTTGTTCATATAGTACTATAATGAAAAATGATTTTTGGCGATGAAATATATTTGATATAAAACTAAAGATGGATCTAAAATCAATTGAGAGAACCAAGTTACACATTTTCCATGTTAAGATCGCCTTATCAACTACTTTCTCATTTACCTATCTTCATTGTAATGTAAAATTTTATAACATCCAAAGAGATATGTCACAACTAACCTACATTTTAGGGTAGGTGTTTATGGATACCTTCACATCAGGGTTTACTCATCAAGATCATTATGTGTACCTAATATGATTCTACATGTTCCTTTAATTATCTCATGAACAAAGTAGTTAAATATAAGAGTAAACATCTCATATAGGGTTTTCATTCACAGTAAGGGTTCCATCTAGGATAGATAAAATTGAAATAGTCAAAATCTAACTGTCTTAGATTTGATACCATCTTAGAGGGAGTAGGAATTGAGAGGGGATCCAGTCCTCACTATATGAAATAAGATTCATCATGCACAATAAACACAGATCAAGGTTTTGCAATGGATGAATAATCTTTTACTCTTTCATATTTGGATACCATATAAACCAAAGTAAAATGCCAGAATAAAACGTATTAACTATATATGATGTATAAGTTTACATAATAATATCCCACTTGGGGATTACATGAAGGAAACAACTTCAACATTTAAACAAAGAAAAGTCTAAACTACATCAAGTCTATCTCTGAAAAACTTCAGCTCTACTAAGCCAAGTCTAGGTCATCATGTCAAATCCTCCATGTCCTTCACCTAAGGGGTTGGAAGCATACCCCCCAAGAGAATACAAAGTGGAAGTTGTCAACTTAAAAATTTTGGTATGTGAAAAAAATAGGGGTCAAGAAATATTTGGGAAAAAGGACAACAATAAACATTATTAAGGCTTCCATCAGATAGGGAATTAGAACATGCAAATGGATATCAAAGAGAACAATTTAAGGTATATCAATGATACAATTGTCATTCAAGAAAACATAAATACATGCCACATAAGCATAAGAAACAAACTAGAGCAAACAATCCATCCAATTTATCATCAGTTTAGCATGCAAGTGAAACAGATGCAGCACTAGAGTAAATATAGACTGTGGTGATTAGGCACATAATTCAAAACCTTATAGATAATGTCACACAACCAAACTCCCATGTCATACAAGTTGGGGTATGGGTCATACTTTCCTATATCCCAAATATATAAAAGTATATGAGTGATAAGACCTCAGTTCATGGATGGAGTACTATTTAGGTATCCCAAATGCCATCATCTTCCTATATGCAACAAAGAAACCATGCTATTGCACACAAAACCCAAACATGCATCTTTCCTATAGTCATATGACGAACCAACTGTCCTCTATACATGACAACCAATCATGCAAACCCCAATTAGGGTTTGTGCAATGACAAGGACCTCTAGAGGAGCCTTCTACCATGGCATGCCCAGAGTTGCAATCACTGATAAGACGGGATATAGGGGAAAAGACATCAAATAACGTGAGTAACCATCAAATTTGAGAAGTCAACTCAAAACCAACCATTGTACAAACGCTAATAGTTGAAACCTATATCACAAGTATATAGAATCTGTAGAACAGCAAAATAGCAAGTAATAAGGGAAAAGTGTTCAATACATTGGATCAACTAGAAACATGTGTGTGGGAAGCTTAAGACAATAAACTAAAGAATTATAGAGGTTTAGTGGGTGTGTGAGGGTGAGATGCATGTAGGAGAACTCGAGGTAATTCAAGGAGGCAACTAGAGTTGGGAAGGATGTTGGCAAAGAGTGAGGAAGAAAGAAAGGAAGAGGGATCAATTCCTGGAGAAAGTGGAGGTATTTTAATATTTATGTAGGTGTTACAACCCCAACTTTTGTGTTCATTGGTGAGAAATGTAATTTCTCATATCAAAGATATTGGAATGAATAATGATATAATTTGGTTCAAATAAATGGATTTTGTTTACAATAGCCTTGATGTTTGTGTTGTGGGCTTTATTGGCTATTGGGCCCAAATAACAAGAAAATTCAATTAGTGAATGGATAATCAAGTTTTTGAGAAAAGAAAAATGTGGAAACCTCTAGAAGGAAAATCCAAAGAGGGATTTCGTGCCTCTTGGGTTCCTTGGGTTCCAATGAGTCCAAAGTTGCATAAAGAGTGTAGTAAGAAAAGAAAAGATCAATTAAGTATTTCTTTATTAAGAAAGAAATTGAAAATAATGATGAAATGAGGAAAATAAGGGAAAGGAAGTATAATTGAGTTATCCTTGGTGGAATTTCGTATCCTAAGGATTCCTAATGATAAAAGGAATATTAGTGAGTAAAATAAAAGAGAAATAAAGAGAAATCCTCAAAAAGAAATATTTTAATAAAAAATAAAAAAGATAATGAGAAATAATGAAGAATAATGCATTTAGATACATCTAGAAGGATAATGAGTATCCAATAAAAAGGATTTCGAAATAATAGAGTTTCTTGGGGTCCAAGGAACCCCAATAAAGACGAAAGAAAGAGAAAATACCATATTTGCAAAATAAAAGGATAATGTGATACATTATTAATGAATTTTTTGATATTGTTAAAAAGGAAAATAGTGTCTACCAAAAGAAAATAGAAATTCATGCTTATGGATTAAAACGCAAACATAAACAGAATAAGAGAAAAGAATTTCGAATTCTTAATGACTAAGGATCAAAGGGAAACAAAGAATTAAAATGAGGAGAGAGAATATACTTCTCATTAAAGGAATCAATGTCCTACTTGGAAAGGAACTCCTTGATTCGTGAATAGCTAACATATGGCTTCATTTCCCACCCCTATATAAGGGGTAGAGTCTTGGTTTTAAAGGAAGAAAGAACCCCACGTTCTTCTACTTTCTTCTTTTTCTTCATTTTTGCCCTTAAACCCTATCTATAAGAAATAGCATGAGCAAGAGGTTAGAAAGGGCCAACACATGGTAACGAAGGAACCCAGGAGTACCCCAGTGCCGAGGAGCAGCATGACCATCGAGGCCATGCCCAGGAACTCACGTCGCAACAGCAACTGGGTTGCAATGACGGCCACCAAATCTTGGCCCGACGAGCACCATAACGGCCACCTTGGCCAAGAAGTGCGGGTGCCCTGTGTGCGCCCATGAGCGAAGGAGGTGGAGGAGCAAGTTTTGGCGAAGATGGCGGCCCAGGGAGAGAAGGCGTGCCCACGCATGGCTGCCAACGGCGGCCGCTAGGGTTTGCTGAAGGTTGAAGACAACCTGTTGGGCCGTTGGACGGATATACCCTCTGGGGTATGAAGCGGCGACCAACTTAAAGGAGGGCAGAATAGACTTTTCATTATTTTTCCAAACAAGTCACGTGAGCAGTTGCATGGGAACTAGGCTACATGGCACCTCCCCATTGGCCCAAAGTAAGTCAATTTTGCATAATTCATATCTAATAATCGGTAGCTCAGATGAATATGAATAATATATGCATTTTGATCAAGAGAACTCAAGGAATGCAATAAAAATATATTTGAAACCTAATTCCTCTTGCAATTCGAAAAGTAGTGTAAATTATCAACTTTAATGGATTAAAGGTTAAGCAACTCTATTTTGTAATGTTAATGTGATTTGTAGGGTTTAATTGATGATTAAAGTTGATATTAGCCTGTTAATGATAAAAGGGAACATTAGGAACAAAAAGGATGAATTTAGCACATAATTAGTTAATTTAGAGTTTCATGTGCATGAATATAATTTAATGGGCCTTGAAACCCTAATGTTGGCAAATTCGACTCTTAATAGCTTTAATTAGTCAAAGTGGTGGATAAAGATGAGATATAATGATTCTAATCTATTTCGAGCATTAAAGTTCCTAATTTGTGGATAAATAACCTTAATATAGAAATTAGGGTTTTTGAATGCATCAAGGTAGAATTAATGATAAATAGTGTTCATATGAGTATTAGAGCATAATGAACTACAAATTGATGATAAACGAGCATAATGACTTTGTCATGGGTTAAAGATGATAAAAATGG
The DNA here is from genome assembly GCA_963693085.1 of Alisma plantago-aquatica. Lineage (NCBI taxonomy): Eukaryota > Viridiplantae > Streptophyta > Magnoliopsida > Alismatales > Alismataceae > Alisma > Alisma plantago-aquatica. The sequence goes on from OY856412.1 coordinate 557,013,622, forward strand.
TAGCTTTAATGAAAAGAGGCTTAATGGACTTATATAATGGTTAATTATGCCTTAAATCCAAAACTGAGGATTAGATGTTGAGATAATTAGGGTTTGTGATCAATTGCGTTAAATTAGGGTTTAAAATAGTAAAAGATGAAGGGAAACCCTAATTGCAATGGAAACCCTAAAAGTGGACTAGAAACCCTAGGAAGCGAGCTAGATTTAATAGATATTAATGACATGAGTAATAAAAGGAAATTGTATAATTGTTTTAGGATCTTATTGAATGCTTGATTGCCTATAGGTTGATTGGAATATTTCTATCTCACATCAACTTGACAGGTATGTGGTTATGCTTATGATTATCCCGCAGTAGTTTTCCGAGGATTTTATCGATGTTTACATCGTGGCTTGAATTAATTGTTGGATGAATTTAATTAATGCAAATTATAATGTGAATATGACTATCACATAAGAGATGTGCCTACTAGCTCAGATCCTAGTCCCCTCTATAGCTTAATGGGTTGACCTAGTACATGGCTACCAATGGGGTAGGCCCATCAGGTCATGAAATGACTTAGTACATGGCTACCAATGGAATAGGACCATCAAGTCACTTGGAGTCAGAGATTGGACTACCTATGGGTAGTGCCATGCAACTCAACCCTAGATATTGATCTACCTGTTAGGTAGGATCATGCGGGTTTAATAAGGATCTACCTAGAGAGAGGTAGTATCTCTGTCCACTCCAGGGACAACACAGAGATAGGGGATAGGAAAGAATTGAGTAGTATGTTTTAAAACATAATCTTGGTTGTTAAATGATAATTGGATGATTTCTTTGTTACTATAGTTGCACGATTATTGTTTCTCCCACATACCAGCTTCTTGTTGACTGATGTTTTGTTTGTCGGCGTTTTAGGTACAATGAAAAGAACAAACAGTAAAGTGGCATATGTGGAATTAAATGAGTATTAACTTGCACAGGAGGATTAGTTAGATCAGTATCTTCATGGTTAGAAATTTAGAAGTACCAGTTTTAAAAGGGTAAGCAAAGTTTTTATTGTTTACCATATTTCAGTATAGTTGGTAGAATTTAATAATTGTTATTGATTATTTGTCGAACCTTTGATCCGGGTTATTGGATAATGGCTCTGACCTTTCGGTCTCCCTTAATTGGGGGTTACCGGGAGGTGGGGTCTTTACAATTGGTATCAGAGCATAGGTTCCTCACTTAATCTTTAATAATTATTAAATTTTACAAACTCCATAGAACCCAAGGGAGTTATTAGAGGATTATCTAAAAGACGGAGGTGACTAGAAAAGGATCACGACCGAGGGCTGGCAATATTTTCCTCCACACTGCTATTCAGAATATGAGGACTCCCAGATCCGTGTGACTGCTTGGCCAAAGTCTTAGGGTATGAATCAAAATAAGATACTTTTAGGACTTTCTCATCTTATTCATCCCTTCTCAACTCAAATTTTGTTAAGGACCTTAAGGATTAGGGTTTTCTCTCTTTTCTTCACCCTCTTGAGGTATGGGTAAGGTTAATAAGGTCTAAGGAATCCTCCACCAAATTAATAAAAAGCATGTAAATAAGATGTCATGGACATAAGCTTAATAGATTAAGCGCAAACTAAAGAATAGATACATGCTTAGGTCGTATGACACGAGTTGTCATTGCCCTCAAGAGAGACCTGAGGATAGACCTCCTTGTCAGGATGATGAGTAGAGAGAGTTAGTCTTAGATGTAGAGACCTCCATTAAAAGCATAGACCTAGCACATCCTCTGAGGATGATGTTAACCCTAACCCTAAGTGAAGGTTAGAGAGAGTGATGACATGAAGAGTTAGATGTCTTAGTAGACCAGGTGTTTGGATGGACATGCCTGGGGATGCCATACGAGCCATGAGAGGTTAGATGACCTAGTACCTTTGACGACCCAACCCTAGAAAGGTTCGTGCATGTTAGAGTGAAGGATAGCTCCTTCATTGATGAGGTTAGTGAAGAACCTTTAGAAACCTTATGGGTTGTTGCAAGTAGGATATAGCTTGCACCCAGATTACATCAGAAGTACGAGCAGTGAGTTAAAAGTGAGGCTAGAAGGACAGGATGGATGGCTTATGGGATAAGCATATGGGGCTATGGATAATCATGAGCAAACATAAGTCAAGCATAGGCTTCACCCACGTACAGGTATGCCTATGAGCTTGATCCTTCATGGAGAGAGGACCTCTGGTAGTAAGGTTGGATGTAGAGTTATCTCTAGAGAGAGAAAGCAGTACTCAAGCAAGAAGGTTGGATAGGGGAGGTTGAGGATGATGTGACCTAAGTGGATGTTTGTGGTTGCCTTATGCTTGATCCCTGGAGGCTGATGATATCTTGGTTGCCTTTGGAGGAACCAAACCCTAGTGAGAGGATGATGGTTCTGGTACCTATGTGCCTATGGTATAAGTGGTTACCTACTGAGATGAAAAAAAGAGTGCCTTAGACCCTGAGGAGGTTTAAGTAACCAGTTGTGAGGCATTATACCTAGTTGGTTGTCCTTGAGGAGGACTCAACTCGGAGGTGTTGCTCATATAAAAGGATCATGGGAGTACATGACATACCTTGGACATGCGTGATTCATGGTTAAGAGATTGAGCATGCAGTTGGATACCCAAAGGAGAACCTAGGGTTCCTAGGCCTAAGAGGGGAAGAAGTGTACAAAATGTTCATGATGTGATTTGAGTCTCTATAGCTTCAAGCATGTGTAGAGAAAAAAAACCCCTTAAGTTAAAGGTATGTTTGGTGAACCTCTCACCACTAAGCTGGTCTAATGATGAGGATGAGAACCAGTGTGACCTAGCATGGTTTAGTAGGTGGTCCACTTGTGCCTTAGTAGCTGCTGGGTTAAGCATACTCATGTGAATGTAAACCCTAAGGGCGGTTGTGACCTTGTTGTCAAGAGTTGTAGTTTCCTCCCATCCTAGGAGAGGGACCCTTTTGTAGGGTGTATATCAGTTTTATTGGTTTTGAGGTAACCTAAAGAGGTTTCATAGGATCTAGAGAAGATAAGTGAAGAGTACATGGTAAGAGAATGAACCTGTAGACCCATAGATAACCATCTCTACGTACATGTGGATGTGTTTCCATGGAGGTAACCAGTATGGGGCCTGACCAAGGTAGGCAGGTCACCATGACCCCTGTGAAAGGATCAAGAATGCAGAGAGAGATGATGAAGTATTGGGTAAGGTTCTAGGTTGGACATGTACTATGATAGAACCCTAAGTCTATCCTAGGGTCAAGAAGGGATAAGACTGATGGAAGAAGGAGTTGCCTAATTCCCTAGTTGCACATGACCATAGGGTCAGGAGGTAACAGCTATCATTGTTTGAGGGCCATGGGTTAGGAGATTGATCACCTTCATGAACTCATGGGACCCAAAGGGCAGATGAGTAGGGCACTCTCTGGATGCATAAGGGAAAAAGGGATGACTCCAAAAATGTCGGAACCCTACATACCTAGAGGAGATGACCAAGGATTGCGTGGTGACCAAAAGGGGTTCAAGAACAGTTTTCCATGGAAGTAACTTTGATATCGGGATGATTCTGATGTAGACAAATGTGTGGCACATTTCAACTCAGATTTAAAGGTGTACTGGCAAGGTGGGATGTACCATCTCTACTCTTCGAACAGGAAGAACTCTATATTTGGACTGTAGCCAAATGCTTATTTCCTCTTGTTATGAGAGGGAGAGATGGGACAGTACGCATGCCATACACCAAGGATAAAAGATGATGCAAGTTGGAATGTTGCTATGAGGTATGAGGACAGAGATGATAACATACCTTGGTGGAGTAAATGATACATGGATGGTTTACAAACACTAAGAGGAATAGGTAGTCACCCTATAAGGATGCTTCTAGTAGAAGCTTTGTGGAATTTGCAAGTTATACAAGGTTGAGTTTGATCACCAAGAAGATGAGATCAAAGTGTTCTCAATGAAGATAGACTTAGAATTCGAGTTTGAGATGACAAGTGAAATACATGGAAGTGTATGTCTTCAACATTACCTAACACCTAAGGATGAGAAGTGGTAATGAATGCACGGGTTGAGGTATAGCTGCCTAGTTTAACTAGAAACTAGGAGAAGTTGAGGTTGCTAGAACTTAAGTTGAGAAAAGAGATAAGTTTGGCTAACACCCAGATGTATCAATAGTGGTTAATCAAGTAAATGATTGTTGGTTATCCAGCTTAGTCCGTGATAAAATGAAAGGATGGTGGTAGAACCTCAGATGTACTTCTTTGGAAAGGAAAGTGATGAAACCCTGATGAGAGTGGTTTAGGGTTTCCGAGGTATCAAGCTTGAGGAATCATGACATACAGGAGATCATGGTTTTAAGATCACCAAACACCGTGATACTATAAAGATAGTAAGTGGTAGTAGCTGCTTGATATGAAAGTTGCATGTGATAGGTGACCATGCAAGCCGGGGGTGAAGGACGAACACCAGTAACCCAGTGCTTTGACTTTAAGGTTAAAAAATCCTTGAGAAGGAAGGGGAGTGCACTACTATGGATGTGGTGGTAAATCTTCCTTAGACCATAGAAGGTCAAGATGCAATATGGGTTACGGTAGATTGCCCTACCTAGATGATAGGAGAAGGAAAGGAGTACTGTCAAGGGACAGATTTGGTTGAACTACTTAAGAGAGGAAGATGGTTCAACCACACCATGATGTGGGTTCAAAAGTTCTTGAGTATGACTTAAAGGTTCACTGCCATGAGGTGGAAGTAGATACTTGAAGAACTCGATGTTAGTACGGTTTAGCACCCCATACTAATGGTTAGTATGATCTAGACTAAAGGGTCTGATGAGAGCATGTGTGCTCATTCAGGGTGATACAAAGAGACAGTTCTTAAGATGTGATATCAACCACCATGGCATTTATCGGGATGCAAGAAGTTCTAGAAGGAGGTTGTGTCAGTCACCACTTCATTAAGATGATGTTGGTGAAGGAGGCCTCACGAAGGTCAGAAAAGAACCACAGTGGGTGCAGATGAAGTCACGTTGATCAAGCAATGGCTGAGAGAGAGAGCCCATAGGTGACATTAGTCGTGAGTTGATGCAAAGTAGGATGACATGCAGCTCACTGTGGGAGAGTATGTGATGTGAAAATCCGACCCCTCTAAGCTACAGCTGAGAAAGCTGAGTCCCCGATATATGGGTCCATTTGAGATGGATTGGTGGAGATGGTTGTGTTCATCCTTTCCCCTCCAGATAACATGATGAATAATGTGTTACATGAGTCCGATCTAGAGAACTATTTGAGGTACCCAAGCCATGTGTTGAGCCTTGAACCTATTCAGCTTTTGAGAGGCTGAAATGTCCTGAGTCACCTATGAGGGTACAAAATACCAAGGTAAGGAAGAACTCGGATGGAAGAATATGAGATGATGAAGGTTCTTGGGAAGCACCATGGAAAGGGTGAAGCCACATGAGAGCCCTGATGGACATATGAAAGGCTTATCCTGAACTGTTTATTTGCTTGATGGAATTTTGAGGACAAAATTCTTATAAGAGGGGAAGGATGTTACAACCCCAACTTTTGGGTTCATTGGTGAGAAATGTAATTTCTCATATTAAATATATTGGAATGAATAATGATATAATTTGGTTCAAATAAATGGATTTTGTTTACAATAGCCTTGATGTTTGTGTTTTGGGCTTTATTGGCTATTGGGCCCAAATAATAAGAAAATTCAATTAGTGAATGAATAATCAAGTTTTTGAGAAAAGAAAAATGTGGAAACCTATAGAAAGAAAATCCAAAGAGGTATTTCGTGCCTCTTGGGTTCCAAGGTGTCCAAAGTTTCATAAAGAGTGCAATAAGAAAAGAAAAGATCAATTAACTATTTCTTTATTAAGAAAGAAATTGAAAATAATGACAAAATGTGGAAAATAAGGGAAAGGAAGTATAATTGAGTTATCCTTGGTGGAATTTCGTATCCCAAGGATTCCTAATGATAAAAGGAATATTAATGAGGAAAATAAAAGAGAAATAAAGAGAAATCCTCAAAAAGAGATATTTTAATAAGAAATAAACAAGATAATGAGAAATAATGAAGAATAATGCATTTAGATGCATCTAGAAGGATAATGAGTATCCAATAAAAAGGATTTCGAAATAATAGAGTTTCTTGGGGTCCAAGGAACCCCAATAAAGAGGAAAGAAAGAGAAAATACCAAATTTGCAAAACAAAAGGATAATGTGATACATTATTAATGAATTTTGTGATATTGTTAAAAAGGAAAATAGTGTCTACCAAAAGAAAATAGAAATTCATGCTTATGGATTAAAATGCAAACATAAATAGAATAAGAGAAAAGAATTTTGAATTCTTATTGACTAAGGATCAAAGTGAAACAAAGAATTAAAATGAGGAGAGAGAATATACTTCTCATTAAAGGAATCGATGTCCTACTTGGAAAGGGACTCCTTGATTCATGAATAGATAACCTATGGCTTCGTTTCCCTCCCCTATATAAGGGGTAGAGTCTTGGTTTGAAAGGAAGAAAGAACCCCACATCCTTCTACTTTCTTCTTCTTCTTCTTTGTTTTTTCCCTTAAACCCTATCTATAAGAAACAGCATGAGCAAGAGGTTAGAAAGGACCAACACATGGTAACGAAGGAACCCAGGAGTACCCCTGTGTTGAGGAGCAGCATGGCCATTGAGGCCAAGCCCAGGAACTCGCACCGCAGCAGCAACTGGGCTGCAATGACGGCCACCAAATCTTGGCCTGACGAGCACCATAATGGCCACCTTGGCCGAGAAGTGTGGGCACCCTGTGTGCGCCCATGAGAGACGGAGGTGGAGGAGTAGTTCTGGCAAAGATGGCGGCCCAGGGACAGAAGGAGCACCCATGCATGGCTGCCAACTGCGGCCGCTAGGGTTTGCTGAAGGTTGAAGACAACCTGTTGGGCCGTTGGACGGATATACCCTCTGGGGTATGAAGCTGCGACCAACTTAAAGGAGGGCATAACAGATTTTTCGTTATATTTCCAAACAAGTCACGCGAGCAGTTGCATGGGAACTAGGCTACATGGCACCTCCCCATTGGCCAAAAGTAAGTCAATTTTGCATAATTCATATCTAATAATCGGTAGCTCGGATGAATATAAATAATATATGCATTTTGATCAGGAGAACTCAAGGAATGCAATAAAAATATATTTGAAACCTAATTCCTCTTGAAATTCGAAAAGTAGTGTAAATTATCAACTTTAATGGATTAAAGGTTAAGCAACTCTATTTTGCAATGATTAATGTGATTAGTAGGGTTTAATTGATTATTAAAGTTGATATTAGCCTATTAATGATAAAAGGGAACATTAGGAACAAAAAAGGATGAATTTTGCACATAATTAGTTAATTTAGAGTTTCATGTGCATGAATATACTTTAATGGGCCTTGAAACCCTAATGTTGGCAAATTCGACTCTTAATAGCTTTAATTATTCAAAGTGGTGGATAAAGTTGAGATATAATGATTCTAAGCTATTTCGAGCATTAAAGTTCCTAATTTGTGGATAAATAACCTTAATATAGAAATTAGGGTTTTTGAATGCATCAAGGTAGAATTAATGATAAATAACGTTCATATGAGTATTAGAGCATAATGAACTACAAATTGATGATAAACGGGCATAATGACTTTGTCATGGGTTAAAGAGGATAAAAATGGTAGCTTTAATGAAAAGAGGCTTAATGGACTTATATAATGGTTAATTATGCCTTAAATATGAAACTGAGGATTAGATGTTGAGATAATTAGGGTTTGTGATCAATTGCGTTAAATTAGGGTTTAAAATAGTAAAAGATGAAGGGAAACCCTAATTGCAATGGAAACCCTAAAAGTGGACTAGAAACCCTAGGAAGCAAGCTAGATTTAATAGATCTTAATGACATGAGTAATAAAAGGAAATTGTATAATTGTTTAAGGATCTTATTGAATGCTTGATTGCCTATTGGTTGATTGGAATATTTCTGTCTCACATCAACTTGACAGGTATGTGGTTATGCTTATGATTATCCCACAGTAGTTTTCTGAGGATTTTATCAATGTTCACATCGTGGCTTGAATTAATTGTTGGATGAATTTAATTCATGCAAATTATAATGTGAATATAACTATCACATAAGAGATGTGCCTACTAGCTTAGATCCTAGTACCCTCTGTAGCTTAATGGGTTGACCTAGTACATGGCTACCAATGGGGTAGGTCCATCAGGTCATCAAATGACTTAGTACATGGCTACCAATGGGGTAGGACCATCAAGTCACTTGGAGTCACAGATTGGACTACCTATGGGTAGTGCCATGCGACTCAACCCTAGATATTGATCTACCTATTAGGTAGGATCATGCGGGGTTTAATAAGGATCTACCTAGAGAGAGGTAGTATCTCCATCCACTGCAGGGACAACATAGAGATGGGGGATAGGAAAGGACTGAGTAGTATTGTTTAAAATGTAATCTTGGTTGTTAAATGATAATTGGCTGATTACTTTGTTACTATAGTTGCATGATTATTGTTTCTCCCACATACCAGCTTCTTGCTGACCGACGTTTTGTTTGTCGGCATTTTAGGTACAATGAAAAGAACAAACAGTAAAGTGGCATATGTGAAATTAAATGAGAATTCACGCCCTCAGGAGGATTAGTTAGATCAGTATCTTCATGGTTAGAAGTTTAGAAGTCCTAGTTTTAAAAGGGTAAGCAAAGTTTTTATTTTTTTACCATATTTCAGTATAGTTGGTAGAATTTAATAATTGTTATTGATTATTTGTCGAACCTTTGATCTGGGTTATTATATAACGGCTCTGACCTTTCGGTCTCCCTTAATTGGGGGTTGCCGGGAGGCGGGGTCATTGCAGTAGGGATCTCAAACCCTAGAGAGGAAAAGATAAGAAAAGGAAAGAGCAATGATGGGAAAACATGCAAGTGTAAAAAACCTCTTGTCAACTAAAGGTTAGGGACACCTAAACCTCTAGGAACTAGGGTTTAATGGATTCCTCTCCACATAAGAAATGTGGATTAGAGAAAATATTATCCAAATGAGGAGAAAAATCAAGACTGTTGAGAGTATAAAGGACTGTAGATATTGATGATATGTTCATGGCCTCCTACTTGAGGTAGGAGATGAGTCTAGATCCGAAAAATGAGAATTCAATGGCTAAAAAATAGACTGAGTAAAGGTAAAAAAGAAAACTCCATGTGATATTCCATCTTTAGGGAATCTAAGATTTAATTAGGTGGCAACTGAAAATTAAGAATTTCATAAAACTGAATGCATCCATGGAAATAAAGATTTTGTTTAGGGTATTTTATTAGTTTTTTCTTTCCGCAATTCATTTTGGCATCTAGACTTATCCAATCCTAATAAAATTGACATCTAGGCCAAATAAGGCATGTAAAATTCATATTTATTATTACTTTCTAACTTTGAAGTCACTCTTATTTTATATTTTAGATTTCAACTTGTACTTTTTATATAATGAAATTAAAGCATCTAGCATTATCCAATGAACGTGGAACATGTGCCCCCTTAGACAATTAAAGTATGCTCAATTCAAATATGGGTTTAGTTTCTTCTTTTGAGACAATCTAATAGATGATCTCATAGTTTGGGGTTAAAAAGGTGATATTTACATATTTTTATATACCAAATAAATATTCATGATATAAAGCCCCCCAGAGGATAATTCCAAATACACATCCATCATAGAAAGAATACAGCATCGGAGGAAGATACATCCTAGATGGTTCCTGAGCTTTGCAAAAAGGAAGTGAAACAAAGTTGCAGATAACCTAGCTAAGTATCACCAGAAACACACATCTAGGTACTTTGACTATAGTAGACCACCCAAATGTATTAAACTTGCACTAGAGGAAACCAACTGTAATGGTAGTAGTAATACCATATTTATGATTCGAACAAATTTATATCCTTTATTCATTTTCCGTATTGGCTTGCAAGAGGAGAGCAAGATGAATAAATATCCTCCTGGATTCACCCAAAAAATAATTCATGGATAGCATTGTGGCATAGACTTATTTTTAGTATAGTATTATATGACTTACTTTCCTTACCCTATAATAAAACCATGTCCATAATTCAATTCAAATTCTTTTCAAATATATCGAGTTTTATTATCTTTCCAATTAGAACAAACCTATTATCCATTGATCTATAGATCCATTTTATGACCATTAAGGTGGTTCCCATCATTAATGCCGAGAGAATATGTTCCAACTTGTTTTATGCATAATTAAGTCATTAGTTGAGTTAGTGACATTAGATACAATATTCATGTACTAGTCATTAACAAAACCTACCATCACTATATTGATATCTAAAATATATTTTACATTTTACCAATTCGCATGTATAGTAGTTACATTTTTTATAAGAACTAGAGTTTATTATGTGAAGTCCAATTATATAATTTTCATTAATATTAGCCATTTTAGTACTAGCTACATATTATTTCCATCCTATTATGATTAAGACAACCAAGGGTCTATTTTGACATTATAAGATTCCTAATGTTTCCAATAATTCAAACAAGGCATCTAATGTCATCTAAACCCATCATGTGGCCATGTTAGGGCATAAACTATACCTTGTTTGGGATTAATCTAGGAAGTGTACTCATTGGTACCTAATTCATGGGAACTCAGATTTAGGGACAAGGAAGGCATGTTGCAATATGTTTAAGTAGAATTTTCTTGATCATTCATACTACACAAAAAATTTATTACTTTTTGCTCTCTGATTTACTTCTAATGATTGAATTCTTATTAAACTATAACTACAAGAAATAAAGGATTGGATTACATACTTTGACAATCATGAGATGGTCTTTGGTGATTGGTTTCCAGTTCAGCACTGCATGCTTGAAGATAGCATGTCCCAGCCTTCGTTCTTTATTGAAATAGGATGAAGATGTTCATTGAGGTCTATCAGGTTGAGGTGTTGTCTAGGGTACTTCAATTTTGTATGAAAGTCTGCCCTTGCATATCAAAGCATCTAGAGTCCTACCAAGAATAGACCATGCATTGTGTGAGACTCAAAGTAGTAGGTTGCGATATAGAAATTGAGGTAAGCAACAAGGTTTGGATCTCATCCCTGAACTCCTTGATTCTATCCAGAAAAGATTGCTCTATAGATGCATCTTGAAGAGGTAGCAAGTCATCCTAATGGATCTTATACTATCTCTTTTATCACAATAGTGTATTTCATACTAGTGTTTTTCATCAAGGTAGTTAATAGTAGGTCTCAAAACTTTGTGTGGTTGTTGTCCTCCAAGAGAACATCCTCCATTTGAAGATAAATCATAATGACTACAGTAAGAAATTCCTTATGCTAGGCCTATGACGTTGTTGTGTTCATATTTTTAGGGAGTTTTGGAACGAAGAGCCAGAAGAGACAACACTCTTATGGATTATGAGGTATACTGCTATGTTAAGAAAGTTTTGATAAGCCTAAATATGATTCACTTGCTAGGAAGAAAAATTTGGGAATGGATAAGGATCAATGATCAGGATGACCAGGAGTGGCGGTGGTATACCCCTATTGACCGGCGTAAATCACACGTCCAAAAGGGGCGGATCTAGAGTAGTTGGACTTTTAAGAAAGTAACCCGACACTTGAACCCCACAACTAGTATATGGGGTCTGATGTAGTAATCGGGGTCAAACCACAGGGACAAGGTTAGCAAGTGTTAAGCACACAAAGTATCACACTCACATACTCCAGATAAAAAGGTAGTTAAAGGGGTGTTCCCAAGGGAACGATGGTACTCAAACCAAAGTAAAGAAAATAAAACAAAGATAACAAGAACAAAGTGTAATAAAATAATATGTGAACAAAGATATGGAGGAAAATTTGGATTGGGTTTCACCTACTAAGACTTCTCACCAACATGCAACATCATCCCTCCCTCTCGTATACTCCTATCAAGATTACAACCAATCATATATGGCATTTATTCCCTTCTCTCTCAAGTTAAGGATAGATCTAAGTTTAGGGGTAACATCTCTCTCGATATGACTACACAAAAACCACATAACAGAATGTATGATCTCAAGCTTTAGCATTCCAACATTCTCGTGCATTCGTACTACTCCATAACACAAGATAAAAGTGATATTACTCTCTCGAGATATAAACAATCAAACATCACAAGATGGTATCTAAGCATACAAGTGAAGCATTAAAACCGGTGCATGGAGATAATCTTAACAAGAGTATATATATTCAAAATAGAGAGACAATATACATGTTGGGAGAGCCTTAGTGGCTACTCCCAACCCAAGCTCAGATGTTTAGCCACACATGTTCACGGGAAGCATAACGGCATTACAAGAAGATAGATACATCAAGTTCCACAGAGTGGGGATGGAAGTATAGTGAGATAGAAGTGATAGATCTAGATAGAGAGAGAAGAATGTGATACAACTCAATACTTCTTTAGATCTAGATCCAAAAGGTCGATGGTGTGGACGGTCTTCTTATCTCAAATAAGATGGAGCCTTCAATATTCTCCCACCTCAGCTTCTGCCTTTGGAGATCCAAGACTGATTGGATGGATGGGGATGAGTCTGGAAAATGGCAACACTTTGTGGTACTATCATATCTAATCTATGATCCCCCCCTATGACAGGATGGGTGGGTGGCCTATTTATAGGCACACTCCACTGACTTAACCCCTCAACCGTGGTTGAGGTCTGGTCTTGGGTGAAGCTCAATCACGGTCAAGGCTTCATTTCCATTCTTTCCTCAATCGAGGTCGGTTGAACCCCTTACTCAATCATGGTCTAGTTGTTGTGGCCTTCTATTAGGACTACAGTCAAGGTTGAGGTGTGCCTTGCCTTAGAGACCTTGAGGTCGCGGCCTTAACGTCAGTCACGGTCTCCAAGTTGATCATGGTTGTGAAGAGTTTGGGTGCAAATTGACCGCGACTGCAAGGTATTGGGGTGAAATTGGAGACCTCGATCATGGTGAGATGGCCTTTGTTGGATGAATGAGTCATGGTTGAGGTGATGACCATGACCTGGGCTAGATATGTACCTAAAATCGAGGGGAAAAGTGTAAGTGAAGTATTTGACATAAGATGCTAAAATAGTGGGGAAAGTTAGAAAAAGATATGCTAGGGAAGGTATAAAATGTATGCAAAAAGTGCGTAAAATAAATTGTTATCAACTCCCCCAAACTTAGAATCAAGCATGTCCTCAGGCTAAGTGTAGGCTGGAAATCATTGAGAGAAGGAGAAAATTTGTGTGACAAAATTTTGCAAAACTTAACACACCGAGTTATCTCATTCTTGCATCAAGACTATTGTGGTATGTTTTTTTCAACCCCCTAAGGTCTCATTCCTCCCTCTTATATCTAAAGTTGCACAACTTCTAGTTCTTTCCATTGCCTTCAATTCTAAAAGGTTTCTCCTTCTCAATGTATCATCCCTTCCCTTTAGGTTACTAACCATACTAATACAACATCTCCTTGAGGGGTAGCTTTCACACTCTTTCTTTATTTTCAGTTGGCCCTATGCTAATGTGTTTGGATAGGCTTTGAGCTTTATGTGTTTTCCTCTTCTCCTGAGCTCCCTCACCCACAAATTTTGTAAGGATAGTGTTGCCCTTTTGGGCGTCTGACTTTTAGTCAGTTGGTTTTCTTAGTTTCATTCTGGATCAGAGGTGGGTAAGTTTGGCTTTAAGGTTCCATTTATGGGCATGACATATCTGCATTCGTGAGTGCAATAATACATTGGCCGTGTGGAAACTTTTGGCATCTTTTGGGCACAACTCTCATTATATATTTTTTTCTTTTGATTTTTTTGGCTTTTTACACCTCCTTTCTGGCTTGGGTGAGAGGGATTTAAGCGGTCTTCTAGGCGACCAAGCCTCTTTTTAGTCCCAAGTGGGGATGGATTTACTTGAAAGGGTAGATGTTTCCTTCTCTACGGAGATAAGGATTTTCTGTTAGGAATCGTCAGGTGAGGGTGGTTGGTCAGGAGTATGGCTAGGTGAAGTTCTCTAGTCTCCAAGGGTTTCATGAGCTTAGGGTTATTGCATACACTATGTCTAATTGCAAGAATGAGATAGATCAATATTTCTAAGTTTCTCGTTACCTTTATGTGTATTAGATGCTCATATATTTCTCTCTAGGAAAATGATAATACTACAACTTTTAGCCAGAAAATAGACTAAATTCTAAGTTCTAAGGTAACTTCACAAAATTTTTAGGCAAAAAAGGAGGAGCAGTTTGGCAAAACTAAGATATGTACATGCAAAGTTTGTGGAAATATGAAAATTTTGAAAAAAAAAATAGAGGTAAAATGGTGATAAAATTGTGCCTCTCTAACCCGTTTATGACCCCTCCCCCAAACTTATCCTCCACCCCAACCCGAGGTGTTAGAATTTGAGTGAGACGTATAAATGAGCTTTCTTTATTCTTATTTTTCAGTGTTGGAGGCCCACTTGGACTCGAGTAGCATACTTACGTACACTCCTCACAGCGGATGATATTTATCGTATTACATCCCCTCCACTTTTATACTCAGGCTGGCTAGGGATGTCATCCAGGCTAGATAGTAGAAGCTGCAGTCATTCGACAGAGGCACCTGCTGAGGGCTCCTGTGGCAGAACTGTGTCTTCTTGAAGTCTTTTCCTTCTATATGCTTGTACCCTTTGTCATGAATTTTCAGCATATCCACAATCGCCTCCACGCATGTGACAGCCTTTTCTTCGGTTGGAGTCTTTGCGGTAGTCATGTTTGTCTTTTTGTTCCACCCAAAGGTTGTGCCTGAGTTGTTATATAATACTACAATCCTTTTTATGATGTCGAACACCAGCAAAGTTCAATGACTATCATGAAGAATCGGCAAGAAAATGTAATCTGGGAGGGACGTCGTGAGGCGTTGTTGTAGGCATTCCTTCTCACCTAATCTTTTATCTTTTATGATGTCACTACCAGTAGGAAGTATGTCATATGTGCATTTGGCATGTTGTCACTTAAGAGGGCTTGGTAGGCCGACATTTTTCTTACTAATAGGTACCCTCCCATTCTCAGTGTATCCCGGAGGTCGTCCTTCATCACGCATATCCCCTCCCTTTCAAAAATAGCTTAGGCCGGCATGTCATCTTCTTTCAAGGACTTCATTATGATGTTTAGTGATTCTGAAGATAGGCTGATGCAGCTCCATCTATCAAAGTCCTTAAAAGTGGGTATTATCTTCCCCTCTGGTCTGTTTGGTTTTTCTTCTGTTGGATCATCTTCCTCTACTTCTCCTTCTTCTAGCTATTCTGCTGAAGGTTATTCTTCTTTGTCTTCTATCACTGGAGGTTGTTCAAGTTTTGTCTTTAGTATGCTTGTTGCAGATTCTCTAGTATCTGTATTCCAACCTCCTTTCCATGCCTCAGCCATGGCTGGTTCTGTTAGATTGATCCACAGTTACCTTTTTAGGTAGAGGGATCTCCTTGTGAAGACTTCGCAATATTGCTTCTAAATGCATCGTTGGGTCGCTAAAGAAGCAGCGATCATAGATGACCTCTATTGTGTACACACCATGCAGCCCGTGTAGATATTCTGTGCATAAGTCATATAGAGTGATGCCCTTGTTGATGGCGTCCATCATCCTTAGTACGATGAAGGCATAATCCCCTAAGCCAGCCTCTTCTTGTGGGACTTTCTTACAGATAGAAAATAATTTTCAGATGTCATTGAATCTATCATCTACTGATTTTATTTCTCTTTGTAGATGTAGCGGTATCTTTAGGACATCTCTGGATTCTTTCCTTTTATATATAAGGACAATACTATCCAGTTTGGCTGTGTAGGAGTTGAGCATTGTCATCTTTCGCTCGTATAGATCGACAACAATCAGAGCCCAGTGCTTCACGTTCCTTATGGGTAGGACTATGAACTTTTTACCCTTTCTATGCACTGCTTCTTTCATCTCAGTCACATCAGTAGCCTCGTAGTCCTTGTTTTATAAGAGGCTTCCCAGATGTGTGGTGTCATTGAACACTGGTTGCACCTTGTCTGAGCGTAGGAACTCTTTGAGGAGGGTGGCGCACAACACTTTAAATAGTTTCTTATGTACCCGTGCCCTTTTTAATAAGATCCCTCTGAAGTGTTCTCTAGTTAGAGTTTTACCCTTGTTGTGATATATGACATCCTCTCTGGGTAGATTATCATCTATGATATCTGCTAAGATGTGGACATCTATGCATGTGAATCTTGATAGCGCAGTCATGTCCATTCCTGTCATCTTGCATGGTAGAGGAGGAGCTACACCTAATTCTGTGTCTTTAACTAGGGTGCTTTGCTCCTTTGCAGGCTCATTCGTGAAGAAAGCAGTGAGCCTTCCTTCCTCGTCATCTGAGGTTCCATCCTGTGATGTAGGGAGGGGTGTTTTACTGGTTGTATGCAGACCCTCTGTGCTTGTTGGCATTAGTGTAGTCACCTTTTCTGCCACCTTTGAGGAAGCTTCTGTAGTTGTGCCATCTTTGACATTACTTTCCTTAGATGTGTGACCCAGCTTGGTGGCGGCCAATTCTTCTAGAGTTGCCTCCATCTTCTCGTCATAGATGTAGTCATTATGTTCATTGTGTACTGGGGATTGTAGGAAACCACTACACACGTGCATACCAGATTTCAAGTCATCCATCAACTTATTTATATCTCTGAGCTATCTGGTTGTGAGATATGTTGTCGTTGTGCTCTCAGCTCTGGCGATGACTGCCTGTGTGGGTTCTTCTATTGCAGCCTTTCCTGTGGTCGGGGTAATTTTGTCTTTTGCTGGTTCCCCCTTCCCCTTATTAGCTCCTGCTTTGTCCTCTTCAAGACTGCTATTCAAATCTAGCTCCCCTGACAATGTAGTAGTCTTCTTCTTAGTTTCATTGTTTTTGGGAGAGTCCGACGGCGGTGGGGCTTCTTTTGCCTTAGGTTCAACTACCGAGGTAGTTTTTACATTGACGCTTTCTTCTTTTTACGTTAAACCTACACCTATCTTTCCCACGTTGTTGTCGTCATTGGGGTTTGGAGGGCATAATGAATCTTGTGATGTCGAGGGGTCTGCCACGTGCTTTCTCTTCTTCCTACACCGTTGGTTGTTGAACTCTTTGCATTCAGCTTCCAGCTTCTGGCAATCTTCTTCCAAACACTGGCACTCCTGATCGAGGTCATTCATTGCCACCTCGTAGCCACTTGTTAAGTGGTCTCTGTCAACCCGTATAGCATCCCTTACTCTCCTGAAGGCTATCATTTCCTTCATGAGGACCTTCAGTGCTCCCATCATCATGTTATGCTTGTTTATCACCCCTTGCATGAATTGGGATAGCACCTCAGTCCTCTCATTCAGTGATTGCACCTACATTGTTAGCGTACATAGGGTGGGTGTTATGCTTGAATTAAATTCAGATGTTTGATGCATGTGTTGCCACAGTGCATCAAACTTATTCCCCAGTATGTCTCTGAAGGTTGGAGGGTGTCGTGGTTGTGACTGCACGTATGTCGTGGATGCTTATGGTTCCTTCAACTGGGGAGTTGATAGTGTCAGACTGGGCACTCTATGCTCTGACTGTCCTAGCATTTGAAGGATCACTTCTAGAATTGCCATTTTAGGTACAGCTTTGGCGTCCTTTACTTACTGGTGGGGGTCTTGTTTGCCTGTCGCTTGTTGTTCGGCAGCTGCCGCCTTAAGGTGTGGACTTTTTCTTATTGTATCGCCTGGGTTCACCTAGATGTCCTTATCTATTATTCCTTCATGAGGTTGGCATTCCTCACTCACTGTTGTTTCAATGGCTATGGGAGGTGAGGTTTTCTTCAAAGCTGTGGGCTCGTCTACCACTTCCTTCTTCTTCCTTATAGCCAACTTTTTCTTCTCCTCTGGCTTCTTCTTCTCTATCTCTGCAGATTTGCCTTTACTACCTTCTTCATCATCTGTCGGTGTCTTTTCCGTGATATTGTTGATGGCCCCTAAGTACATCTTATCGATGTCTTCTTGGGTGGGCCACAACTTATAAGCATCATAATATGTCATCTCTGGGAGGGGAATGGGTTTCTTTGAGCAAATATGCTTATAGTATAGCTTGTCTCCTTTCTGTGCCAGGATTTCTGCATTGACAAGGGACTTGATGTCGATTTGTGTATGTCCCTCTATTGCTTTATATTTTATCAACACTTCTACACCCATAAAATGGTAAGCTATCTTTGTTATCTGGCCTCCCATGCAGAACTCCTAGTTCCGTTTGGACTCCCCTCCCACAGCTGTTGACAGCCTTTCAATTAGTATTTTCCCTATGTTCATAGGCTTTCTTTTCAGCATTGACCATATCATGAAGAGGTCTCCCTTTGTTACTCCCCCAATCTCTGACCTCATATATATCGTGTTAGCAGTTATCTTTTATATCACGCTGATGAAGCATGAGGTGATTAGGGTAGCTTTGGAGTTATTGGAGTTATGTTCATCATCTCCCATCAGGTCTTCCCACATCTTGTGGCTATCATATCTGATGGTCTCCTTCTCTCCCAGGGTGGTGGAGCAGGCTTGGGCTTCTGTTGTTGTCTTCATGAAGATAGTATTCAACATTGCTTCTGGGATTGTGTGAGACTTTCATCCTAGTCTCACCTCCAACTTGTAGTCATTGTCGCCCTTTTTGCATTCTTTTTCATCTACCGGGAGCTTCTCCAGTGAATACAGGAATTCATCCATCAATTGCTTTGAGGACGGGGCTTCCGAGGTGCATAGGGTGCACAGATTTGCACCCTCTAAGAACTTGATGACCCTATCATAGACTCCCACTTTTTTGAAGTCATCTTCATCTAGATGCCTCGTGGGACTGAAGATCTTGACCTGTGAGATCCATCCATATTGTGACTGGTGTATAGCATCTCTGGGTACAAATGGGGAACCGCTCTATTCTAGGGTCACCTCCTCAGTATCTTCTCCCTTCTTGTGGGCGGTCTCTACCTCTTGTCCTTTGGTCTTTTTAGCAGCTATCATCTTTACCTTTTTGTTGCTTTGTGCTGCCTTGGGCTCAGCCTTCCTCTTGCCCAGACTTCTTAGCTCAGACTCTGTGGGTTGGTATTCTGAAGTTTCTATCTGTACCGCACTTTGTGCAGACTCTGACCCTTTTGGTTTCTGGTGACCCAGAATGTTCTAATATTGTTCCATCCGTAGTTGCAGTTGTAGCCTCCTGGCTGGTGGCAGGCTTGTATTGGTCTCCAAGGATTTTTCTATCTTCTCTACAATCATCTCTACCTCTTTCAATGAAGTTGCCCTCTTTTCCAGTGAGTCGCTATTTGAACCAGACATCCTGAAATTTTTCAAATTGATTAATATATCTTTCAATTCATCAATGATTCTATATAACTTTTCTCATATAATATGTATATGTATGTTGTATATTTTTAGCTATTCCATGAGACTGTGACTCACTACATTACTTATGAAGTGAAATACACTGTGACTATGGTCTAAGATTATGAAAATGAAGCAGTCGCGTTCAAAAGGAAACAACTAAGGGAGACCGTGACCAGCGGTTAAGAGTTCTTCAACAGGTGACCACCGCGACCCGCGGTCACATCTACTCGATTTTTAGCATGTTAATGGAGCACCACGACCTGTAGACGAAAATTTGGTGCCACGACCTACGGTCAAGGTTCTTGCACTGCGACCGTGAAGCTGGGATTTAGACTTGTTCCATTGGAAATGAGGGTTCGGTGGAGGGTCGAGACTTTGATTTTAAGATTGTTGAAGGTAGCTGAAACATCGATGCCTTGAGATTGAAATACACTCAAAAACACTACCTTAGAGTGGACAGGGGCTTCACAAAAACTATTGACATGAGAGGGGGTGAGAAGATGATCGACAGAGTCGTTGATGTTGTAGCAGAGCTCAGACCAGTAGAAGGCGTAAAGGTGTGTGAAAATGGTGAGCGAAAGAGAAAATCAGGTCTAACGATGGTCGCGGTGGTGGGTGGTGAATTGGAAAACTTTCAAAAAGTTGTGGAAAAGGTGTTTAGAAGATTACCTTGGTGGCAGAAAAATCAGCAAAATGTGGGGGGTGAATCGCTAGTTGTGGCGGCGATTCGAGCTTCTACTGCAGCAACTGGCGCAGGCTCAGTCGGAGTCATAGGTGAGAGGGATGGCGATTTGTTCATCTTGTCGAGAAAACTAAGATTTTAGGTGAGAGGAACGGTGTTTCAAGGGTTTAAGAATATATATAGGAGAGACACTGTGTCTCGCGGTGCAAACAAGGACCGCGATCGCGATCGGCTCTTTCTATAGCATGTACCTCGGGTCGCGGCCAGGGTCGGTCTAGGACAATCACCGTGGTCGCGGTGCATCTCCTCATATTGAGTAAGGTTAACACCTCGACCGCGGTCTGCATCATGACCGTAGTCATGACTGCGACCCGCGATCTGCCCAGACCAATCATAAACTTAAGAAAGAGGGCAACATCATCCAAAGCATAAACTAGATCCTTCAATAAAACCATCTTTTTTTTCAAAGAAAACATAATATATATACAATCTTACTAGAAAAGGGGGAAATTAACAATCTAAAGAGTAGAAAAATCAAAAGTGCAAGACAAAGGAAAAACATAAACTCAGGAAATCAGCAAAAACTTTGCTTGCCTCCCAAGAAGTGCTTGTTTAGAGTCTCTAGCTCGACTTCATCATCATTCACTATTTGAATTCCTCATCTGATTGTGGTGTCTCCTCATTCTTTTCATTTCCTAGTTGGTTGGGTTCATCTAAACTAATTTCTAACCTTCTTACAAAGGTTTCATCTTCATAGAATCTCTTTACCCTATGTCCATTAACCTTGAAAGTGCCCATCTTTTCCCCTGAAATTTCCTTCATTCCTGATGGGTATATATTCACTATAGAGAAAGGACCTGACCACCTCATTCTTAGCTTTCCTAGAAATAGTCTGATGCTCGAGTTAAATAGGAGGACCTTATCCCCTTCATGAACACCCTTGTTTTTCAAGTGGGCATCATGCCAGACTTTAGTCCTTTGTTTTCAAATTGTTGCATTCTCATAGGAATGTAGTCTCAGTTCCTCAAGCTCCTGAAGCTGTAGAAATATTTTATGCCCCCTTTGACAAGGTCCATATTCAGAAATTTGATGGCCCAAAGAGCTTTATGTTCAAGCTCATTCGGTAAATGACAAGACTTTCTGTAGATAAGCTTGTAGGGTGTTGTCCCTATAGGTGTCTTGTACACAGTTCGATAAGCCCATAGAGTATCGTCTGGATTCGTTGACCAGTCCTTTCTTGTCTGACTCACTGTCTTCTCCAGAATTTTCTTGATCTGTCTGTTCGATACTTCTACCTACCCTGATGTTTGGGGATGGTATGGTGGGGTGACCTTGTGTTTCACTCCATATTTCTTCAGCAATGCTTCAAACTATCTTTCTCTGAAGTGTGATCCCCCATTGCTTATCACTATACATGGCACTCCAAAGCGTGGGAAGATGATTTTCTCAAAGAGTTTAATCACAAACTTGGAGTCACATGTTTGAGTGGCGACTGGTTTGACCCATTTTGAAACATAATCGATAGCAACAAGTATGTATTGATTTCCTTTTGACAATGGAAATGGCCCCATATAGTCAATTCCCCAGACATTAAAATTTTCAACTTCCACCCATTCCGCAATGGGAATCTCATTTCTTCTGCTTATGTTCCCTGTGAGCTAGCATTCCTTACATGCTTTAACAAAAGATGATGCATCCTTGAAAAGTGAGGGCCAATAAAACCCATATTGTAGTACTTTCACTGGTTCTTTCTCCACTGTGGTGCCCACCATCGGGTGAAGAGTGACACTCTTTCAGAATCAAAGGAGCCCCATCTTCTAGTATGAACCTATGGTATAGATTTTCAGAACACCTCTTGAATAGTAATGGGTCATCTCAGTAATAGTTCTTGATGTCAGAAAACAATTTCTTCTTCTGGTGGTATGTAATTTTTGGTGACAGCTGGCCATAGGCTAAATAATTATAGATATCTACAAATCCAGATAATCTCTGATCATTAGACTGAGCCATCAGTAGAGATTCATCAGCATAATTTCCGTTCACAGGTAACTGATTCTCTTCATCAAAAAATATTCTAGACAAGTGGTCTACAACCACATTCTCTTTCTCTTTCTTATCAATAATTTCATGATCAAATTCCTGCAACAGTAGAGTCCACCGCAAAAGTCGTGGTTTGGTATCCTTTTTCTACATCAGGTATTTAATTGCTCCATGGTATGTATATACCTAAACTTGTCAAAAGCAAAAACTATTGCTAACATCTCTTTCTTGATTGTGGTATAGTTACATGTGCCTCATCTAATGTGCAACTGACATAGAAAATTACATGGTGCTTTTTGTCTTTCTTTTGACCTAGGAAAATGCCTATTGTATAATCACTAGCATTGCACATTATCTCGAATGGTAACTCCCAATATGGGGCTTGTAGGATTGGCGCATTTGTTAATGATTTATTCAGGGTATTGAAAGCCTCCAAACATTCATTGTTGAAATTGAATTCGGCATCTTTGAGTAAAAGATTGGACAAGGGCTTTGAAATATTCAAAAAGTCTTTTATAAACCTCCTATAGTATCTGGCGTGACCAAGAAAACTTCTTACTCCTGTTACAAACTTTGATGGTGGCATCTTCGATATGGCTTCTATTTTACTCACGTCCAATTCGATCCCCTTTTTAGAAATTTTGTGTCCCAGGACTATGCCATTTTGTACCATGAAGTGGCACTTTTCCCAATTCAGAACAAAATGTTTCTCTTTGCATATTTTCAGAACTAGGAACAAATTTCTCAGACATGCGTCAAAATCCATCTCATAAACTAAGAAGTCATCCATAAAGACTTCTACTATATCTTCTAGGAAATTAGAGAACATCGAGATCATGCAACGCTGTAATTTTCCGGGTGTGTTGCATAATCTAAATGGCATTCTTTTGAATGCATACGTGCCATAGATGGACATGAATGTCATTTTTTCTGGTCATCTGGGTGAATGGGGACCTAGTAAAAAACCTGAATACCATTTAAAAAGCAAAAATAGTCATGATGAGCTAGCCTTTGTAACACGTGGTCGATGAATGGCAAGGGGAAGTGATCCTTCCTTGTGGTGGCATTCAGTTTCATGTAATCTATGCACATTCGCCACCCTGTAACGGTTCTAGTAGTGACTTTGTCACCATTCTCTCCCTTCACTATTGTCATTCCTCCTTTCTTAGGCACGACGTGAATAGGACTCACCCAATTACTATCGCTAATCGGGAAGATAATTCCAGCGTCTCATAGTTTTAGGATTTCCTTCTTTACAACTTCTTTCAACATTTGGTTTAGCTTTCGCTGGGGATGAACTAGTGGCTTAGAGGATTCTTCCAAATGTATTATGTGCATGCAGAGAGCTGGGTTAAGTCCTTTGATGTCCTCTACAGAATATCCTATCACCTTTCTATGTTATTTTAGCTCCTTTAGCAGTCTTTCCATTTGTTCTTCTGTTAGGCTTGCATTCACAATAACAGGATTCCTCTCCTCATGGTCTAGAAACTCATACCTTAGCCCTTCTGGAAGTGGTTTCAATTTGGGCTTCAGCTTAGGTGCCTCTTGCTCTTCGGGAGACTGTTTGGGTGAAGCATACTTAATTGTTTTTATAATTTCTTCTTTGTTACTAAGGTCTCCTTCATCCTGATTCAGATAGTCTAGGATTTCAACTACCTCAGGGTCTTCTACAGTCAGATTGGGGTTTTTCAAGGCCCACATCAGGGGGTCCACAATTGCCTTTTCTTCTTGCACTTTCTAACAGTACTGGTTGTAACTATCCATAAAGTAGACTGACTCAAAAAGAGACAGTCCCTTCATGGCATCTTGAACTCAGAAGTCTACGTGGTCATTGCCCACGCATAGGGTAATAATCCCCTCTGTGACATCTATCAATGCTCTTCCAACTGCCAAGAATGGTCTCTCAAATATCATCAGGCACTTTGGGTCTTCAACTGTATCAATTACCATGATATCACAGGGAATAAAGAATATTTCGACGTGAATGGGTGTGTCTTTGACTATTCCCATAGGTCGTTTGAAAGTGTGATCAGCCAATTCAATCTTCATGTTTGTTTTAACCATATTCATCAGCCCAAGTCTTTGGGCTAGACTCAAAGGTATGATACTGATGCTCACTCCCAAATCCGCCAAACCTTTTCTCTCTATATTGTCCCCAACACTGAACAGTATATTGAATGCTCTGGGAGTCCTTCTTCTTTGTTGGCAGTTCTTCTTGGATGATATCACTTGACATATTAGCTAACTGCACTGTCTCGATATGGTCCCCTCTCCTTTTGGTGATGAGATCCTTGAAGAACTTGGCATATGTCAGCATCTCCTCTATGGCATCTAGGAACAAAATGTCCAGATGTAGTTTCTTTACTACTTCCATAAACTTATCGTATCTTCTCTTCAGGTGTGCTTTAATGAACTTATATGGAAATGGGACTCTCGATGCATATGGACTCTTCTTTGTGAAAATCTCCTCGTCAACATCTAGTTTCCTAACTTCTTCACATTTCTTTGGTTCTCTTCCACTTTTTCTTTATCAACAATTTTTTTAGGAGAAACTTCTTTCTTAGGTGGTTGTTCATCATATCTTGTTTCCTCATCATTGCTTCCAGTTCCTGAGTTACTTAGCATCCTCCTGGATCGGAGGGTAGACATCTTTGCAGTTTCAGTGTTTGATGGAATTTTCCCAGAAGGATTCTTTACCAGCTCTACCAACTACGACGGTTGTTGGTCGATTTGACATTGATGGGTCTACATGTCGGCCATCTGAGCTTGCATATGGTCAAAACTCCAGAGTTAGCAAGAGCACTTTGAGTTAACTGATCGTTCACTATAGCTTGCTTTTTACCAAAATTAAATAGATGGGTGACTAAATCTGGTTGGTTGTTATTTGTCCCCCGACCTGACACTTGGTTTTGATTCTTCCCTTGACTCGGTCATGTGCCTTGGTAGTTCAGATTCTTACTTTGACCCTGATAGTTTTTCTTATTTGTCTGATAGTTTGTTGTCCATGTATATTGGTTCTGTCAGCTTCTCTTTTCAAACCTTGGGGGCTGTTTTTGTAAGTTGTTTAGTTGGTGCAAATTCTCAGCTGCATCTTTGTTTCCTTAACTAAAACTGAGTGGTATGGCCTCTTGAAGTTGGCGTAGGAAACATTCTGTGTCTCTTCTTCATTTTCTCTTTCATCACTTTCCTCGGGCCTGGTGTAGATACAGTTATCGAACACATGTACTCCTTCTCCATAGGTGACACACTTCACGACCTTATCGGTATGCTTCTTTCCCTTAGCTCCAGTATCTTTCAGCTATTTCACACCAGTTGCTATTTTTTGAATCTGTGATGTTATGGTCTCTAAAGCCTTGGCTTGAATAGATGGTCCTTCAGACCCTACTTTCCTCTTTGAACCTCTATCATTCTTGTCATAGTTTATGCCTGCTTGCAGCACAACCATGTTGTCTATTATCTTCATTGTTCTGCTTGGCTTCTTCCCAAGGAAATCACTGCTAGCGGCTGCATTTAACAAAGTCCTTTTAGTAGTTATCCCATTATAGAAAGTGGTCACGAGGAACCCTTATGATAATTGTGATGTGGACAATCTGTCTGGTACTCCTGGAAAAGTTCCCATGCTTCGTGCAAGTTCTCTCCCGACTTCTGTGCAAACGAAGTAATCTTCTGCATGTTGTAGATGGTCCTCTCTATAGGATATAACTTAGTAACAAAAGCATCTTCCAGGGGTCTCCACCCATCTATAGATTGGTGAGGGAGATTGAGGTACCACGATAGAGCCTTGTCTTCCAAAGAGAAGTTCAAGCCTTTACAGTATATCACCTCTTGCGGGAATCCTCTCATCTTGATGGTAACACAGATATTTTAAAATGCATCGAGATGATGGTATGTGTTTTCACTCCTCGAATTCCCATAAAAAGGTTTATTCTGGATCATCGAGATGACATCTGGTTTCAACTCAAAATTTTCTATGTTGAAGTATGATATGATGATTGGGCATCTAGACTCGTTGGCCCTTGTTGCTTCCAGTTTTGTAAGAGTCTTTCCCTCTTCATCGTCCTCACTGTCTCTATCCTGACCATCATGCTCTCGCTCATTGTCACGATGGTTGTGGTGGTGTCTTCTTTGATGTATGTAGCATCATTCTTCATCACGTTGATCTTCTTCGTGACGATCTTCATCACGATGATCATCATCACAGTGATCTTCATCACGTTGACGACCATCATTGTAACGGCCATCTCTGTCTTCGTCCAACCCTGGTGGTGGTGGGGGGTCATGTTGAACCCTCGCATTTCACTCATCCCCAGTGAAAGTGTCGTCCACGTGAGGCGGCATGGTGACTCAAGGTTAATGAGCAAAGTCAAATGAGTCTGCTTCCTCCGGGGTGCCTGAATAGACCGCACAGTCAAGTTAGTAAATTGGACGTGTTAAAACGAACTATTCCACACAAATGCAAGGTAGCAGACTTGAAGTAACACTGTAGTCAAGCTTATTACTAAGCTTGAGGCACTGGAGTATAGTGAGTGGACTCAAGTTCTTAACAGTGTCATTTTGCCTTGTCTCCGGCAACAGTGCCAAAAAGTTGACCGGCCTAAATCACACATCCAAAAGGGGAGGATCTATAGTAGTCAGACTTTTAAGAAAGTAACCCGACACTTAAGCCCCCACAACTATTATACGGGGTCTGATGTAGTAATCGGGGTCGAATCACAGGGACAAAATTAGCAGGTGTTAACCACACAAAGTCTCACACTCATATACTCCGGATAAAAATGTAGTTAAAGGGGTGTTCCCAAGGGAACGATGGTACTATAATGTCCCAGGATTTGAGTCCTTGGATAAAATGATCTTAAAAGGAATGATTGGACTACCCATATCACCAAGGTGCACCTCCTTTTCTGGGAGCCCATCACTAAAGAACTCCATAGTTAAGTGTGCTCAGCTTGGAGTAGTACTAGGATGGGTGACCAGTGGGGAAGTTGACCCTAGCTTAGGCATGAGTGAGAAAAAAGCATGCAGTTAAGGCTAGTGGTGGTTTATGGGGCCAGTCATCACTCCTGAAACTCTACTAGAGCCTTGGGCAGTGGGCCCAGGTGTTACAAATGGTATCAGAGACAGGTTCTCCTCCAGTAGGTGGGGCCCACATGGGCATGTGGCATGCCAGTCCTAAGCTGTGTGGTCCAGGCATGTAGGAAAGGGTTGTCTATGGTGATGTAGCCACCCTTACGCTAGAATTCCATGATCAAGAGTTGGGTGTCCATGGGTCATTCTAGGTCTATAGTGAAATTGGAAAATATTATGAGGCCATATAGTTGAGCCTTGATGAGGACGTCAAAAGTCTAAGTTGGGGAGATTGTAACATCCCAGGATTTGAGTCCTTGGATAAAATGATCTTAAAAGGAATGATTGGACTACCCATATCACCAAGGTGCACCTCCTTTTCTAGGAGCCCATTACTAAAGAACTCCATAGTTAAGCGTGCTCAGCTTGGAGTAGTACTAGGATGGGTGACCTATCGGGAAGTTGACCCTGGCTTGTGTATGAGTGAGGAAAAAACACGCAGTTAAGGCTAGTGGTGGTATGGGGGGCCAGTCGTCATTCCTGAAACTCTACTAGAGCCTTGGGCAGTGGGCCCA
This sequence comes from Alisma plantago-aquatica, assembly GCA_963693085.1. Lineage (NCBI taxonomy): Eukaryota > Viridiplantae > Streptophyta > Magnoliopsida > Alismatales > Alismataceae > Alisma > Alisma plantago-aquatica. The sequence goes on from OY856412.1 coordinate 557,041,385, forward strand.
GGTGTTACAAATGGTATCAGAGACAGGTTCTCCTCCAGTAGGTGGTGCCCACATGGGCATGTGGCATGCCAGTCTTGAGTTGTGCGGTCCAGGCATGTAGGAAAGGGTTGTCCATGGTGATGTAGCCACCCTTGTGCTGGTATTCCATGATCAGGAGATGGGTGTTCATGGTTCATTCTGGGTCTGCACTGAAATTGGGAAATATTATGAGGCCATATAGTTGAACCTTTATGAGGTGTTACGTCCCCACCTCCAGATAACCCCCAATTAAGGGAGATCGAGAGGTTGAAGCCGCACCCATAACTTCTGGATCAAAGGTTCGGCAATTAACCAATAATAATTATCAAATTTTAACATACTATACTGAAAAGTTGTAAGAAAATAAATTTTTGCATACCTTTTTGAAAAC